>SJYX01023412.1:22034-93510 GCA_006410675.1 Oreotragus oreotragus | reverse complement strand
TCCCCTCCTCGCCCCTCCTCCCACCTGCCTCAGAAATCTTGCCCCCTTGGAGAACCGAGTCATAGGAGAAACGGAGAGATTGTGGAATCACGGGATGAAAAAGAATACAAATCTTCAAATTATGAAATACTAATATAATGTAGAGAATCGCATGACAGATGATGCTCCATTTTGCCAACTCTTTTCAAAGGGACAGTTAGGTTCAGAAATGGTTCTGCCAGTTCCTCCAAGGCTTCTTCCCAATGGCACTCTCTCTTTTCTCAAGGTAACTCATTCTTTGGTGCTGTTATTATTTTACGTTTACTACCCATGAATACACACCTGACCACTACAGTTTTTAATTGGTTAATTTATACTTTTGTTTATTTATCCTGAAGGACTGACACTGTCTTTATTCACATAAGGCATGTGACACAGGACATTCCACATCTATGAAAAGCCACCATAGATAGTAATTTAGTGAGGCTTAGAATGTGAGGTCAATTTAAAAACGACAACTTTTTTAATGACAATGTATTTCTTTTTTTGTTATTTAATTTAATTTTTTTTTTTTTTTTTTTTGGTGATACTCAGTTCAGTTCAGTTGCTCAGTCGTGTCCGACTCTTTGCGACCCCATGAATCGCAGCACGCCAGGCCTCCCTGTCCGTCACCATCTCCCGGAGTTCACTCAGACTCACGTCCATCGAGTCCATGATGCCATCCAGCCATCTCATCCTCGGTCGTCCCCTTCTCCTTCTGTCCCCAATCCCTCCCAGCATCAGAGTCTTTTCCAATGAGTCAACTCTTCGCATGAGGTGGCCAAAGTACTGGAGTTTGTGGTAAAGAATCCACCTGGCAAGACAGGAGATGCAAGAGATGTGGGTTCCATCCCTGGGTCTGGAAGATCCCCTGGAGTAGAAAGTGGCAACCGCCTCCAGAATTCTTGCCATGGACAGAGGAGACTGGTGGGCTGTAGTCCATGGGGTTGTAAAGAGTCCAACAACCTGAACACACACAACAGTTGATTTACAATGCTGTGTTAATTTCAGGTGTACAGGCAAAGTGATTCAGTTATACATATATATATATGTATTCATTCTTTTACAGATTCTTTTCCCTTGTAAATCTTCATAAAATGTTGAGTATAGTTTCCTGTGCTATACAGTAAGTCCTTGTTGGTTATTTTTATATATTGTAGTGTGCATATGTTAATTTCAAACTCTTGATTTATTTCCCCACCCAGTTTTGAATTTTTTTTTTTTTTTTTTGGCTACACCACGAGGCATGTGGGATCTTAGTTCCCTGCTCAGGGTTCAAACCCATGCCCCCTGCCGTGGAAGCTCAGGGTCTTAACCACTGGGCTGTCAGGCAAGTCCTTTGAATTTTTAATAAAGAAAATCTTCGAGTGCAGTCTCTTGGATCTGGCTTCTTGCACTCAGTCTTATGTCTGTGTGTGTCTGTGCTCAGCTGTGTCCAACTCTTTGTGATCCCGTGGATTGTAGCCTACCAGACTCCCCTGTCCCTGGAATTTCCCAGGCAAGAATTCTGGAGTGAGTTGCCATTTCCTTCTCCAGGGGATCTTCCCCACCAAGGGATCAAACCCCATGTCTCCTGTATCTCCTGCATTAGCAGATGGATTCTTTTTATTTATTTTTTTTTTTACCCCATGGTCTATACAGTCCATGGAATTCTCCAGGCCAGAATACTGGAGTGGGTAGCCTTTCCCTTCTCCAGGGGATCTTCCCAACCCAGGGATCGAACCCAGGTCTCCTGCATTGCAGGCGGATTCTTTACCAGCTGAGCCACAAGGGAAGCCCAGCAGGCGGATTCTTTACCACTGAGCCACCTAGGAAGCTCTCTGTGAGGTATGTCTGTGAGGTTCATGCATATTCTTACATGGATTTTCATTTCCACGACTGTGGATCACTCTCTTGCATGGAAACTTACAAAACCATTTGCCTGTTGATGGGCGTGTGAGTGTCTCCAGTTTCTGCCTTCTTTTGACAATGCTGTGTACATCTCCTAGAGCCCGTGAGCACACACATTTCTCCCCATAACCCAAGAATGGCATTGTTGGAACACAAAGTGTGCAGATGTCCAGATGTGGGAGATACTGCCAGACCGTTGCTCCAATTTCCCCTCCCATCTCAGTGTCTGCTGTGGGTTCTCCTTCCCCTACAACCTTGTCAGCACTGAATCTGGTCAGACTTTGAAAATATGAGTCATCCTGGTGTGTGTGTGTGTATACATGTGTGAATCTCATGGTGGTCCTAATTTGCAGTTTGTCACTCCACAATAAGACTGAGTCCACTGTTCACTTGAATGGAAGGACAACAGACTCTTTAGGACAAAAAAAACCCTCTAGAAATGTAGATAAACCATAATGGAAAAGAATATGAAAAAGAAAATATATATGCATAAATGAGTCATTCTGCTGTACAGCAGAAATGAACACACCTCAGAAATCGATGAGACTTAATTAAACAACAATACCAACAACTATGGGACCTTAGAATCTTAGGAGCAAAGAATTCTTGAGTCCCAGACATGACTAAGTGACTGAAATGACTGAGGCATTTAGGAGCAAGGCATTCCAGAATCCTGTGCCTCCGTTTCCTCATTTGTCAGTTCAGTTCAGTTGCTCAGTCATGTCTTTGCGACCCCATGGACTGCAGCACTCCAGGCTTCCCTGTCTATCACCAACTCCTGGAGCTTGCTCAAACTCATGTCCATCAAGTCGGTGATGCCATCCAACCATCTCATTCTCTGTCGTCCCCTTCTCCTCCTCCCTTCAATCTTTCCCAGCATCAGGGTCTTTTCCAAGGAGTCAGTTCTTCGCATCAGGTGGCCAAAGTATTGGAGTTTCAGCTTCAGCATCAGTCCTTCCAATGGATATTCAGGACTGATTTCCCTTAGGATTGACTGGTTTGATCTCCTTGTAGTCCAAGGGACTCTCAAGAGTCTTCTTCAACACCACAGTTTAAAAGCATCAATTCTTCTGCGCTCAGCTTTCTTCACGGTCCAACTCTCACATCCATACGTGACCACTGGAAGAACCATAGCTTTGACTAGACCGACCTTTGTTGGCAAAGTAATGTCTCTGCTTTTTAATATGCTGTCTGTGTTGATCATAACTTTTCTTCGAAGGAGCAAGCGTCTTTTAATTTCATGGCTGCAGTCACCATCTGCAGTGATTTTGGAGCCCCCCCCCCAAAATAAAGTCTATCACTGTTGCCACTGTTTCCCCATCTATCTGCCATGCAGTGATGGAACCGGATGCCATGATCTTTGTTTTTTGAATGTTGAATTTGGTAATGGGGATTACTCAAGTCTCAAACTCATCAGGCAGGATTAAAGGAGTTACATGCGGACATCTAGAATTTATTCTGGTACCTTAGCCCTCAATAAATGTGGTTTCCCCTAGGGCAGGGATTTCATCTTGTTGTTGTTTAATTGCTCAGTTGTGTCCAACTCTGCGACCCCATGGACTGCAGCACATCATGCTTCCTTGTCCCTCACCATCTCCCGAAATTTGCTCAAACGCGTGTCCATTGAGTCGGTGATGTCATCCAACCATCTCATCCTCTGTTGTCCCCTTCTCCTCCTGCCTTCAATCTTTCCCAGCATCAGGGTTTTTTCTAATGAGTCAGCTCTTTGCATCATTTCATCTATTTTTTCCTTTTCTGTGTTCTTGGCACTCACACAGGACAGAGGCTCAATAAATGTTTACTGAATGAACGAATCTGAGCCTCCAAGGATCAAAGATATTTGCCACTGTGGAACTTTAGAAGCCAAGATGAACAGAATTTAAGAAACGAAGAATGATCGGATTGGAGAGTCTGAGGAACTAAAGAATGAGAAAAAAATGCATCTTTGGCAATGCATCTTTAAAGCATCATTGTGTTAATGCTTTAAAAACAACAAAGCTGCATTAGCAGAGACCTCCTAGCTCTTGGAAGGGTCTTGGGTGGGACCTAAGGGGCGAAAACTCTGCCTTCTCACTCGACCTGTGAAATGGAGCAGGACCTCATGGTCCTTCCCTTCCCACCCCGTGTCCTCTGCCTGCCTTCTGTCTGTGGAAAACTTTAGTCAAAGAATAAGTTTAATCGGAGATACGAGAAATGAGGAAACAAAGGTAAACAGTCAGAGGAGAGCAAGTAATGATGTCGCCATTAAGCAGAGTCAAGGGCCTTTGCTTCTTTCTCAAGGGCTATAGCTAGATATTCTGAGACATATCCTGTGAGCTCTCTTATAGACGCCAAAGCACCAGGGTGAAGAAGTTGACTCCGTGAAGACCAGACAGTACCCAGGACGCGAGCTGCCATGATTCTGAGAACTGGCCTCAAAGAAATGAGAACGAAGGACCCTGGAACTGAAGATGAACTGTCCCTAGAACAATCAAGATGATGCTGGTCAGACCACTGATGACCAAGTTGAAGATGACTGCCAGAGCTGACTACTGTTTCTGCAAGTAGCCCCCTTCCCTGGCCACTTCTATGAAAACTCTTGCCCCGCTGGTTGCCAGGAGTGGGGGGTCGTCAGCCTTTGGACAGACGTCTGCCCCCACCCCCACCAGCTGCCGGCATCTGAAATAAAGCAAGCTCTCCTTTCCACCAGTCTGGCCTGTTTGTTGGCTTTGGAGCGGTGAGCAGCCGGGTCCACCTCAACCTTTCGGGAACACGTGTACCCGCTTCTCCTGACTCCGACAGTCACCTCATTCCCATCACTTCCCCTGACCCCTCCCAGCTTCGTCCCATCTCTGTCTCCCTGCACACGTGGAGGGATCTTGAGACAGCTGCTCCTACCAGGGCATAAGAGGGAGAAAGTCCAGGCTTCTGCTAGGGTAGTCTTGAACCAGGTACCACCTCACTCCTGTCTTATCTCCCACTGTTCTGCCCCCACCCACACCCCTGCTTTTAGCAGCAGCCTCTGCCCCCACCCTTCTGCCCNAGTCGGATCATGACTTAGCGACCAACCAGTAAGTAGGGGCCTCTGGATTTAAAAAAAAACAAACACTTTAGGACTTCCCTGGTGGTCCAGTGGTTGAGAACCCACCCACCAATACAGGAGACACAGGTATGGTCCTTGGTCTGGAAAGATTCCTCATGCCAAGGGGTGGCTAAGCCCATGGGCCACAACTGAAGAAAGCTCTGGAGTAGTGGTGAAGACCCAACACAGCCAAAAATAAATAAATACATTTAAAAAATAAATATAGGGGGAGAATGGAGGCATGTATATGGCAGCTGAGTCCCTTTCCTGTACACCTGAAACTATTGCAACATTGTTAACTGACTATACTCCAATATGAAATAAGAAGCTTAAAGAATTAATAAATTAATTTTTTAAAAAATTTTAAACCAGGGGATGACAGAGGACGAGATGGTTGGCTGGCATCACAGACTCGATGGACATGAGTTTGAGCAGGCTCCGGGAGTTGGTGATGGACAGGGAAGCCGGGCGTGCTGCCGTCCATGGGGTCGCAGAGAGTCGCACACATGACTGAGCGACTGGGCAACTGCATTGAACTGAAACCACTCTCCACCTCTCCCTCCCCCACCCAGTCCCTTGACGACTTCATTTTTTTGTTGTTGTTGTTCTTCATTTACTTATGGCTGCACTGGGTCTTTGCTGCTGTGCACAGGCTTTCTCTAGTTGCAGTAAGCCAGGGCTACGTTCATTGTGGCTGTAGCATACCCCACGGGCTTCGATGCTCTGCGGCTCGTAGGATCTTCCCAGAGCAGCGATGCAGCTCGTGTCCCCTCCATTGGCAGGTGGATGCCCATCAGCCTGGGGAATCCTTGACGGCTTCGTTGTTCTCTTCAGCAAATACTTGACACTCTCTCTGTTTTCCTTGCCCTATTGATAGTCTGTCTTGAAAACTAGACTCTGATCCCCAGGGGCCAGACCTTATTGGTTCACCACCAGAGCAAGGCCCGAAATACCTGTCGGTGAAGTGTGTGGATTGCATGCCTCTATTTTGAACCTGTAAGACATTCACAGGTTTCAAAATCCAAAAGACAGGAAATGGAAGTGAGAAGCAACCTACCCACCACAGCAACTTATCGACCTGGTCTGACCCTTCCCAGTGCTGTTCCCGCATCCCAGTGTCTTGTCCAGAGATAGTCTATGCAAGGATGAGAAAATGGGTAGATGTATTTCTTCCCCCTCCTTTCTTTCCACAAATGGCACACACTCTTATCCTGCTTTGCAGTTTCCTCCTAGCACTACATCTAGGAGATCACACCGCATCAGTTTCCAATTGCTTCCTCATTTTTTTTTTTTGTTTGTTTGTTTCTCTTTAAGCAACTGCATGCATGGTGACCAAGGGGGAAAGAGTTTTTGTTGCAATCACAGTTTTCCAGGAGTAGTGGCGGCTGAGAGCTCAGCGCTGTCTCACAGACCCCCGGCCTCACATGGTGGTTCTGCAGCCAAGATCTCCCACACACTTCTGGTGGGCATGCAAACCAGAGTGGCCACTTTGGAACACAGTTTGCCAATCTCCCCAGAGGTTAAATATACACTTCTCATGTGACCCAGCCCTTTCATTCCTAGGTGTTTACCCAAGAAAATGAAAACCTCTGCGCGCGCGCGCGTGCACACACACACACACACACACACACACACACACACAACCTGCATGTGCTTGTCTCTAGCAGCTCTCTTCTGAATCGCTAGCAGTTGGGAAAACAGCTCAGACGTTTCTTCAGCTGGGAGATAGAAAAGCAAAACTGTGGTACCTCCCCAAGTGGCAAGAAAAATGCAACACACTTCGGATTCGACAACCTGAATGAACGGCAGATGCGTTCAGCTGAGTGAAAGAAGCAAGACTCAGAAGGCTCTATTATTCCATTTAGAAGACATTCTGAAAAAGGCCACTCGGTAGTGACAGAAAGAGCTGTGGGTTGTGGGGGCAGAGTGGGGGAAGGGTGTGGCCACAGAGGGCCAGCAGGAGGGGATTTTGGGGGTAATGGAAACCATCTGCATTTTGATTCTGAGTGACTACTGCATGCGTGGCACAGAACTCATAGAGCAGCACAGAGAAAAGAGTGAATTTTACTGTATGCAAATATTTTCATGAGTTTTACTAAAAGGGTACCTAATGAAGGAGCCCATGTATATGACAGGCTGGAATAGCAAAACTATAGGATTAAAAAACAAGCCAGTGGGTGCCCGGGTTGGGGGATGAGGGGAGGGGTTGACTGCAAAGGGGCACAGGGGTAGTTTTGGGATGATGGAACTTGATGGTATCTTGATTGTGATTCGATGATATGACTATAAACTTTTATCAAAAGTCTTACCTTGTACATACTTAAAATAAGCGCCTTCTATTGTATCGTATTGTAGGATAAATTACATTTCGATAAAGTTGGGATTGGAGGGGTTTAAAACATAATTTAATCTCAAGTGGTAGTGGTGGTTTAGTCACTAAGTGGTGCCCAACTCTTGCAACCCCATGGACTGTCGCCCGCCAGGCTCCTCTGTCCGTGGGATTTCCCAGACAGGAATACTGGAGTAGGTTCCCATTTCCTCCTCCAGGGGATCTTCCTGACCCAGGGACTGAACCCGTACCTCCTGTATTGCAGGCAATTCTTTACCGTTGAGCCACCAGGGGAAGCCCCAATAAAGTTGGTCTTAAATATCCTGTCTTAGGACTTCCTTGGTGATTGGGTGGCTAAGACTCCATGCTCCCAGGGATTGGGTGCTAAGACTCCATGCTCCCAGTGCAGGGGGACCTGGGTTCAATCTCTGGTCAGGGAACTAGATCCCACAGGCCACAGCTAAGAGTTTGCCTGCCACGAGTAAGGATCTGGCGTCTGCAACGAAGATCGAAGACCCCATATCCAGCAACTAAGACCCAGCATGGCCAAATAAGTAAATGTTTTTTTAAACAAACATTTATTTTTTAATTAAAAAAACATTTACTTATTTGGCCATGCTGGGTCTTAGTTGCTGGATATGGGGTCTTCGATCTTCGTTGCAGACGCCAGATCCTTACTCGTGGCAGGCAAACTCTTAGCTGTGGCCTGTGGGATCTAGTTCCCTGACCAGAGATTGAACCCAGGTCCCCCTGCACTGGGAGCATGGAGTCTTAGCACCCAATCCCTGGGAGCATGGAGTCTTAGCCACCAAATCACCAAGGAAGTCCTAAGACAGGATATTTAAGACCAACTTTATTGGGGCTTCCCCTGGTGGCTCAACGGTAAAGAATTGCCTGCAATACAGGAGGTACGGGTTCAGTCCCTGGGTCAGGAAGATCCCCTGGAGGAGGAAATGGGAACCTACTCCAGTATTCCTGTCTGGGAAATCCCACGGACAGAGGAGCCTGGCGGGCGACAGTCCATGGGGTTGCAAGAGTTGGGCACCACTTAGTGACTAAACCACCACTACCACTTGAGATTAAATTATGTTTTAAACCCCTCCAATCCCAACTTTATCGAAATGTAATTTATCCTACAATACGATACAATAGAAGGCGCTTATTTTAAGTATGTACAAGGTAAGACTTTTGATAAAAGTTTATAGTCATATCATCGAATCACAATCAAGATACCATCAAGTTCCATCATCCCAAAACTACCCCTGTGCCCCTTTGCAGTCAACCCCTCCCCTCATCCCCCAACCCGGGCACCCACTGGCTTGTTTTTTAATCCTATAGTTTTGCTATTCCAGCCTGTCATATACATGGGCTCCTTCATTAGGTACCCTTTTAGTAAAACTCATGAAAATATTTGCATACAGTAAAATTCACTCTTTTCTCTGTGCTGCTCTATGAGTTCTGTGCCACGCATGCAGTAGTCACCCAGAATCAAAATGCAGATGGTTTCCATTACCCCCAAAATCCCCTCCTGCTGGCCCTCTGTGGCCACACCCTTCCCCCACTCTGCCCCCACAACCCACAGCTCTTTCTGTCACTACCGAGTGGCCTTTTTCAGAATGTCTTCTAAATGGAATAATAGAGCCTTCTGAGTCTTGCTTCTTTCACTCAGCTGAACGCATCTGCCGTTCATTCAGGTTGTCGAATCCGAAGTGTGTTGCATTTTTCTTGCCACGTGGGGAGGTACCACAGTTTTGCTTTTCTATCTCCCAGCTGAAGAAACGTCTGGGCTGTTTTCCCAACTGCTAGCGATTCAGAAGAGAGCTGCTAGAGACAAGCACATGCAGGTTTTGTGTGTGTGTGTGTGTGTGTGTGTGTGTGTGTGTGCGCGCGTGCAGAGGTTTTCATTTTCTTGGGTAAACACCTAGGAATGAAAGGGCTGGGTCACATGAGAAGTGTATATTTAACCTCTGGGGAGATTGGCAAACTGTGTTCCAAAGTGGCCACTCTGGTTTGCATGCCCACCAGAAGTGTGTGGGAGATCTTGGCTGCAGAACCACCATGTGAGGCCGGGGGTCTGTGAGACAGCGCTGAGCTCTCAGCCGCCACTACTCCTGGAAAACTGTGATTGCAACAAAAACTCTTTCCCCCTTGGTCATCATGCATGCAGTTGCTTAAAGAGAAACAAACAAACAAAAAAAAATGAGGAAGCAATTGGAAACTGATGTGGTGTGATCTCCCAGATGTAGTGCTAGGAGGAAACTGNTCAGCCGCCACTACTCCTGGAAAACTGTGATTGCAACAAAAACTCTTTCCCCCTTGGTCACCATGCATGCAGTTGCTTAAAGAGAAACAAACAAACAAAAAAAAAAAATGAGGAAGCAATTGGAAACTGATGCGGTGTGATCTCCTAGATGTAGTGCTAGGAGGAAACTGCAAAGCAGGATAAGAGTGTGTGCCATTTGTGGAAAGAAAGGAGGGGGAAGAAATACATCTACCCATTTTCTCATCCTTGCATAGACTATCTCTGGACAAGACACTGGGATGCGGGAACAGCACTGGGAAGGGTCAGACCAGGTCGATAAGTTGCTGTGGTGGGTAGGTTGCTTCTCACTTCCATTTCCTGTCTTTTGGATTTTGAAACCTGTGAATGTCTTACAGGTTCAAAATAGAGGCATGCAATCCACACACTTCACCGACAGGTATTTCGGGCCTTGCTCTGGTGGTGAACCAATAAGGTCTGGCCCCTGGGGATCAGAGTCTAGTTTTCAAGACAGACTATCAATAGGGCAAGGAAAACAGAGAGAGTGTCAAGTATTTGCTGAAGAGAACAACGAAGCCGTCAAGGATTCCCCAGGCTGATGGGCATCCACCTGCCAATGGAGGGGACACGAGCTGCATCGCTGCTCTGGGAAGATCCTACGAGCCGCAGAGCATCGAAGCCCGTGGGGTATGCTACAGCCACAATGAACGTAGCCCTGGCTTACTGCAACTAGAGAAAGCCTGTGCACAGCAGCAAAGACCCAGTGCAGCCATAAGTAAATGAAGAACAACAACANCCTGCTCTGGGAAGATCCTACGAGCCGCAGAGCATCGAAGCCCGTGGGGTATGCTACAGCCACAATGAACGTAGCCCTGGCTTACTGCAACTGGAGAAAGCCTGTGCACAGCAGCAAAGACCCAGTGCAGCCATAAGTAAATGAAGAACAACAACAACAAAAAAATGAAGTCGTCAAGGGACTGGGTGGGGGAGGGAGAGGTGGAGAGTGGTTTCAGTTCAGTGCAGTTGCCCAGTCGCTCAGTCATGTGTGCGACTCTCTGCGACCCCATGGACGGCAGCACGCCCGGCTTCCCTGTCCATCACCAACTCCCGGAGCCTGCTCAAACTCATGTCCATCGAGTCTGTGATGCCAGCCAACCATCTCGTCCTCTGTCATCCCCTGGTTTAAAATTTTTTAAAAAATTAATTTATTAATTCTTTAAGCTTCTTATTTCATATTGGAGTATAGTCAGTTAACAATGTTGCAATAGTTTCAGGTGTACAGGAAAGGGACTCAGCTGCCATATACATGCCTCCATTCTCCCCCTATATTTATTTTTTAAATGTATTTATTTATTTTTGGCTGTGTTGGGTCTTCACCGCTACTCCAGAGCTTTCTTCAGTTGTGGCCCATGGGCTTAGCCACCCCTTGGCATGAGGAATCTTTCCAGACCAAGGACCATACCTGTGTCTCCTGTATTGGTGGGTGGGTTCTCAACCACTGGACCACCAGGGAAGTCCTAAAGTGTTTGTTTTTTTTTAAATCCAGAGGCCCCTACTTACTGGTTGGTCGCTAAGTCATGATCCGACTCTTTGTAACTGGATGGACTGTAGCCCGCCAGGCTCCTGTGTCCATGGGATTTCCCAAGCAAGAATACTGGAGTGGGTTGTCATTTTCTTCTCCAGGGGACCTTCCTGACTCAGGGATAAAACCCATGTCTCCTGCAACGGCAGGCAGATTCTTTACCCCTGAGCCATCAGGGAAGCCCAGACACTAGAGTAATTCATTCTAATCACTGGATTAGACTTCTGCATTCATGGATGTAAATGTTTTTCCAGGAGTACAGCTTTGCTTTCATCATGAGGTGTGAAATGTAATGCTCTCATCATCTTTTTCTAAATTGTCTGTAATTGCAGTTTTTATTTCCTCTTTTACCCAAGCACCATTAAGGAGACTGCTTTAAAAGTTCTAAGTAATTAGAAAATGCTGTTTTGCAGTGAATCGAGAGGCCCCTATAAGGAGTGACATTTGGGCAAGGACGTGAAGGAGGGGAGAGAAGAAGAAGTACGAACATCTGGGAGGAAGAGTGTTCCAGGCTGAGGGGACAGCAGGTGCAAAGGCCCAGAGGTGGATTGTGCTGGCTATTTGAGGCTGGTGTGGCTGGAGTCGAGGGAACAGGGGGGCAGGATGGAAATGAGATTAGGAAGACAAGGGGTAGAGGGAGGCTTGAACAGACTGTACTCCAGTACTCTTGCCTGGAAAATCCCATGGACGGAGGAGCCTGGTAAGCTGCAGTCCATGGGGTCGCTAAGAGTCAGATATGACTGAGTGTCTTCACTTTCACTTTTTACTTTCATGCATTGGAAAAGGAAATGGCAACCCACTCCAGTGCTCCTGCCTGGAGAATCCCAGGGATGGGGGAGCCTGGTGGGCTGCCGCCTCTGGGGTCGTACAGAGTCGGACACGACTGAAGCGACTTAGCAGCAGCAGCAGCAGCAGCAGCGTAGAGACTTTGGCTTTTATTTGGAGGGAGATGGGAGCCCTGAGAGGGTTGTGCGCCAGGCCCCAAGGGAGGGATGTGATCTGATTTAGGATTTAACAGGGTCACTCTGGCTGTGATGATTCAGTGGCAGAGAATCCTCCTGCAATGCACGAGATGCAGGTTCAATCCCTCGGGAAGATCCCCTGGAATAGGAAATGGCCACCTACTACAGTATTCTTGCCTGGGATAATACCAGGGACAGAGAAGCCTGGTGTACCACAGTCCATGGGGCCACAAAGAGTCGGACACGATCGAAATGACCAAACAACAGCTCTGGCTGCATGAGGGCCGAGGACAGAGGCAGGGAGCCCAGGAAGGAGGGGAGACTCAGTGGTCCGGGCCACAGGTGATGCGATGGTGGGTGGAGCAGTTGCGATGGAGAGAAGTGGCTGAATTCAGAAGCTGTTTTGAAGGTGGACACCGCAGTGTGTCCTATTTCTACCTGTGAAGGGGGCTGTGTCGGGGGCACAGGGAACAGGAAGGGGAGGAATGAGAGGCTCAGGCCTGTTTTGTGGAGATCAGGGGAGACCATCCTTGGGGCCCTGGTGTTTCAGCTGAGACCTGAAGCAGCTGGGGAATTGTCTGAGGGAGAACACTAGGATCTTTTAGAAAAACGGAAAGGAGGGCGGAGGCAAGCAGCAGTCAGGCCACACAGTGCCCAGCAGGCCTGGAACTGAGGTGCAGCCCTCAGGCTTTCTCCCGAGGGCACTGGAGAGCCATAGCAGGTTCTGAGCAGAAGTCAGGACTGAGTCTTTTATTTTTTTTTGGCCAAACTGTGGAGCTTGTGGGATCTTCATTCCCTGACCAGGGATCCAACCCTTGTCCCCTGCAATGGAAGCTCGGCATTTTAACCACTGGACCGCCAGGGAATTCCCAAGCTTGAGTTTTGGAAAGACCCCTCTGACTGTGCAGGGGGACCAGCTGTCTGCCTCAAGACAGCAAGTGGCTTGGGTTGGGAGAGTAGGTGCAAGAGGAGTGGAGAGGGTCAACTGGAGAGACTTAGGAGGTAGACCCCTGGGGACGGGAGACGGTGGGGGTCCATGTTGACTTCCAAGGTCACCGTCAGCCATTGAGCCAAGTGTTTCTCATGCAGGAACTCGGCGAGTCTTCACAATCACCCAGGGGAGCATCCTCTTTTCATAGCTGGGGAAACTGGCGCTGGGATAGCCTGCAGAGTTTCCACTCCAAGGTTGCACAGTGGGGAACCAGAAGTGGGGAGATTCGAACCCATGCCCTGTCTGGCTCTGTGGAGACCAGGATGCGGTCCAGCTCATTCCACTCTAGGGGTGGCCTCAGACAGGTTAGGTCGCCACCGTCCCTCCCTTGGCACCCTGAGCCCCAAGCCCAGCTCTGGACTTTACCCCCAGCCTCCACCCCGTGCCAATAAAAGGCGAGTGAGAGGTGCAGAGGCCTGCGGGCGAAATTCCCCTACTCCCGGTGCCAGGGGAGTTACCCAGGGCGCGGAGGGCAAAGGGCAGGCGCAGAAAAGGGGGCAAAAGGGGAAGGAGAGCATTTGCAGTTCCACCTGGCCGTGCAGCCTCGTGGCTTTGGGCCTCAGTTTACCCTTCGGTAAAATGGGCGTGGCTCCTTCGAAGGATTGGCAACCAGCTGTTGAATCTTTCCCTGGGGCGGTTGGGTGGGAGGGGTGGTGGTGGTGGAGGGGGTGGAGGGAGACACCAGAAGTCCCAGCCCGACGGGAACAATAAAGTGCTCTTATCAATTCTGAGGAGGGAGACAGGATTTCCCAAGTAGGACACAGAAGATAAGGCCCAGTTCCCTGGATGGAGAACAGGATTTCCAGTCTGTTGGGGGAAGGTAAGGAAGGTTCATTCTGATGTGTGAAATGAGTTTCTAATCTGAGGGAGGAGACTGGTAGCCCCAGTCTGATGAAGGAGTTAAGAATACCGCTCCCCCCATCCCCAGCACACACACCACGACCCCGAAGCGGGAAACTAGACCATCCAGTCTGAGTTTCCAATGTGATGACAGATAAAATCTGCTGCCGCTCAGCCACCTCTTTCCGGAGCCCTCCAAGTCCGAGCAGCACCTAAACGCTTAAAATACCACCGTGAGCAAGCCCCAGCTCTGGAGGGTCCAGGACCACAGGATACAGAAGCAAAGGGCCTGTGGGGTTTGCCCCCACCCGGGCTCGGTGCTGCGGGACTCTGGGCCGGACGCCCCTTCGTGAGCTCAGAACCGGCTGGTGGTGACGGTGGTGTCCTAGCGCCACCTAGCGGCTGCTATGGAGCAAGCCTTCCGTCCGGACCTGGAGCCCCCAGAAGAACGGGACTCCCTCCTTTAGAAGCTAGGTTCAAATCCTCCCCGCTCTCCCACCTCCAAAGAAACGCGTCTGTGATTCTAAGGCTTCATCGCTCTCATCCTCCAGTGGTGGGGGGCGGTGTCTCTGACTTATCAGCCTACTCCTGTCTCTCCCCTGCGCACAGCTTGCCCGCCGCACCCCAGTGCCCTGGAAGGAAGTCCACACACGGGGGCTGTGAGGCTAGCCTCCCTAACCTCTCCCAAATCGCCCTGTGCTTCAGCTGAACCTGAGTAGTTTTGGGAGCGTGTCGTACTCGGAACTCACCTTCAGGCCTTCGCACAGGCTGTTCCCTCTGCCGGGAACGCCCTTCCCTGCCTCTTTCCCAGCATCTTTCTTATTATTAATTTGTTTGGCTGCGCCAGGTCTTAGTTGCGGCATGTGGGATCTAGCTCCTTGAAAGGGGAACGAATCTAGGTCCCCTGCACTGGGAGCTCAGAGGCTTAGCCACTTCCTTGGACCACCAGGGAAGTCCCCTTCCCAGCATCTCTTGTTCTTCTCCCTCAGGTCTTGGAGGAGATGTCTCCTCCTCCAGGAGTGCCTCTCTGACCCCCTCCCCAAGTCAGGGTCACAGTCCCGTGGGGAGGGCTGTGTCCCCACAGATCTTGACACTAGCTGTAAACTTTAGGGAATGTTAGTTTGAATAAATGAAAGAAAGAATGAATGAATGCCAGGTTAAAGAGTTTGCCAGCAACCACAGGAGAGTTTAATCAGAGGAGGTACAAGGTTAGATTTAGAAGCCTCCAGGTTCCTCCTCTTAATCCTGGGCCTTCACATATGCTGTTCCCTCCGAGTGGAATATTTGCATGTATTAACTCCCTCCCACTCATTGTCTAGGTCTCAGTGAGCCATCCCCTCCTCCAGGAAGTCCTCCCTGACTCTCCAGCTGGCTCAGCCATCCCCAACCCAGGCTCCTGGGCCCCCTCCATCTCAGCCCTGACTAATGCTGGGTTGTCACTGTCAGTGACAGTTATGTCTCCCCTACTAGGGTCCTGGGAGGACGGGACTGGGTTCTGTTCACCCATCGCCTTATCCGCAGTGCTTACAGTGAAGCCATCCTTCTGTCAGGACCTGGGTTTCAATCCCAGCTTCCCCATTGGCGGAGCGTTTCGGGTGAGCTCGGGCCTCTCCTGGAGCCCCGGTTTTCTCATGAGAAATGTGAAAAGGATGATTGCTTCCTCTCCCAGCCTCCTAGGACTGTGGGGGGACATCAAGAAGACGAGACCCTGGGTCCTGAGCTGACCGCGTGCCGGGTGACTGTGGGTGACCCACTTCCCCTTTTGGGGCCCATCTGGCTGGCTGCCTGGGTGGCAGGGGCCCCATCCTGCTGGGACATTTCAGGAGGCCAGCGCGGGGCTTCCCGAGGCGGGAGGGTCAGGGACAGGCAGAGGGGAGAGGTGTCTGCTGGGTTAGGGGAAAACCAGCCTTCCCCATCATAAAACGGATGACGGGAGGGAAACAAACAAGGCTGGCTCCACCCGGGCGTGAGGGGAAGTTGGGGGAGAGGATAAGGGGCCCCTCGAGGTGGGTGAAAACCACAGTCCACAACTTGTGCCAACTTCCCTCTCGGAGCCTGTGTGCCTTGGGGTCCATCCAGGCCATCTGCCCGATCACTGGCCTCTGAAATGTCACATGTCTTCATTCCAACCTTAGATCCCACTCTGCCTGCAGCCTTCCAGCCTCATGCATGGTATCCCCTCCTCCCGCGCCTGCTCAGAGAAAGGCTGAGAGACCCCTTGACTCCTCTCTTCCCTTCAGTCCATTGGCAAATGCTGTCGACTCTGGCTGCAAAATCTCTCCCCACCTCCACAGCCTCCATCTTGGTCCAGCTGCAGTCACCTCCGGTCAGCACCGCTGCCATCTGCGTTCCCTTCTCTTATGTCTGCTTACCAGAGTGTCTTCCAAGAGGTGGCCAGAGAGACCCTCGTAGGACCTGAGTCAGAGCCTGTCCAGCCTCTGCACAGAGCCTCCTGGGCCTCCCATCTCTCTCAAGGTGACAGCCAAGGTCCTCACTGCAGCCTGCAAGGCCCTGCGCCTTCCCTGTTCCCCTTTGGCCTCACCTTCTCCACTCTCCCTGTGTTGACTCCACTCCTGCCACACTTAACATTTTTATTTATTTGGCTGCCCTGGGTCTTAGGTGCAGCAGGCAGGATCTTTTAGTTGGGGCGAGTAAGCCCTTAGTCACAGCACATGGGATGTAGTGCCCTGACCAGGGATGGAACCTGGGCCCCCAGCCTTGGGAGTGCAGAGTCTTAGCCACTGTACCACAGGAAGTCCCTGCCTCACTGGCTTGAATCTGCTTTCCTTCCTCCTGGCCCTTGGTTTGAAATGCTTTCTCTGCCAACTTTCCACCCAGCTCCTCCGACCTTATGATAGGCTGAGTAATGCTCCCCAAAGAAATCTGCTACCCTCGTGGTTCAGGTGGTAAAGAATCCGCCTGTAATGTGGGAGACCTGGGTTTGATTCCTGGGTTAGGAAGATCCCCTGGAGGAGGAAATGACAACCCACTCCAGTATTCTTGCCTAGAGAATTCCATGGACAGAGCAGCCTTGTGGGTTACAGTCCATGGAGTTGCAAAGAGTTGGACACGACTTAGCATGCAAAGAGGCCCAGGTCTGACTCTGACTTGAGAATGGTACCTTGTGTGACAAAAGGGACTTGGCAGAGGTGGTGAAGTTCAGGATCGTGAGCTGGAGAGACGATCCTGCAGGATTTTGGTGGGCCCTCAGTGTAATCACAAGCATCCTTGTAAGAAGGAGGCAGAGAGAGAGCTGACCCCAGAAGAGATGGTAAGATGATGATGGGAGTGAGGCTGGCAGCCGCCAGAAGTTGGAAGAAGCAAGGAATGGATTTTTTTTTTTTTTTTCCTGGAGCCTCCAGAAGGAACCAGCCCTGTGACCCCCTTAATTTAATCTCTGTAAAACTCATTTCTGACTTCTGATCTCCAGAACTGTAAGGGAATACATTTCTGCTGTTTAAAGCCGCTGACAATTTGTTACAGCAGAAACAGGAAACTGATATACACTGTGACTATCATCCCAGGGAGGTTGCTCTGGAGCCTCCACCTAAATTACATGCTCTGCTGTTTCTCTCTCAGAAACCACCCTTTTTCCATCAGGGCTTCATGACCCTTTGTCATGACTTTGTAACAACCTCTTACCACCCGTCCCCTGCTCTGGGCTGTAAGCTCTGTGAGGTCAGGCTGTCTCCATCAGAATATGCTCTTGTGACCTTGCATGGGGCCTGCTGAGGGTACACTGTGGTCATTGTTCATTTGCTCAGTGTTTTCGACCCCATGGGCTGCAGCATGCCAGGCTCCCTTGTCCTTCACTGTGTCCTGGAGTTTGCTCAAATTCATGTCCATTGAGTCGTGATGCTATCCAACCATCTCATCCTCTGCCACCTCCTTCTCCTTTTGCCTTCAATCTCTCCCAGCATCAGGGTCTTTTCCAATGGGTCGGCTCTTTACATCAGGTGACCAAAATATTGTAGCTTCAGCGTCAGCATCAGTCTTTCCAATGAATATTCAGGGTTTGTCCATTGAGTCGTGATGCTATCCAACCATCTCATCCTCTGCCACCTCCTTCTCCTTTTGCCTTCAATCTCTCCCAGCATCAGGGTCTTTTCCAATGGGTCGGCTCTTTACATCAGGTGACCAAAATATTGTAGCTTCAGCGTCAGCATCAGTCTTTCCAATGAATATTCAGGGTTGACTTCCTTTAGGATTGACTAGTTTGATCACCTTGCTGTCCACGGGACTCTCAAGAATACATAGTCAGCAGATATTGGTCAAATTCATCCATTCATTCATTTATTAAACTTATCAAGTGTTTATTGAATACCAAGTATTTGCCTGGCACTGTTCTTGAGATTGGGGAATGCAGACAGTGATTCTGCCCCCGTGTCACCCCTTATTATGTTTTATTGTTTGCTTTTGATCGTTTTGGCTGAGCCACACAACATGTGGAATCTTACTTCCCCAACCAGGGATCCAACCTGCCCCTCCAGCATTGGAAGCACGGAGTCTTAAGCACTGGACTGCCAGGGAAGTCCTCTGTTGCCCCTTATTATGAACGGAATGTTTGTGTCTCCCCGCCCAGATTCATATGTGGAAGCCCTAACCTCCAATGTGCCTGTGTTTGGAAATGGGGCCTATCGGGAAGTAACTAAGGGTGGGGCCCTGAGCTGATGGGATTAGTGTCCTTAGAAGAAGAGACACCAGAGAGCTTGCTCTCTCTCTGTCTCTGTGAGCCCACAAAGAAGAGCCCAGGAGAGCACAGGGTGAAGGGGACCCGGCTGCAAGCTGTAAGAAGAGGCCTCAGGTCAAAATCTGCCTTGCTGGCCCCTTGATCTTGGACTTCCCAGCCTCTTGAACTATGAGAAAGAAACATTTGTTGTCTAAGCCGCCCTGTCTGTGGTATTTTGTTACGGCTGTGTGAGCTGACTCAGACACCTTTCAGCATTCATTGTCTCTCAGTTGTTTTTTTTTTTTTTTCTTCATTCCACACTATTTTACTTATCACATCTGTGGTGGTTTAAGAATATGTCTGCAACTTCTTTGACAGTCTTCCCATTGAAAGGTGGAGAGGCGTTCCCCTCCCCTTGGATGTGACTGGAAGTAGCGACTAGCGTCTAGTTGGTAGAGTATGGCAGAGATGGTGGTGTGTGACTTCTGAGACCAAATCATGAAGGCATAGTGGCTTCCCTCGGTCTCCCATGGAGTCACTTGCTTTGCAAAAACCCAACTGCCTTGTCATGAGCCTTCTGCAGAGAGGGCCATGTGGCAAGGAACTGAGGCCTCCTGCCCATGGTCATGTGAGTGAGCCAGGAAGTGGGTTCTCAACCAGTCCCGGTGACGCCTTCAGATGACTGTGACCCAGCCATCCTCTTAACCGTACCCTCACCAGAAACCTTGAGTCAGAACCACCTAGAGAAGCCACTCTTGGATTCCATTTTTTTTTTTTTTGGTTGCAGCAAACAGCATGCAGGATCTTAGTTCTCTGACCAGGGATCGAACACTCGCCCCCTGCAGTGAAAGCACAGAGTCTTAACCATTGGACTGCCAAGGAAGTCCCGACTTGCGAATTCTTGGCTCACAGACACTGAGATAATAAAGCTGCTGAGTGTTGGGGTAATTTGTTGCACAGTAAGTAGGTACTGATACAATAACTCTGCTGTGTGTTTTGTTATCTAGTCGAGAAAGTCTCCTTATCATTATTACTACTATTTATTGAGCACCTACTTTGTGCCAAGCACTGATTTAAGGTGATGGTCAAAAGAAAGAAAATTCCTGCCTCGTGGAGCTCACAGTCTGGTGGGAAAGACAGATAATGCACAAGTGAAGGAAGAGATACAGAATGTGGAGTCCCCTGGAGGTCGAGGGGACAGGATTCAGGGCTCCCACTGCTGGGGACTGAGATCCCCAAAGCCCTTTGGTATGTCCCCCCACAAAAAAGGGAAAACTAGAACATGAAGATATGAAGTGGTAGGTGTATGTGTCATAAAGGCTCTGAAGAATAAAGCTAGATGGCATTGAGTGTTGGCGGGATCTCCTTCTAAAGAGATGACATGTGAGCAGAGAATAGAGTGATTCAGGAATTCATGGTGAGAATATTCCCGGCAGAGGGAAAGGCCGGTGCAAAGGCCCTGAGGCAGGAGTTGCATGGTTTGTTCGAACAATAACCAGGAGATCAGTGTGCCCAGAGTGCAGTGAGAGGAAGAAAGAGGAGGAGGAGATAGACTGTGATCCAAAAGGGGAGACGATTCAGAAAGGTGACCTTGCCTCTGGGGCACCTGAGACCTGCTGCTGATGACCACCGTGTCTGTGGTCAGCAGATGAGGGACACCCTTTGGCTGCCCTGGTCCTGTGCACCCTCGAAGGGCTGGGATGACCCCTCTGGACCCTGAACAGTGTGTGCTGACCAGGCTCCCCACTTGGTTCCCAAAAATCCAGGCTTGGCACCCTGGTGTCAGGTACTCACCTCTTTCGCCATTGTTCTCCTGCCCACTTCCTCCTTCCTATTCCATCCTCACCTCTCTTTCTCCTCTCCGCTGCCCCCCTGTCCCCCTCCTTCTCCCTTTCTCTCTCTCTCACCCTCCTCTCTCTCTCCTGAATCAACATTCCAGCCCAGGGGAGAAAAACAGGGCAGGCTTCCTTCCTCTGCCTGGCAGAGCTCCAGAGCCTGACTGGGCCATTGTGTGTTTTGGCCTCAAGGTCATTGCCACCCCCAGCCCTCCCCTCCCCAAGGCAGAAAGGTTACTTGAGAAGAGGCGTCTTGGGGCAGGGAGGGAGGGGGCAGAGAGAGGCAGAGAATGCGCTGGATTTCCGCTTGGCTCTCACCCACGGCTAATGGAATCCGAGGGTCCAAGAGGACCCCAGCACCCTCTGGGCTTTGTGGGGAGGGGGTGGGTAGTGCGGGTGGGGGGAGAAGGGGAGCAGTTATGAGGCCCGTGGGGCAGAAGAAGCCCCAGTCTCAGCCTCCAGTCTGAAAACCTGCTATGTGATCCTGGGCCAATCCCTGGCCCTGCCCCTTCCTGGCTCAGGGACTTTGGGTAAGTTGCCTCCTACTCTTTGTGCCTTATTTTCCCTTTTTTTTTTGTTGGTCAGACAGTCCTTGCATCTGGGTCCCCCAGTTTTGCAGCCGACAAAAATCACCCAGGCTATTTATTAAAAAAAAAACCAGTTTCCAGGTCCCTTCCATGGAGACAACACAGATTTCCTGGGCCCAAGGGGAGACCTCGAAGGTGTATTTTTAAGAAAGAGCTAGGAGACTGGAGAAATAGGGCTCCATTTCACAGGGAGGCGATGAGGTGCAAGCCAGGGGATCTGTGTTGAGGGCACATTCCCCCTGTGATGAGCAGCGTTGGGATTATCCTGATATTTTTAGATTTTCTTTTTGTTTTTTTGTTCTTTTTTTGTTGCTGTTCGCCGCACCACATGGCTTGTGGGGTCTTAGTTCCCCAACCAGGGATGGACCTCTGAGGCCCCAGCAGTGAACGTGCCGAGTCCTAACCACTGAACTGTCAGGGGATTCCTCATTATTTTTTATTTTTAAATTAAAAAAAAAAACAAAACCAAAAACCTTTCAGCATCAGGATTCGAATTATACACATGTATTGTTTTTCTCATAAACTATTTTCAGATGATTACAGTTTTTCAGGAACATCCTGTATTCCATAAAATGAGGGGAACCTGTGTTGCTGCTGTGCAGTCACTAAACTGTGTCTGACTTTTTGTAAGCCTATGGACTGTGGCACACCAGGCTCCCCTGGCCTCTGCTATCTCCCGGAGTTTGCTCAGATTCATGTCTGTTGAGTTGATTCATGTCCATTGAATCGGTGATGCCGTCTAACCAACTCATCTCATCCTCTGTCGCCCCCTTCTTTTTCCTTCAATCTTTCCCAGCATCTGGGTCTTTTCCAAAGAGGTGGCCACTGTATTCCAGTCAGGTGGCCAAAGTGTTGGAGCTTCAGCTTCAGCTTTCCTGTAAATATTCAGGGTTGATTTCCTTTAGGATGGACGGGTTGAATCTCCTTACTGTCCAAGGGACTCTCAGGAGTCTTCTCCAACGCCACAATTCAAAAGCAGTAATTCTTTGGCACTCAGCCTTCTTTACGATCCAACTCTCACATTTGTACATGACTACTGGACAAACCATAGCTTTGACTATATGGACCTTTGTTGGCAAAGTGATGTCTCTGCTTTTTAACACACTGCCAAGGTTTGTCAGCTTGTGACATAGGCTTAATTAAGCCCCCCAGGAAGAAGCCATGACAGAAAAAAGGTTACTGTTGGCTTTTCCATCTGCATGTTGCCCAAACTCTCACCTGAGTGAGTGAAAGAGCATTCATCAAGCACTTGGGTAACGAAATTCTTTTCTTATACTGACTCATTTAATCTTTTCAACAGTCCTGGGAGGTGGGTACTATTATTATCTCTGTCTTATAAGTGAGAAAATTCACTTTGTCTGGAGCCCTTCGGCTCCAGCGGCTGCTCTCAGTTCTGTCTGGGCTCCAAGCCTGCGCCCTGGCCTGGCCGGCCCTGCCGAGGAGTGACGGAAACTCAGCTAGCTTCCTTCCAGGAGCCGTGGGAACTACGGGACCTGGAGCAAGGTTTTTGGCTCTCTGGGTCTCAATTTCCTCATCTGTAAAATGGAGGAACTGCCAGTAATTACTCAGGGTTCTTGTAGGAATTCATTGAGCTAGAGACACGAAAGGACAAAATCAACGTTGGAGGTATCAGGAGCTGTTATTATATTGTCTCCTGTGCCCAGGGCCCCTGCAGTGGGAGGGCAGCGTCAACCGCGGGACCACCAAGGTCAGCAGGCTTTAGTCGCTGAGCTGTTTCCGACTCTCTGTGACCCCCAGGCTCCTCTGTCTGTGGGATTCTCCAGGCAAGAATCCTGGAGTGGATGGCCATGCCCTCCTCCAGGGGATCTTCCTGACCCAGGGATAGAGCCCATGTCTCCTGTGGTTTCCTTTATTGACAGGCAAATTCTTTACCTTTGAGCCACCTGGGAAGCTTTGTTGCTATTTTTCTTTCCTGGACTGATAAAGAGGGGGATTGGACTGCTTGGAGGATTCAGTCCAGAAGCCCAGATAGGCCTAGGGGGACAGGAGACTTGGTCCTGGGGATATCTGAGCCTCCACACCCTGAGGACATGGGATCCGACTTGACCTAGAAAACTGAGCTGCCCCTCTTCCCCTCCTTCGCCCCTCCTGCTGGCCTCATTCTCCACTGCACAAAGCAAGCCCTGGCAGAGCGCCACCCCAGTCTTTCCCAGATCCTGGCGACCATATCTGGGGCTCCTTCCCTTTGGGCTTAGGTAAGAAAGGCCATTTTGTCCAGCTTGGGAAGTAGGAGTTCCAAGGTCTGTCATGGCAGAGCCTGCCAGCTGCCCACCTGGGATCCATTCTTTCCCGTCTTTGAAAGCAGGACCCTGAAGTTCTTTGGAGCAGTGATATACCCAGGGAAAAGACTACATGTCCCAGCCTCCTTTGCAGCTAGGGTGGCCACCTGACTAAGAGCTGGTCAATCAGATGTAAGTGGAAGTTGTAGGATGGGACTTTGGGGAAGGTTCCTTAAAAAGGGCATGGTTTAGGACTTCCGTGGTGGTCCAGTGGTTAAGACTGTGCTTCTGCTGCAGAGGGCATGGATTTGATCCCTGGTCAGGAAAGTTTCCCATGCGACGCAGTGTGGCCAAAAAGGAAAAAATGGGCAGGTCGGGGGCACAGTCCATAATCAAGCGTGGAGCTGCTTTTATTTTTTGTTCCCTTCTTTCTGCTTCCAGCCTGGAACGTGGATGAGGCAGCTGTGGCTCCAGCAGCCATCTTGGACCATGAGGTGATCAAGAGAATGAAAGCCCCAAGCTAACAATGATGGAGCAGAAAGACAGGAAGGGCTGTGTTTCTAATGACACCGTGACGCCATCATCCCAGCTCTGCTTATGGCCACCTTTTATGTGTGAGAGAAATAATCTTCTATCTAAGTAAGCCACTCTTACACGTATCAGTTTCTCCTTTATCTTGTATTCTAGTGTTGCCTTTGTTTGTGTTATGTCCAATCTCTCTTACTAGCCACTGAATAAGAAATCTCACTGACTCTTGCATGAACTTGGAGGTGTGGGGTGAATACAGACGCTATATGGATAGTGTTGTTGGGGTTGAGTATGGGCTAAAATCCATCCTCACTTCCTAGCTGTGCCATTGCCTGGAAACCTCCTATTAGAGAACGTTGATTTAGCCAGTAGCTTTCAACTCCATGGAATTCCCTTAGTGCCCACTTAGGTAAGGAGAGTCACTGGACAGAACTTTTAGTTCTCTCCTTCCTTCATTGGCCAGAATCGATCACATGACCACCTGAAACTGCAAGGCAGTCTGGGAAAGTGAGTATCTGGCAGTTTCAGCTTCCTTTATGGGAGGCAGTGCCTCCATCATAAAAGAGCAAAGAGGAGTGGCTGCTGGGGAAGTATCCACATACTCCTTCCTCGTTATAAATATTTATTGAGCATCTAATCTGCTCTACTTCAGTCAGAACAGTTTCTCTTTTATATATTAATCTTCTCTGTCTCATCATACTTGCCAAAAGTTTGTTGATTTCTCTGGTATTTTCAAAGAACCAGCTTTAGGTTTTATTGACTAGCTCTGTTTGATTTTATATTTCATCAATTTCTGCTTTTACCTTTCTTAATTTCTTACATTTTTTCTTTGGTGTATTGCATGGACTTTTTCTAGTTTCTTGAGTGGTAACCTTATTTTGCTCAATTTCAAAATCTTTTCTTTTTGGTACTCTCAATGTATCTAAACATTTTAATGCTATCATCCTGCCCCAAGTGTGGCTTTGATCATATCTCACAGTTTCTATATATAATATTTTCACTGTCATTTGATTTTGGTTGCTATTTACATTTCAATTGCCTCTGTAATCCACGTATCATTTAAATGCAAGAATTTTTTTTTTTTTCAACAGTGTGTAGAAAGTTGGTGGTGGTGGGAGAAGAGGGCTATAGCTTTTGAGTTGATATCTGCTTTTATTGCATTGTGATTTGATATATTAAAAATGTTTTTAAAATAATATATTGATATACCATGTAAGCTTGCATTTGAAGAAAGGGCTCTGAGGCTAATAAAATGGTTTGGAAAACTCTAGTCTATCCTGGGGCTTCCCTGGTGGCTCAAATGGTAAAGAATCTGCCTGTAATGTGGAAGACCTAAGTTTGATCCCTGGATGGGAAGATTCTCCTGGAGAACAAAATGGCAACCCACTCCAGTACTGTTAAGTCCACACCTTTTTACTGGTGGACAAATGGAGGGTCTAGTGAATCCATAGCAAATGAAGGGCTCTAGCCCAGATTTTGGAACCCTCATTCTGGGTACCTTTCACCACTCACCATCTCAGCTCAACATGCTGCTGCTAAGTCGCTTCAGTCGTGTCCGACTCTGTGCGACCCCATAGATGGCAGCCCACCAGGCTCCCCTGTCCCTGAGATTCTCCAGGCAAGAACACTGGAGTGGGTTGCCATTTCCTTCTCCAATGCATGAACGTGAAAAGTGAAAATGAAGTTGCTCAGTCATGTCCGACCCTGAGCGACCCCATGGACTGCAGCCCGCCAGGCTCCTCTAACCATGGGATTCTCCAGGCAAGAGTACTGGAGTGGGGTGCCATCGCCTTCTCCTCAGCTCAACATGGCCATCCCCAGAAAGGCTCTGTCTTGAAAGTTTCTGAGAAATCGCTCTACTGAGTTTTTCCATCCCTGCCCAAACCTCTCTTTCCACCCTGAGCCTGGAGTCTGCTATCACACTTCTGATTAACACCAGGTCTCGCTATAGTGGGTCATCTTGGCTGGGTGGGGCTTGCGGCTCAGACTTTAGTGAGACAGGTCAGAAGACGCTCGCCCTCTGGTTCCCACTCTTCTCTGCTCTCCAGCCCTCAACCCCACCCCTGCCCCGTTTGAATTCATTCATAGGGGCTTTTTTGGTGTGTGTAGAGGAGGAGGGAGATATTTTTAGGATTCTGCAGGTGATGCTTGAGAGATACATGGAGTGGGGGTGGGGGAATCCCAGGACAGTGGAGGGCACAAAAGGGCATCTTTGATTAAATCGATGTAGGCCAGAAGGTGCTGGAACTCTTCTTGAGAAATTTGGTCATTCCTTGTTCTGAAAGCAAACAGCTTTGCATCAGGCTCCAGGTTATGGAGGGAGGCGCAGTGTGTGTGTGTGTGGGGGGTGACATGTCCCACAGCTATTTGGTGCCACAGGAGGGGCACTCTTTCAGCCACTGGAAACCAGGACCCTCAGAAATAATCTGGGAAGGGCCTGAGGCTGTGACATGAAGCAGTGGGGGCTTGGAGCCCTGCATTTTGGGCATCCTTGTGCATGTATGTAGCCAGACCGAGATCATCTTGGGTGAGAGGGGAAGCAAGCGTGGCCACCAGGAATGACAAGGTTGGCAGCGGTGGAAGGAGAGGCTGACACAGGCGTGTGTTAACCAGGATGTTTATAGCCTCTGTGGCTCTCCGACAGCTCGGGGAAGGAGTCGGGCCCTGTTGGCTCTAACTCTAGGGTGAAAGCAGGAGAACAGAGGACCACGGTCCGGCATCCTTGCTGGAAGCAAGTGGCCCTCTGCTCCAGGGGAGGAGACAAGGAGGGTGACATGAAGAGCTCGTCTCTCTGGAGGTCTCCAGGTCCACAGTGCTACTCCAGGACTGTGGGGGAAGGATGGGGCACAGGGGAGGAGGAAGCCATCAGGGGAGGTAGGGGACCAGGTCCCCGGTGCCCCCATTCCTCCTGCGCCCCTGCCCGACCCTGGCCTCCCGGCGGCCCCACCCGCCCCATGCTCAGCCTGCGCCAGGTTCAGATTCAGGAAGGTGTGGCGTTGGTCCTTGGGCGAGGAAGGAAGGTTGACTGTGAGGAGAGAGACAGGATGAAAAGGAGTTCCGAAGCATCATCGGGGGCGACCTGCTGTCATGGACCAGCATTCTCCCCCCAACACTGCCCCAGAAAACTAGGTTTTGATGCGTGAATGGATGAAGGAGGGTGCTAGGGGTGTCTGGAAGTGATTAGGTCCTTGATCCCGGGAGCTTCAAGTCTGAGGGAGGGGGGTCACAAGTCCTTGACTCAGGGACATGGCTTCTGAGACTGCCGGGTCTGATGTGGGAGGCCAGGCTCCAGGGACATGGCCTCGCAGGCCTCTGAGGATGCTCAGTCTGATGGGAGAGACCTAGTCCCTGCCTCTGGGAGCTCCCAGTCTGATGGAGGAGACAAGATCCCTAACTCTGGGAGCTCCCAGTCTGATGGAGAAGATAAGATCCCTAACTCTGGGAGCTCCCAGTCTGATGGGGAGACACGGTCCCCAACATCTGGAAGCTCCCAGTCTGATGGAGGAGACATGGTCCCTACCTCTGGGAGCTCCCAGTCTGATGGAGGAGACGTGATCTCTATCTCTGGGAGCTCCCAGTCTGATGGGGAGACACGGTCCCCAACATCTGGAAGCTCCCAGTCTGATGGAGGAGACATGGTCCCTACCTCTGGGAGCTCCCAATCTGACTGGGAGTTATGGTCCCCAACATCTGGAAATTCCCAGTCTGATGGAGGAGACATTGTTCCTGACCACTGGGAATTTCCAGTCTGAAGAGGAAACACAATGCCCACCACCTAGGGGTCTCCATCTCGATGGAGATCATCCTTACTTCAGCTTGAGAGAGAAATGTACCCTCTGAGGGTAGAAATTCTGTTCTCTTACTGCATCATAAAGCACGAAACATGATCTGCATGGTCTAAGATGACAGTCTGAGGAGGGAGGCATGGCTCCACCCTCACCCTATTCTGCCCGTCTGATGGGAGAGGTACAGCGTGAGGGAGGCGGCAGTGTCTCCCATGTTTTATGTTCCAGGGAAAATGATACCTTACCCTCAGTCTACACCCTGTATTTTGAAACCTTTGGTCTGGTGTGCTTCTTACAGAAGAGAGAAGGCATGGAAATCCCATTGAGTGCCTCAGTCCAATGGAGGAAGCCAGTTTGCCCTGGTCTGTCGGTTTGACAGATGAGGCAGGAGCTCCATCTGGGGAGGCCCAAGTCTGCTGGATGACTGAGTCAGCTGGACTCCCCACTTTTGGGAGCCCTTGTCTGAAAAGAGCCGTCCCCTCCCAGTCCCCCCTGCACACTCACGGGCCACCTGCAGCTCCACTTCCAGCGTCTCTGTCTTGCCCTGCAGCGTGACGGTCTTGAGGGTGTAGCGGCCAGCATCCGTGAGGTTCAGCCTCTGCACCAGCAGTGAGCAGTTGGGGAAGCCCACCTCCCGGCCTGTGTGCGCGGGGCCTGCGATCCAGTTCCCGGAAGGAAGTTGGCTGAGAAGCCGGTTGGGCTCGGAGGCAGGCCCGCGGTACCAGGCGTAGACCAGCAGGTCCTTGGGGTAGCCCTGGACAGTCAGCGTCACGTCCTGGCCCTCCATCGGCCGGGTGGGCACCGGAACAATGGTCATGACGACCGTGGCCGCTGGGGAGAGAGGGAAGGCGGCTGGGTCAGCTGGGCCTCCGTGGGTCACAGCGCCCCCCGCCCACCCCCAGCCAGCTCATCTATGCCTCCCCCAACTGACTGGCCCTCCCAGTGCCTGGGTGCCAGAAGGGAGACAGAGGAAGGAGGTGGTGACTTGTGTGGCGGTGGAGGTAGATTTTGTGTCTCAACAATGCCTGCCCGCCAGGGAGCTGCATTTTCCCTCATCAGTTTGGGAGACCCCCGTGCGTGGGGGCCATCTCTCTCCCATTAGACTAGAAATTTCCAGCTCTTGGGGGACTGTCTCTCCCCATTAAACTGGAAGACCCTAGAGGGCCGAGTCATGTCTCCTCCATCAGATAGGAAATTGTTAAAAGTCCAGGGGCTGCGTCTCCCCCATCAGATTGGAAATTCTCAGATTATGGGGGCCGTGTCTCCCCCATTAGATCGTTGGGAGCTATGTACTCCAGGTATTGTCTTTTCTGTGAGCTTTCAAGACCTCAGAATAGGGGGAACTATAGTTCTGCATTAGATTGAAAGATTCCACAGAGTGGAGGCCATGTCTCCTCCATCAGATTCAAAATTCCAATTTGTTATTGGGCTGGATCTTTTCAGTCAGCTGGGGACCCCAGAAGTTGAATGCGGGACATGTCTATCCCATCAGACTGGAAATTCCTAGAAAGTGGGGGCCTGTACTCCCCCATCAGATTGGGAGTACCCCCAAAAGTGGAAACTGTGTTTCCCCCATCAGACTAGGAATTCTCAAAAAAAAAAAAAAAAAAAAGCCATGTCTCTTTAAGACCCCATCTCCCCCATCAGAATACAAAATCTGCTTAATTGTCCTCTGTGTCTCCTCCATCTGATCAGAAGTCATGCCGTCTTCATCACTGCTTGGGTGGCGTGTGAGGCGTTGCCTCTTCTCTCTGACTGGCAGCTCTTGAATAGGGAGGCCATGCTTCCCTAATTCAAGACCGTCTGTGCGAGGGCAGAGACCATGTCTCCTCCATCAGACCAGGTCGGGGCAGGGTGGTGGCTCCCTCTCCTCTATCACCCCCCTTGGCACCTGCCACAGGGTGGCCGACAGTTCAAGAGGCCCTTGGGGGCGCTTTGCCCACTCCCTGCACATACCTGCACACCTTGGACACCCCCCATCTTGACCTGCAGAGACGGGGCTCTGGGCAGCGCCTCAGGTCATCTGGTCCACCCCCCTGTCTCTTGCCAAGACCAGCTGCCAAGGGCCCCCCGTAGGGTGGGGCAGGAAGCACACTTACCTCTGGGGACGCCATTTCTGCTTTGGGTGAAAGAGATTCCACCCTTTGGATGAGACCCAGCCTGTTAGTAGGAGGGAGGCACGAGGGCGGGAAGGATTGTTGCCACTGTCCCCGGGGGATGGTGGCCACTTGGGAAGGAACCAAGGCGGAATGAATGAGGCCCTCATGTTCAAAGCCACCATCCCTAGGGGGTGAGCAGATGTCCCCTGAGGATCCTGATGGCTCTGAGAACACCAGCTGTGTCCGTGCTACCCCCACCGCCAGGTTGTTTAAGGACAGAGGCAAGACAGTGCCTCTCTCGCTGTGTTTTTCCATTTGCCAATGAATGGCTGTAATTTCCCCGGGAGCGCGTTTGCCTGTGCACGGGTGTGCGCATGCGCACACCAGCATCCGCACTAGATAACTGAATAATTGAGTTGGCTGCGCGGAGGTTCAGCTGCTTCTGCGGCAGGGAGCGGGCCCAGCCTGCAGCTGCTGTGACAGACTGAATTTAAAACAGGGGCATTCATATAAAGGGACATCGAATGTTTTTCCACTCTACCGCTGCACGGTTTGGGACATGTGGCCCGTTTCTGGCTTTGCCGCCCCTCAAGGAAGAGAGTCTGATACGTCGATTTTTTTTTCCGGGGTGGGGGTGTGATAAGGCACAGACTGCCTTCCTTTTGTCACCTGGGGATGAAGAGGGTCCACCTGAAATGCCACTTGGTCCTTTGGCCAATTAATGGGATGAGAATCTCTCCCTTTCCCATCATCTGTTGGGCAAACAGCCGCAGAATGGTGGGTGGAGCAGCCAAAGCTGGGGTCCAACTGGGCCTCCAAGGGGAGGGGGTGGTGGCCAGGCTGGGGGCGACTCACCAGAGAGTTTGACCACCACTGAGGCAGATCCAGAGAGCAGGGTCTTGGGGTTCTTAGCAATGCACGTGTATGTGCCCTCCTGGGCGGCTGTCATGCTACTGATGTTCAGGTGGTCTTGGTCGTTCTTTAAGGCCCGCCCATTGAAGGCCCACACGTACTCGGGCTCCGGGCAGGACCGGGACGCACACCACAGTGTGAGGGACGTGTTGAAGTCGACTTTGATGGTGCAGCCTGTGCGGGTGGTGGAGTCCTGGAGTATGGCCACACGTTCTGGGCCAACTGTGAGGGCGGGAGGGAGACAAAAGGGCAGTGGAGGGAGAGGGCCATCCAGGCGGGCACCCGCCCAGCTTTCTTTCCACCGGGAGGAGCCCCTGGGAAAATCTGGAGGAAAAAAGTGCTCTGGCCTTTGCAAATCCCACAAGGATCTCTAACTTGCTCTAAGATCTTGACAATCACTTTCCCTCTCGGGGGATTTCAGTTGTCTTTTCTGTAGAAAGACGACGTTGGGGCACTGCACAAAAACCCTGCAAGATGTTTTTGACATCTATGTGTTCATTAAGGGAAAAAAAGGCCTAAATGATTGGTTTCCGATAAGCCATTCTAAGAATCTAGAATTCTAGGGTTCCAAGAGCAGTTATTTCTATGTTCTAGGAGGCTGAGTCTAGAAATCTATGTTTCTAAGATTCTAAGGGTTGGGCAGCTCTAAGTTTCTAGAATTAGAGTCTAAGAATCTCTGCCTCTAGAGTTTCCGGGGTTCTCGGAGTCTAGAATCCAGAGCTTCTCAAATCTAGAATTCCCTGGTTGTAGGATTCTAGGCTCTAAGTTCCTCTACATTGCCATCCCTCGTGTACCTGAGTGATTTCTTTTCTCTGGGTTGTTGTTTAGTCGCTCGGTCGTGTTGGACTCTTTTGTGACTCCATGGACTGTAGCCCCCCAGGCTCCTCTGTCCATGGGATTTCCCAGGCACGAATACTGGAGTGGGTTCCCATTCCCTTCTTTAGGGGATCTTCCCGACCCAGAATCGAACCTGCATCTCCTGCATTGGCAGGTGGATTCTTTACCACTGAGCCACCTGGGAAGCCCTTTCTCTGAATGCCACATGGTGTATCTGCTGCTCCTAGGGATGACTCCATACTTTGGTTATGTTTTTAATTTTATTTCCTCTCCCATTCCACCATTCATGTCCCCTCTCCCTTCCGAAAATAACCAGTCCTGGCGGTATTGATTCAAAGGGAAAGATGATTCAATTTCGAACGTGGTCTTCTCGTCCTTTGGAGATGAGTCGAGTGCATTTTGAGGGGACCCTTTGGTTTCTAACCCCAGCTGGCCTACTGACTCACTGTGTGCCCTCGGGCACCCTCTCCTGGCTTCCGTTTCCCCATCTATAAGGCTGGGGGCTGGGCCGGGAGGACTCACAGTACACAGTCAGGTTGACGGGCTCGCTGCGGCTGACACTGACAGGGTTCCAGACCTCACACTGGTAGGCGCCAGCCTCCTCCCTGCGGATGCCATGCCGAGTCAGCACCCGGCCGTCGGGGGACAGGCCAAGGCGCACGGCGATGGGCAAGGTGTCGCCGTTGAAGAACCAGCGGACCTCAGCAGGGCTGGGGCTGCTGCACGTCAGGTGTAGAGTGTCCCGGCGCTCCACCAAGGCCGTGCTGTTGGCCACGACCACGGGCTGGGCCAGGATCTCTGTGGGGCAAGAGACAGAGGGGGAGGGGGCCGGGCACTGCCTGCTCCCAGGGTCTCGCCCTCCCCAGGCAGGGGGCATAGCTGGATTCCAGTACTCCTGAAACCCCAGCCAGAGGGGCAAAGAACAGAATGAGAGGAAGGTTTAATCCTGGAAGCCATCTGGGAGGAGGTGAGCATTTTAATGTTGTTTTAGGACTTTTTTTTTATGGCACATTTTTTAGGTTTTTTTTTTTTTTTTTTTCAGAAGGATTGGGCAGGAGCTGGGAAAGCCCAGCTAGGGTAGAGGGAGCTTTTGGGGGTGTCTCACCATAGACCTGCATGTGTCCGTAGCCCACCTCCGTCTGAAATTGCCTGTTGAGAGTCTGCAGGATGTAGGTACCCGAGTGCCCGGGCAGGGCACCCTGGATGTCCAGGCCACCGTCAGGGCGCACAGCCTCTCGCCCCGTGTGGGCTGGGCCAGGAGTCTCATCGCCTGTGCTTACGATGTAGCTGGCTACCAGGTAAGACAGGCTGAGTGTGGGCCCCGCGTACCAGTTGTAGGCCAGCAGTTCCCCCGAAAGCCCTTGGACAGCCAGAGTGACGTTGTCGCCCTCGGCTGGCTGGGCAGGCTCGGGGGTGATAATGATCTCAGCCCCTGCGCTCAGGAACGCGGCTGAAAAGGAGCCAGAGGGGTGGGGTGAGACGGGCTTGACCGCTCCCCACATTTGATGGGGGAGGAGACATGGGATCCTGGCACATGTGTTTCTTCCATACAGTAAGTGCTCAGTAACTATCTGCCAGGTGCTAACGGGGGTCTCAGTCCTGGGGGGGTGGGGACTGTGATCTGAGGACCGGATTTGATGGGCTGTGCTAAGGATCTAGCAGAGGCCTTGCTCATACCAAGCTCACAGCACCCACTCAGCCTATGGGACCCAGGACAAGACCCAGAGGGTTTTCCCTGGCCGTGAGAGTCATCAGGCCTCCACTTACAAGATTAAGCGGCCTCATCCAGCCCCGCTGGGAACCCTGGCTCCCGGTTGGGTGCCCTTCCTTTGCCTCCCCAGGCTCAACCACAGCAGAAAGTAGGGCTGTGATTAATCCACTCCACCCTTTCTGTTCTCAACCCAGGAGATAAGCCCCAAACCCGACTAGCTGGTCGAGTCTGCCTGGGATAAAATTGTGTGTGGCTGCCTGGATCAGGAAGCTGTGGCGGTTCTCACGTAAGAAGTGTTTACATGTCTGGCCTGGTTTCTGGTACTTTCCATGCTGATGGAGGCTGGCTATGAGCAAGGGCTCTGGATCTAGCGCTCAGCCCTGTCGCTTTCTGGCTCTGTGACCCTGACCAGTGACTTCACCTCTCTGGACCTCAGGCTTCTGGTCTATGGAGTGGGGGGTGATGGGGGGGTGGTTATGAATACACAAAAAGTGTATAGGAGAACACCCAGTAGATGGTAGTAAATGCTGCTGGGGGTGACCTTCAAATGACCCCAGGAGTTAGACCCATTTCATAGATGAGGAAACTGAGGCTGAGAAGAGGAAAGCAACTGCCCAAACCACATCCTGAGGGAGGGGCTGAGCTGTTGATTACAACTCATGGTAGTTAAGGCTTCTGTAGCTCAGTAAGGGTTTGCTACATGAATGAAGCACAGCAGTGGCTCCCTAACCCACACCCCGGTTTTAGAAATCTCCAAAGTCACCTCAAAAATCTCTTTGGGTGACAGTCCCCGGCCTGCCCCACACTGGTGATTCTTGGAGGAGCAAATCGTGCCTGCATGAAGCAGAGCTGTTGCCCCTACCTGCTGGGTTTCTGGCTCATACCCTCCCTCCCCAGGCTCCCCTCCCTTCCCTGAGACCATGAGGCTAAGGCTCTAGGGGTGCTGTTCTCGCTCACCACTGAGAAGGAGCCATCTGCTTCGGATCGGCACCATCTTTCACCCCAAAGTCGGCTCTTGGAGACAACGGCGTGGCGGCCCGGCACTCCGAGGCCCTTCCTGGTTGGGGTTTGGCTCCTTCTGGCGCTGGACCTGGGAGGATTCGGTGATTTGGAGCTGGGGGAGATCACCTGAATTTGGAGGGATCGAGTCACCGAAGATCTGGGGCCCTGTTTGGGTACCAGAGCGGGTGTGGCAGGCACAGGCCAGGGGCCACGACCTGGTCAGGCCTCCTGGGGCGCTGCCTGACCTTCTTTGTGCCGAGGGCCCGGGTTTGGTACCGGGAGAAGAACCAGGTCACCAGGGAGGCGGGAGGAGGGCCAGGGGAAGATTTTAGGGCAGTTCTTACCCACGGCGCAGGCCGACTTGCGGGGGCCACCGAGGGATAAAACCCATCTACGGTGACTGCNTCAGCTCAACATGCTGCTGCTAAGTCGCTTCAGTCGTGTCCGACTCTGTGCGACCCCATAGATGGCAGCCCACCAGGCTCCCCTGTCCCTGAGATTCTCCAGGCAAGAACACTGGAGTGGGTTGCCATTTCCTTCTCCAATGCATGAACGTGAAAAGTGAAAATGAAGTTGCTCAGTCATGTCCGACCCTGAGCGACCCCATGGACTGCAGCCCGCCAGGCTCCTCTAACCATGGGATTCTCCAGGCAAGAGTACTGGAGTGGGGTGCCATCGCCTTCTCCTCAGCTCAACATGGCCATCCCCAGAAAGGCTCTGTCTTGAAAGTTTCTGAGAAATCGCTCTACTGAGTTTTTCCATCCCTGCCCAAACCTCTCTTTCCACCCTGAGCCTGGAGTCTGCTATCACACTTCTGATTAACACCAGGTCTCGCTATAGTGGGTCATCTTGGCTGGGTGGGGCTTGCGGCTCAGACTTTAGTGAGACAGGTCAGAAGACGCTCGCCCTCTGGTTCCCACTCTTCTCTGCTCTCCAGCCCTCAACCCCACCCCTGCCCCGTTTGAATTCATTCATAGGGGCTTTTTTGGTGTGTGTAGAGGAGGAGGGAGATATTTTTAGGATTCTGCAGGTGATGCTTGAGAGATACATGGAGTGGGGGTGGGGGAATCCCAGGACAGTGGAGGGCACAAAAGGGCATCTTTGATTAAATCGATGTAGGCCAGAAGGTGCTGGAACTCTTCTTGAGAAATTTGGTCATTCCTTGTTCTGAAAGCAAACAGCTTTGCATCAGGCTCCAGGTTATGGAGGGAGGCGCAGTGTGTGTGTGTGTGGGGGGTGACATGTCCCACAGCTATTTGGTGCCACAGGAGGGGCACTCTTTCAGCCACTGGAAACCAGGACCCTCAGAAATAATCTGGGAAGGGCCTGAGGCTGTGACATGAAGCAGTGGGGGCTTGGAGCCCTGCATTTTGGGCATCCTTGTGCATGTATGTAGCCAGACCGAGATCATCTTGGGTGAGAAGGGAAGCAAGCGTGGCCACCAGGAATGACAAGGTTGGCAGCGGTGGAAGGAGAGGCTGACACAGGCGTGTGTTAACCAGGATGTTTATAGCCTCTGTGGCTCTCCGACAGCTCGGGGAAGGAGTCGGGCCCTGTTGGCTCTAACTCTAGGGTGAAAGCAGGAGAACAGAGGACCACGGTCCGGCATCCTTGCTGGAAGCAAGTGGCCCTCTGCTCCAGGGGAGGAGACAAGGAGGGTGACATGAAGAGCTCGTCTCTCTGGAGGTCTCCAGGTCCACAGTGCTACTCCAGGACTGTGGGGGAAGGATGGGGCACAGGGGAGGAGGAAGCCATCAGGGGAGGTAGGGGACCAGGTCCCCGGTGCCCCCATTCCTCCTGCGCCCCTGCCCGACCCTGGCCTCCCGGCGGCCCCACCCGCCCCATGCTCAGCCTGCGCCAGGTTCAGATTCAGGAAGGTGTGGCGTTGGTCCTTGGGCGAGGAAGGAAGGTTGACTGTGAGGAGAGAGACAGGATGAAAAGGAGTTCCGAAGCATCATCGGGGGCGACCTGCTGTCATGGACCAGCATTCTCCCCCCAACACTGCCCCAGAAAACTAGGTTTTGATGCGTGAATGGATGAAGGAGGGTGCTAGGGGTGTCTGGAAGTGATTAGGTCCTTGATCCCGGGAGCTTCAAGTCTGAGGGAGGGGGGTCACAAGTCCTTGACTCAGGGACATGGCTTCTGAGACTGCCGGGTCTGATGTGGGAGGCCAGGCTCCAGGGACATGGCCTCGCAGGCCTCTGAGGATGCTCAGTCTGATGGGAGAGACCTAGTCCCTGCCTCTGGGAGCTCCCAGTCTGATGGAGGAGACAAGATCCCTAACTCTGGGAGCTCCCAGTCTGATGGAGAAGATAAGATCCCTAACTCTGGGAGCTCCCAGTCTGATGGGGAGACACGGTCCCCAACATCTGGAAGCTCCCAGTCTGATGGAGGAGACATGGTCCCTACCTCTGGGAGCTCCCAGTCTGATGGAGGAGACGTGATCTCTATCTCTGGGAGCTCCCAGTCTGATGGGGAGACACGGTCCCCAACATCTGGAAGCTCCCAGTCTGATGGAGGAGACATGGTCCCTACCTCTGGGAGCTCCCAGTCTGATGGAGGAGACGTGATCTCTATCTCTGGGAGCTCCCAGTCTGATGGGGAGACACGGTCCCCAACATCTGGAAGCTCCCAGTCTGATGGAGGAGACATGGTCCCTACCTCTGGGAGCTCCCAATCTGACTGGGAGTTATGGTCCCCAACATCTGGAAATTCCCAGTCTGATGGAGGAGACATTGTTCCTGACCACTGGGAATTTCCAGTCTGAAGAGGAAACACAATGCCCACCACCTAGGGGTCTCCATCTCGATGGAGATCATCCTTACTTCAGCTTGAGAGAGAAATGTACCCTCTGAGGGTAGAAATTCTGTTCTCTTACTGCATCATAAAGCACGAAACATGATCTGCATGGTCTAAGATGACAGTCTGAGGAGGGAGGCATGGCTCCACCCTCACCCTATTCTGCCCGTCTGATGGGAGAGGTACAGCGTGAGGGAGGCGGCAGTGTCTCCCATGTTTTATGTTCCAGGGAAAATGATACCTTACCCTCAGTCTACACCCTGTATTTTGAAACCTTTGGTCTGGTGTGCTTCTTACAGAAGAGAGAAGGCATGGAAATCCCATTGAGTGCCTCAGTCCAATGGAGGAAGCCAGTTTGCCCTGGTCTGTCGGTTTGACAGATGAGGCAGGAGCTCCATCTGGGGAGGCCCAAGTCTGCTGGATGACTGAGTCAGCTGGACTCCCCACTTTTGGGAGCCCTTGTCTGAAAAGAGCCGTCCCCTCCCAGTCCCCCCTGCACACTCACGGGCCACCTGCAGCTCCACTTCCAGCGTCTCTGTCTTGCCCTGCAGCGTGACGGTCTTGAGGGTGTAGCGGCCAGCATCCGTGAGGTTCAGCCTCTGCACCAGCAGTGAGCAGTTGGGGAAGCCCACCTCCCGGCCTGTGTGCGCGGGGCCTGCGATCCAGTTCCCGGAAGGAAGTTGGCTGAGAAGCCGGTTGGGCTCGGAGGCAGGCCCGCGGTACCAGGCGTAGACCAGCAGGTCCTTGGGGTAGCCCTGGACAGTCAGCGTCACGTCCTGGCCCTCCATCGGCCGGGTGGGCACCGGAACAATGGTCATGACGACCGTGGCCGCTGGGGAGAGAGGGAAGGCGGCTGGGTCAGCTGGGCCTCCGTGGGTCACAGCGCCCCCCGCCCACCCCCAGCCAGCTCATCTATGCCTCCCCCAACTGACTGGCCCTCCCAGTGCCTGGGTGCCAGAAGGGAGACAGAGGAAGGAGGTGGTGACTTGTGTGGCGGTGGAGGTAGATTTTGTGTCTCAACAATGCCTGCCCGCCAGGGAGCTGCATTTTCCCTCATCAGTTTGGGAGACCCCCGTGCGTGGGGGCCATCTCTCTCCCATTAGACTAGAAATTTCCAGCTCTTGGGGGACTGTCTCTCCCCATTAAACTGGAAGACCCTAGAGGGCCGAGTCATGTCTCCTCCATCAGATAGGAAATTGTTAAAAGTCCAGGGGCTGCGTCTCCCCCATCAGATTGGAAATTCTCAGATTATGGGGGCCGTGTCTCCCCCATTAGATCGTTGGGAGCTATGTACTCCAGGTATTGTCTTTTCTGTGAGCTTTCAAGACCTCAGAATAGGGGGAACTATAGTTCTGCATTAGATTGAAAGATTCCACAGAGTGGAGGCCATGTCTCCTCCATCAGATTCAAAATTCCAATTTGTTATTGGGCTGGATCTTTTCAGTCAGCTGGGGACCCCAGAAGTTGAATGCGGGACATGTCTATCCCATCAGACTGGAAATTCCTAGAAAGTGGGGGCCTGTACTCCCCCATCAGATTGGGAGTACCCCCAAAAGTGGAAACTGTGTTTCCCCCATCAGACTAGGAATTCTCAAAAAAAAAAAAAAAAAAAAGCCATTTCTCTTTAAGACCCCATCTCCCCCATCAGAATACAAAATCTGCTTAATTGTCCTCTGTGTCTCCTCCATCTGATCAGAAGTCATGCCGTCTTCATCACTGCTTGGGTGGCGTGTGAGGCGTTGCCTCTTCTCTCTGACTGGCAGCTCTTGAATAGGGAGGCCATGCTTCCCTAATTCAAGACCGTCTGTGCGAGGGCAGAGACCATGTCTCCTCCATCAGACCAGGTCGGGGCAGGGTGGTGGCTCCCTCTCCTCTATCACCCCCCTTGGCACCTGCCACAGGGTGGCCGACAGTTCAAGAGGCCCTTGGGGGCGCTTTGCCCACTCCCTGCACATACCTGCACACCTTGGACACCCCCCATCTTGACCTGCAGAGACGGGGCTCTGGGCAGCGCCTCAGGTCATCTGGTCCACCCCCCTGTCTCTTGCCAAGACCAGCTGCCAAGGGCCCCCCGTAGGGTGGGGCAGGAAGCACACTTACCTCTGGGGACGCCATTTCTGCTTTGGGTGAAAGAGATTCCACCCTTTGGATGAGACCCAGCCTGTTAGTAGGAGGGAGGCACGAGGGCGGGAAGGATTGTTGCCACTGTCCCCGGGGGATGGTGGCCACTTGGGAAGGAACCAAGGCGGAATGAATGAGGCCCTCATGTTCAAAGCCACCATCCCTAGGGGGTGAGCAGATGTCCCCTGAGGATCCTGATGGCTCTGAGAACACCAGCTGTGTCCGTGCTACCCCCACCGCCAGGTTGTTTAAGGACAGAGGCAAGACAGTGCCTCTCTCGCTGTGTTTTTCCATTTGCCAATGAATGGCTGTAATTTCCCCGGGAGCGCGTTTGCCTGTGCACGGGTGTGCGCATGCGCACACCAGCATCCGCACTAGATAACTGAATAATTGAGTTGGCTGCGCGGAGGTTCAGCTGCTTCTGCGGCAGGGAGCGGGCCCAGCCTGCAGCTGCTGTGACAGACTGAATTTAAAACAGGGGCATTCATATAAAGGGACATCGAATGTTTTTCCACTCTACCGCTGCACGGTTTGGGACATGTGGCCCGTTTCTGGCTTTGCCGCCCCTCAAGGAAGAGAGTCTGATACGTCGATTTTTTTTTCCGGGGTGGGGGTGTGATAAGGCACAGACTGCCTTCCTTTTGTCACCTGGGGATGAAGAGGGTCCACCTGAAATGCCACTTGGTCCTTTGGCCAATTAATGGGATGAGAATCTCTCCCTTTCCCATCATCTGTTGGGCAAACAGCCGCAGAATGGTGGGTGGAGCAGCCAAAGCTGGGGTCCAACTGGGCCTCCAAGGGGAGGGGGTGGTGGCCAGGCTGGGGGCGACTCACCAGAGAGTTTGACCACCACTGAGGCAGATCCAGAGAGCAGGGTCTTGGGGTTCTTAGCAATGCACGTGTATGTGCCCTCCTGGGCGGCTGTCATGCTACTGATGTTCAGGTGGTCTTGGTCGTTCTTTAAGGCCCGCCCATTGAAGGCCCACACGTACTCGGGCTCCGGGCAGGACCGGGACGCACACCACAGCGTGAGGGACGTGTTGAAGTCGACTTTGATGGTGCAGCCTGTGCGGGTGGTGGAGTCCTGGAGTATGGCCACACGTTCTGGGCCAACTGTGAGGGCGGGAGGGAGACAAAAGGGCAGTGGAGGGAGAGGGCCATCCAGGCGGGCACCCGCCCAGCTTTCTTTCCACCGGGAGGAGCCCCTGGGAAAATCTGGAGGAAAAAAGTGCTCTGGCCTTTGCAAATCCCACAAGGATCTCTAACTTGCTCTAAGATCTTGACAATCACTTTCCCTCTCGGGGGATTTCAGTTGTCTTTTCTGTAGAAAGACGACGTTGGGGCACTGCACAAAAACCCTGCAAGATGTTTTTGACATCTATGTGTTCATTAAGGGAAAAAAAGGCCTAAATGATTGGTTTCCGATAAGCCATTCTAAGAATCTAGAATTCTAGGGTTCCAAGAGCAGTTATTTCTATGTTCTAGGAGGCTGAGTCTAGAAATCTATGTTTCTAAGATTCTAAGGGTTGGGCAGCTCTAAGTTTCTAGAATTAGAGTCTAAGAATCTCTGCCTCTAGAGTTTCCGGGGTTCTCGGAGTCTAGAATCCAGAGCTTCTCAAATCTAGAATTCCCTGGTTGTAGGATTCTAGGCTCTAAGTTCCTCTACATTGCCATCCCTCGTGTACCTGAGTGATTTCTTTTCTCTGGGTTGTTGTTTAGTCGCTCGGTCGTGTTGGACTCTTTTGTGACTCCATGGACTGTAGCCCCCCAGGCTCCTCTGTCCATGGGATTTCCCAGGCACGAATACTGGAGTGGGTTCCCATTCCCTTCTTTAGGGGATCTTCCCGACCCAGAATCGAACCTGCATCTCCTGCATTGGCAGGTGGATTCTTTACCACTGAGCCACCTGGGAAGCCCTTTCTCTGAATGCCACATGGTGTATCTGCTGCTCCTAGGGATGACTCCATACTTTGGTTATGTTTTTAATTTTATTTCCTCTCCCATTCCACCATTCATGTCCCCTCTCCCTTCCGAAAATAACCAGTCCTGGCGGTATTGATTCAAAGGGAAAGATGATTCAATTTCGAACGTGGTCTTCTCGTCCTTTGGAGATGAGTCGAGTGCATTTTGAGGGGACCCTTTGGTTTCTAACCCCAGCTGGCCTACTGACTCACTGTGTGCCCTCGGGCACCCTCTCCTGGCTTCCGTTTCCCCATCTATAAGGCTGGGGGCTGGGCCGGGAGGACTCACAGTACACGGTCAGGTTGACGGGCTCGCTGCGGCTGACACTGACAGGGTTCCAGACCTCACACTGGTAGGCGCCAGCCTCCTCCCTGCGGATGCCATGCCGAGTCAGCACCCGGCCGTCGGGGGACAGGCCAAGGCGCACGGCGATGGGCAAGGTGTCGCCGTTGAAGAACCAGCGGACCTCAGCAGGGCTGGGGCTGCTGCACGTCAGGTGTAGAGTGTCCCGGCGCTCCACCAAGGCCGTGCTGTTGGCCACGACCACGGGCTGGGCCAGGATCTCTGTGGGGCAAGAGACAGAGGGGGAGGGGGCCGGGCACTGCCTGCTCCCAGGGTCTCGCCCTCCCCAGGCAGGGGGCATAGCTGGATTCCAGTACTCCTGAAACCCCAGCCAGAGGGGCAAAGAACAGAATGAGAGGAAGGTTTAATCCTGGAAGCCATCTGGGAGGAGGTGAGCATTTTAATGTTGTTTTAGGACTTTTTTTTTATGGCACATTTTTTAGGTTTTTTTTTTTTTCTTTTTCAGAAGGATTGGGCAGGAGCTGGGAAAGCCCAGCTAGGGTAGAGGGAGCTTTTGGGGGTGTCTCACCATAGACCTGCATGTGTCCGTAGCCCACCTCCGTCTGAAATTGCCTGTTGAGAGTCTGCAGGATGTAGGTACCCGAGTGCCCGGGCAGGGCACCCTGGATGTCCAGGCCACCGTCAGGGCGCACAGCCTCTCGCCCCGTGTGGGCTGGGCCAGGAGTCTCATCGCCTGTGCTTACGATGTAGCTGGCTACCAGGTAAGATAGGCTGAGTGTGGGCCCCGCGTACCAGTTGTAGGCCAGCAGTTCCCCCGAAAGCCCTTGGACAGCCAGAGTGACGTTGTCGCCCTCGGCTGGCTGGGCAGGCTCGGGGGTGATAATGATCTCAGCCCCTGCGCTCAGGAACGCGGCTGAAAAGGAGCCAGAGGGGTGGGGTGAGACGGGCTTGACCGCTCCCCACATTTGATGGGGGAGGAGACATGGGATCCTGGCACATGTGTTTCTTCCATACAGTAAGTGCTCAGTAACTATCTGCCAGGTGCTAACGGGGGTCTCAGTCCTGGGGGGGTGGGGACTGTGATCTGAGGACCGGATTTGATGGGCTGTGCTAAGGATCTAGCAGAGGCCTTGCTCATACCAAGCTCACAGCACCCACTCAGCCTATGGGACCCAGGACGAGACCCAGAGGGTTTTCCCTGGCCGTGAGAGTCATCAGGCCTCCACTTACAAGATTAAGCGGCCTCATCCAGCCCCGCTGGGAACCCTGGCTCCCGGTTGGGTGCCCTTCCTTTGCCTCCCCAGGCTCAACCACAGCAGAAAGTAGGGCTGTGATTAATCCACTCCACCCTTTCTGTTCTCAACCCAGGAGATAAGCCCCAAACCCGACTAGCTGGTCGAGTCTGCCTGGGATAAAATTGTGTGTGGCTGCCTGGATCAGGAAGCTGTGGCGGTTCTCACGTAAGAAGTGTTTACATGTCTGGCCTGGTTTCTGGTACTTTCCATGCTGATGGAGGCTGGCTATGAGCAAGGGCTCTGGATCTAGCGCTCAGCCCTGTCGCTTTCTGGCTCTGTGACCCTGACCAGTGACTTCACCTCTCTGGACCTCAGGCTTCTGGTCTATGGAGTGGGGGGTGATGGGGGGGTGGTTATGAATACACAAAAAGTGTATAGGAGAACACCCAGTAGATGGTAGTAAATGCTGCTGGGGGTGACCTTCAAATGACCCCAGGAGTTAGACCCATTTCATAGATGAGGAAACTGAGGCTGAGAAGAGGAAAGCAACTGCCCAAACCACATCCTGAGGGAGGGGCTGAGCTGTTGATTACAACTCATGGTAGTTAAGGCTTCTGTAGCTCAGTAAGGGTTTGCTACATGAATGAAGCACAGCAGTGGCTCCCTAACCCACACCCCGGTTTTAGAAATCTCCAAAGTCACCTCAAAAATCTCTTTGGGTGACAGTCCCCGGCCTGCCCCACACTGGTGATTCTTGGAGGAGCAAATCGTGCCTGCATGAAGCAGAGCTGTTGCCCCTACCTGCTGGGTTTCTGGCTCATACCCTCCCTCCCCAGGCTCCCCTCCCTTCCCTGAGACCATGAGGCTAAGGCTCTAGGGGTGCTGTTCTCGCTCACCACTGAGAAGGAGCCATCTGCTTCGGATCGGCACCATCTTTCACCCCAAAGTCGGCTCTTGGAGACAACGGCGTGGCGGCCCGGCACTCCGAGGCCCTTCCTGGTTGGGGTTTGGCTCCTTCTGGCGCTGGACCTGGGAGGATTCGGTGATTTGGAGCTGGGGGAGATCACCTGAATTTGGAGGGATCGAGTCACCGAAGATCTGGGGCCCTGTTTGGGTACCAGAGCGGGTGTGGCAGGCACAGGCCAGGGGCCACGACCTGGTCAGGCCTCCTGGGGCGCTGCCTGACCTTCTTTGTGCCGAGGGCCCGGGTTTGGTACCGGGAGAAGAACCAGGTCACCAGGGAGGCGGGAGGAGGGCCAGGGGAAGATTTTAGGGCAGTTCTTACCCACGGCGCAGGCCGACTTGCGGGGGCCACCGAGGGATAAAACCCATCTACGGTGACTGCTGTTTTCCCAGGCCCAAAGCTGTAGGTGACCCTCAGGTTTCATCTCAGTGGCTGCCCTGTGATGCGGTCACTGTCACAGTCCCTGTGGGCAGATGGGGAAACTGAGGCATGGGGTAAGGGCTCTGACTTGCCCAAATTCCTGCAGGCAGGGGCTTCTGAACTCTGATCTGTTTCTGAACCCACACAGAAGGGAAGGAGGCTAGTGACTGTACACTTTCTCTGGAGCTCTGTTTTTTGTTCATTTTTTATACATATATATTTGACTGCAATAGTTCTCAGATGCGGCACATAGGATCTTTAATCTTCATTGTGGGAGGCAGGATCTTTAGTGGTGGCATAGTGTTCAAGTTCTCTGACCAGGGATTGACCGGCCCCCGCACTGCATTGGAAGTGTGGGATCTTAACCACTGGAAGTCCCAGGGGCTGTGTTTCTTGTTGGTTTCCTACATGGGGCTGAGTAATCCACGTTCTCTCTCTTCTTCCCTTGAAGTCTTGTTCTTTCTGTCTGTGAAATGGGCATATGTGAACCCTTTGGGGCCAGAAAGAGTCCAGTCTTGACCTTGGCTATACACTTTCTGGAAGTGAGGCTGGAAGCAGCCTCTTCCTGAGTCTCTGTTGACTGTTCTGAAAACCAGGGGTGTGTAGACTCTAATCAGGGTTGTTGACTGATTAGTGAGATACCACGTATCAGGAACTTAGCACCTGGCAGAGTTGGGTCCCAAACACAAGAGATGGTTGGTGTTATTGGACCTAGTTCTGCTTTTTCTAGTTTCCATGACCATACGCAAGTTATGGAGCCCACCGGGCCTCAGTTTCCTCATCTGTAAAATGGGAGTGATGATAATACCCATGTCATGGGCTGTTGGAAGGATGAAATGAATGAACTTGTGTGAAGTACTTACCATGATGCCTGGCACGGAGCAGAGGTTCAAGAAGAAATCACTTAGGGACTTCCCTGGTGATCCAGTGGCTAAGACTCCATGCTCCCAATGCAGGGGGCCCAAGTTCAATCCCTGGTGAGGGAACTAGATCCCACATGCTGTAACTAAGACCCGGTGCAGCCAAATAAACAATATATATATATTTTTTAAATAAATTGCTCATTCATTCACCCTACAAATATTTAATCAGCATTGTTGGTCTGCCAAGCACTGTCCTAGGGGCTAGTAGGTAGAATCCCTGCCCTTGTGGGGCTGAGATTTGTGGGGTAAACAAACCAAACATAAAATCTATCCCACGTTGGATGGAGATAAGTGCTTTGGGGAAAAATCAAGCCAGGAAGGGGGCTGGTGGTTTTGGAATTGGGGCCAGAGGTGGGGGGGGCAGGGAGGCCGTCTCTGGGAAGGTGATGCTCGGTAGAGGCCGTGGGGGGATGGGGCGGGGGTGGGAAGCACCACCGCCACAGTCAAGAACATTTGTTCTTGACAAATGTGTTATCAGTATCTCGATGGTGGCTGGGTCCTGGTGTCTCTGAGGCTCCAGCATCCTGCTTCTGGGCCGGGGGCCATACCTGTGGCTCACCTGTCCTGATTTGCTCCTCCAGCACTGCGTCCTCAGCTGCCCTGGCAGGGCGGGGCTCTGACGTGGGGGACAGCGTGAGCTGAGGGGGTGGGTGCGGCCAGGTGAGTTGTGGGTGGCCTGGCACACTCCCGCATCCCTCCTGTGACCTCAACTCACCCTTCTCTGTCCCAGCCCAGCCCTCTCCCCTGAGCCCCGGGAACCTCATCCAGGGGCACAGGATATCATTCAGGAAGCTTCCCCCTCCCCACCTCCCCGGATGTCCCTGGGCACCTCTCGCTCACCCCGTCCCAAACTGACCTTGAGATTTCCCCCTAGACCTGCTCCTCCTCCCCACCCTCTTATCAGAGATGGCGCCACCATCTACCGTCACTGGGGCAGAGATGGAGCCTTGTCCCTGATTCTAATCTAAGCCCCCAGCCACCGCATACAGCACTCTCTGATTCTAATCTAAGCCCCCAGCCACCGCATAGGCACTCTCTCATGCCTGCTTCTTAAATGCCCTGTATGTCTTTGTCTCGCTCCCTGTGGCTCCTGCCTTAGTGCAGGTCTCCCCAGCCTGCATTGGCCCCTCATCTGGCTTCCCCTCCCCAACTCCTCCCTGGTCTCTGACCCTGGTTTGCCTCCCTCTCAGTGCCCAGAACCTGCTATGGCTCCTTAGGAGAAAGCTATGCCCTCAGGAGAAAGCCCAGCTTGTCACTGTGGCCACGCATGGCCTGGCCCCTGCCTGCTTGAACACCCGTTCCTTCTGGGAACTCTGCTCCAGTTATTCCACCTCACTGGCACTCTCTCCACCCAGCACATCCCTGCTTCCCCCTGCTCTATTTCATTGCCTGTTCAACAACTCCTCCTCCTCCTCCAGGAAGCCCTCCTGGACTCCTAGACTTCATGGGGTGCATCCCTCATCCCCAGTCAGTCCCAGCCCTGACCACCTTGGGTCTTCACTGTCGGGGGTAGGTCTGTTTCTTCAAAGCGACTGAGTTGTGGGAGGGCAGGACTAGGGCCGCTGTGCTGTGGGCATCACCTTGTCCCCCGCACTGCCCAGCACAGGATCGGGTGATGGAGCAAAGGCTGAGAGAGTGTTTGTGGAACTGGACGCCAGGGGCAGATGACATAGAGGAGTCTCCAGGGAGGCCTGGGCTTCTGGGGATTTGCCATCTGGCTGAGTAGCGAGAAGGGGCTTTGGCTCTGAGAGTCTTGAGGACAGATCCTGGCTTTTTTCCAGACTCCACCATGGCTCCCTACTACCCTCAGCAACACACAGACCCTCCTCTCTCTGTGGTCCTTGCCCTTCCTGATTCACTCCCGGCTCCATCTCCCCAGCCCCTCCCCCTGGTGCTCCCAGACAGAGCCTGGACTTTTGGTCCAATTGAGTGCTGTGGTTTCTTGAGCACCTACTATGTGTCAGGCTCAGAGCTGGGCAGAAAGTCAAGCTGGCCATCCTGGGCAGGGGCCTTTGCCTGTCTGGCAGGTGGGTGGTAGGTGATCGTGACACTGGGGTTTCTCTGGGGGTGAGGGAGAGCAGGGGCATGGGCTCAGTGCCGTGCCTACTCCAGAGTGGGCACTGGGTACTCAGGGGCCATCATTCATTCACCTTTCAACAAACACTTATTGAGCATCTCCTAGGTGCCGGGCACTGTGCTAGGTGCTGGGTTACAGCTACGAATAAGACTGGAAAAATCCCTGCCCCATAGAGCTGACCTTTTGTTCGGGGCGACAGTCAGCTGACAAATAAATAGATGTAATATATCAGGTGGAGATAATGTGATGGAGAGGAACAAAGCAGGAGAGGGGATGGAGGTACCTGGAGCACTGGTTTATGTAGGGTCAACAGAAGATGTTTTAGTAGAGACTCAATGAGGGAAAATCAAATCTGGGGGATTCTGGGGGAAAAGCATTCCAGGCAGACAGAACAGCAAGTGCAAAGGCCCCGAGGCAGCAGTGTTCTGGTGAGTGGGAGGCTGGTGTGGCTGGAGCACAGTGAGCGGAGGGGGGCAGAGAGGAAACATGGGCGGATCCCACAGGGCCTTGTGGGCCACAGGAGGACTTTGGCTTTCACTCTGAGGTAGGAGCCCTGGGAGAGATGTGAGCAGAGAAGGCACTGTCTCTTATACACATCTAGATGTGTATAAGAGACAGGGCAGGGCGGGGCTCTGACGTGGGGGACAGCGTGAGCTGAGGGGGTGGGTGCGGCCAGGTGAGTTGTGGGTGGCCTGGCACACTCCCGCATCCCTCCTGTGACCTCAACTCACCCTTCTCTGTCCCAGCCCAGCCCTCTCCCCTGAGCCCCGGGAACCTCATCCAGGGGCACAGGATATCATTCAGGAAGCTTCCCCCTCCCCACCTCCCCGGATGTCCCTGGGCACCTCTCGCTCACCCCGTCCCAAACTGACCTTGAGATTTCCCCCTAGACCTGCTCCTCCTCCCCACCCTCTTATCAGAGATGGCGCCACCATCTACCGTCACTGGGGCAGAGATGGAGCCTTGTCCCTGATTCTAATCTAAGCCCCCAGCCACCGCATACAGCACTCTCTGATTCTAATCTAAGCCCCCAGCCACCGCATAGGCACTCTCTCATGCCTGCTTCTTAAATGCCCTGTATGTCTTTGTCTCGCTCCCTGTGGCTCCTGCCTTAGTGCAGGTCTCCCCAGCCTGCATTGGCCCCTCATCTGGCTTCCCCTCCCCAACTCCTCCCTGGTCTCTGACCCTGGTTTGCCTCCCTCTCAGTGCCCAGAACCTGCTATGGCTCCTTAGGAGAAAGCTATGCCCTCAGGAGAAAGCCCAGCTTGTCACTGTGGCCACGCATGGCCTGGCCCCTGCCTGCTTGAACACCCGTTCCTTCTGGGAACTCTGCTCCAGTTATTCCACCTCACTGGCACTCTCTCCACCCAGCACATCCCTGCTTCCCCCTGCTCTATTTCATTGCCTGTTCAACAACTCCTCCTCCTCCTCCAGGAAGCCCTCCTGGACTCCTAGACTTCATGGGGTGCATCCCTCATCCCCAGTCAGTCCCAGCCCTGACCACCTTGGGTCTTCACTGTCGGGGGTAGGTCTGTTTCTTCAAAGCGACTGAGTTGTGGGAGGGCAGGACTAGGGCCGCTGTGCTGTGGGCATCACCTTGTCCCCCGCACTGCCCAGCACAGGATCGGGTGATGGAGCAAAGGCTGAGAGAGTGTTTGTGGAACTGGACGCCAGGGGCAGATGACATAGAGGAGTCTCCAGGGAGGCCTGGGCTTCTGGGGATTTGCCATCTGGCTGAGTAGCGAGAAGGGGCTTTGGCTCTGAGAGTCTTGAGGACAGATCCTGGCTTTTTTCCAGACTCCACCATGGCTCCCTACTACCCTCAGCAACACACAGACCCTCCTCTCTCTGTGGTCCTTGCCCTTCCTGATTCACTCCCGGCTCCATCTCCCCAGCCCCTCCCCCTGGTGCTCCCAGACAGAGCCTGGACTTTTGGTCCAATTGAGTGCTGTGGTTTCTTGAGCACCTACTATGTGTCAGGCTCAGAGCTGGGCAGAAAGTCAAGCTGGCCATCCTGGGCAGGGGCCTTTGCCTGTCTGGCAGGTGGGTGGTAGGTGATCGTGACACTGGGGTTTCTCTGGGGGTGAGGGAGAGCAGGGGCATGGGCTCAGTGCCGTGCCTACTCCAGAGTGGGCACTGGGTACTCAGGGGCCATCATTCATTCACCTTTCAACAAACACTTATTGAGCATCTCCTAGGTGCCGGGCACTGTGCTAGGTGCTGGGTTACAGCTACGAATAAGACTGGAAAAATCCCTGCCCCATAGAGCTGACCTTTTGTTCGGGGCGACAGTCAGCTGACAAATAAATAGATGTAATATATCAGGTGGAGATAATGTGATGGAGAGGAACAAAGCAGGAGAGGGGATGGAGGTACCTGGAGCACTGGTTTATGTAGGGTCAACAGAAGATGTTTTAGTAGAGACTCAATGAGGGAAAATCAAATCTGGGGGATTCTGGGGGAAAAGCATTCCAGGCAGACAGAACAGCAAGTGCAAAGGCCCCGAGGCAGCAGTGTTCTGGTGAGTGGGAGGCTGGTGTGGCTGGAGCACAGTGAGCGGAGGGGGGCAGAGAGGAAACATGGGCGGATCCCACAGGGCCTTGTGGGCCACAGGAGGACTTTGGCTTTCACTCTGAGGTAGGAGCCCTGGGAGAGATGTGAGCAGAGAAGGCACTGTCTCTTATACACATCTAGATGTGTATAAGAGACAGGGCAGGGCGGGGCTCTGACGTGGGGGACAGCGTGAGCTGAGGGGGTGGGTGCGGCCAGGTGAGTTGTGGGTGGCCTGGCACACTCCCGCATCCCTCCTGTGACCTCAACTCACCCTTCTCTGTCCCAGCCCAGCCCTCTCCCCTGAGCCCCGGGAACCTCATCCAGGGGCACAGGATATCATTCAGGAAGCTTCCCCCTCCCCACCTCCCCGGATGTCCCTGGGCACCTCTCGCTCACCCCGTCCCAAACTGACCTTGAGATTTCCCCCTAGACCTGCTCCTCCTCCCCACCCTCTTATCAGAGATGGCGCCACCATCTACCGTCACTGGGGCAGAGATGGAGCCTTGTCCCTGATTCTAATCTAAGCCCCCAGCCACCGCATACAGCACTCTCTGATTCTAATCTAAGCCCCCAGCCACCGCATAGGCACTCTCTCATGCCTGCTTCTTAAATGCCCTGTATGTCTTTGTCTCGCTCCCTGTGGCTCCTGCCTTAGTGCAGGTCTCCCCAGCCTGCATTGGCCCCTCATCTGGCTTCCCCTCCCCAACTCCTCCCTGGTCTCTGACCCTGGTTTGCCTCCCTCTCAGTGCCCAGAACCTGCTATGGCTCCTTAGGAGAAAGCTATGCCCTCAGGAGAAAGCCCAGCTTGTCACTGTGGCCACGCATGGCCTGGCCCCTGCCTGCTTGAACACCCGTTCCTTCTGGGAACTCTGCTCCAGTTATTCCACCTCACTGGCACTCTCTCCACCCAGCACATCCCTGCTTCCCCCTGCTCTATTTCATTGCCTGTTCAACAACTCCTCCTCCTCCTCCAGGAAGCCCTCCTGGACTCCTAGACTTCATGGGGTGCATCCCTCATCCCCAGTCAGTCCCAGCCCTGACCACCTTGGGTCTTCACTGTCGGGGGTAGGTCTGTTTCTTCAAAGCGACTGAGTTGTGGGAGGGCAGGACTAGGGCCGCTGTGCTGTGGGCATCACCTTGTCCCCCGCACTGCCCAGCACAGGATCGGGTGATGGAGCAAAGGCTGAGAGAGTGTTTGTGGAACTGGACGCCAGGGGCAGATGACATAGAGGAGTCTCCAGGGAGGCCTGGGCTTCTGGGGATTTGCCATCTGGCTGAGTAGCGAGAAGGGGCTTTGGCTCTGAGAGTCTTGAGGACAGATCCTGGCTTTTTTCCAGACTCCACCATGGCTCCCTACTACCCTCAGCAACACACAGACCCTCCTCTCTCTGTGGTCCTTGCCCTTCCTGATTCACTCCCGGCTCCATCTCCCCAGCCCCTCCCCCTGGTGCTCCCAGACAGAGCCTGGACTTTTGGTCCAATTGAGTGCTGTGGTTTCTTGAGCACCTACTATGTGTCAGGCTCAGAGCTGGGCAGAAAGTCAAGCTGGCCATCCTGGGCAGGGGCCTTTGCCTGTCTGGCAGGTGGGTGGTAGGTGATCGTGACACTGGGGTTTCTCTGGGGGTGAGGGAGAGCAGGGGCATGGGCTCAGTGCCGTGCCTACTCCAGAGTGGGCACTGGGTACTCAGGGGCCATCATTCATTCACCTTTCAACAAACACTTATTGAGCATCTCCTAGGTGCCGGGCACTGTGCTAGGTGCTGGGTTACAGCTACGAATAAGACTGGAAAAATCCCTGCCCCATAGAGCTGACCTTTTGTTCGGGGCGACAGTCAGCTGACAAATAAATAGATGTAATATATCAGGTGGAGATAATGTGATGGAGAGGAACAAAGCAGGAGAGGGGATGGAGGTACCTGGAGCACTGGTTTATGTAGGGTCAACAGAAGATGTTTTAGTAGAGACTCAATGAGGGAAAATCAAATCTGGGGGATTCTGGGGGAAAAGCATTCCAGGCAGACAGAACAGCAAGTGCAAAGGCCCCGAGGCAGCAGTGTTCTGGTGAGTGGGAGGCTGGTGTGGCTGGAGCACAGTGAGCGGAGGGGGGCAGAGAGGAAACATGGGCGGATCCCACAGGGCCTTGTGGGCCACAGGAGGACTTTGGCTTTCACTCTGAGGTAGGAGCCCTGGGAGAGATGTGAGCAGAGAAGGCACTGTCTCTTATACACATCTAGATGTGTATAAGAGACAGGGCAGGGCGGGGCTCTGACGTGGGGGACAGCGTGAGCTGAGGGGGTGGGTGCGGCCAGGTGAGTTGTGGGTGGCCTGGCACACTCCCGCATCCCTCCTGTGACCTCAACTCACCCTTCTCTGTCCCAGCCCAGCCCTCTCCCCTGAGCCCCGGGAACCTCATCCAGGGGCACAGGATATCATTCAGGAAGCTTCCCCCTCCCCACCTCCCCGGATGTCCCTGGGCACCTCTCGCTCACCCCGTCCCAAACTGACCTTGAGATTTCCCCCTAGACCTGCTCCTCCTCCCCACCCTCTTATCAGAGATGGCGCCACCATCTACCGTCACTGGGGCAGAGATGGAGCCTTGTCCCTGATTCTAATCTAAGCCCCCAGCCACCGCATAGGCACTCTCTCATGCCTGCTTCTTAAATGCCCTGTATGTCTTTGTCTCGCTCCCTGTGGCTCCTGCCTTAGTGCAGGTCTCCCCAGCCTGCATTGGCCCCTCATCTGGCTTCCCCTCCCCAACTCCTCCCTGGTCTCTGACCCTGGTTTGCCTCCCTCTCAGTGCCCAGAACCTGCTATGGCTCCTTAGGAGAAAGCTATGCCCTCAGGAGAAAGCCCAGCTTGTCACTGTGGCCACGCATGGCCTGGCCCCTGCCTGCTTGAACACCCGTTCCTTCTGGGAACTCTGCTCCAGTTATTCCACCTCACTGGCACTCTCTCCACCCAGCACATCCCTGCTTCCCCCTGCTCTATTTCATTGCCTGTTCAACAACTCCTCCTCCTCCTCCAGGAAGCCCTCCTGGACTCCTAGACTTCATGGGGTGCATCCCTCATCCCCAGTCAGTCCCAGCCCTGACCACCTTGGGTCTTCACTGTCGGGGGTAGGTCTGTTTCTTCAAAGCGACTGAGTTGTGGGAGGGCAGGACTAGGGCCGCTGTGCTGTGGGCATCACCTTGTCCCCCGCACTGCCCAGCACAGGATCGGGTGATGGAGCAAAGGCTGAGAGAGTGTTTGTGGAACTGGACGCCAGGGGCAGATGACATAGAGGAGTCTCCAGGGAGGCCTGGGCTTCTGGGGATTTGCCATCTGGCTGAGTAGCGAGAAGGGGCTTTGGCTCTGAGAGTCTTGAGGACAGATCCTGGCTTTTTTCCAGACTCCACCATGGCTCCCTACTATCCTCAGCAACACACAGACCCTCCTCTCTCTGTGGTCCTTGCCCTTCCTGATTCACTCCCGGCTCCATCTCCCCAGCCCCTCCCCCTGGTGCTCCCAGACAGAGCCTGGACTTTTGGTCCAATTGAGTGCTGTGGTTTCTTGAGCACCTACTATGTGTCAGGCTCAGAGCTGGGCAGAAAGTCAAGCTGGCCATCCTGGGCAGGGGCCTTTGCCTGTCTGGCAGGTGGGTGGTAGGTGATCGTGACACTGGGGTTTCTCTGGGGGTGAGGGAGAGCAGGGGCATGGGCTCAGTGCCGTGCCTACTCCAGAGTGGGCACTGGGTACTCAGGGGCCATCATTCATTCACCTTTCAACAAACACTTATTGAGCATCTCCTAGGTGCCGGGCACTGTGCTAGGTGCTGGGTTACAGCTACGAATAAGACTGGAAAAATCCCTGCCCCATAGAGCTGACCTTTTGTTCGGGGCGACAGTCAGCTGACAAATAAATAGATGTAATATATCAGGTGGAGATAATGTGATGGAGAGGAACAAAGCAGGAGAGGGGATGGAGGTACCTGGAGCACTGGTTTATGTAGGGTCAACAGAAGATGTTTTAGTAGAGACTCAATGAGGGAAAATCAAATCTGGGGGATTCTGGGGGAAAAGCATTCCAGGCAGACAGAACAGCAAGTGCAAAGGCCCCGAGGCAGCAGTGTTCTGGTGAGTGGGAGGCTGGTGTGGCTGGAGCACAGTGAGCGGAGGGGGGCAGAGAGGAAACATGGGCGGATCCCACAGGGCCTTGTGGGCCACAGGAGGACTTTGGCTTTCACTCTGAGGTAGGAGCCCTGGGAGAGATGTGAGCAGAGAAGGCATGGGAGCTGACTTCGGTGTTAACAGGATCTTCTGGCTGCGTGTGGGGCACAGACTGTGGGAGGTGGCAGCAGATGCTGGGAGGCAGTGGGGTGACCACAGAAGTCTAGACAGGGTGTCCAGGGTGCTGGTGGTTGTTCCGTCACTCAATTGTGTCTGACTCTTTGGGACCCTGTGAACCGCAGCACGACAGGCTTACCTATTCTTCACCATCGCCCGGAGTTTGCTGAAACTCATGTCCACTGAGTCAGTGACGCCGTCCAACCGTCTCATCCAGTGTGGTAGTCACTGCGATTAGCTTATCCGAGTTTAGATGAGCTGTGCGTGAAAAGTACACACCGCAGAGGTGGTCGTCTTGTAATATACAGAAGTATCGAATCATTATGTTGTGCGCCTGAAACTAACAGTGTTGTAGGTCAATTACACTTCAACTAAAAGAAAAGACGTGTCATCACAGTATCCTAATAGGTCCTGCAGTGAACAATATTCACTGTCATTATAATGGTGCAAACACTAATTACTGATATAATTAAAAGCTTGGGCTTCTTAGGTGGCACAGTGGCAAAGAATCTGCCTGCAATGCAGGAGACGTGGGTCCCATTCCTGGGTTGAGAAGATCCTCTGGAGAAGGAAATGGCAACCCGCTCCAGTAATTCTTGCTTGGAAAACCCCATGGACAGAAGAGCCTGGCAGGCTACAGTTCATGGGGTTGCAAAGAATCAGACACGACTGAGCATGCACGCGTGCATGCACGCATGATAAAATTTTGAAGAGAGGATGAAGGAGGAGAGGTGGAGATATTAAATCTTCATGTCTTATAACATCTATACATTTATAATTATTTTTCTCTTTTTTATTGTATTTATAGGAGGCGATGAAAGTGAAAGTGATGTAGCTCAGTCGTGTCCGACTCTTTGAGACCCTATGGACTGAAGCCCACCAGGCTCCTCCCTCCATGGGATTCTCCAGGCAAGAGTACTGGAGTGGGTTGCCATTTCCTTATCCTTAGGAGGCGATAGGCTTAACTAAACCTGTTGTGACAATCATTTAACAAAATATGTAAATCAAACCATCTTGCTGTGCACCTTAAACAGTGATATATTCAACTTTTTCTTTCTTTTTCCTTTTTGGCTATGCTGTATGGCTTAAGGGATATTAGTTTCCTGACCAGGATTTGAACCCGGGCTCTCGGAGAAGGCAATGGCACCCCACTCCAGTACTCTTGCCTGGAAAATCCCATGGATGGAGGAGCCTGGTAGGCTGCAGTTCATGGGGTTGCTAAGAGTCAGAGACGACTGAGTGACTTCACTTTCACTTTTCACTCTCATGCTTTGGAGAAGGAAATGGCAACCCACTCCAGTGTTCTTGTCTGGAGAATCCCAGGGACGGGGGAGCCTGATGGGCTGCCATCTATGGGGTCGCACAGAGTCGGACACAACTGAAGCGACTTAGCAGCGGTAGCAGCCTCTACAGTGAGAGCATGCAGACCATGAGGGAACTCCCTATATAAGTTTTTTTCCTAATAAAACTGGAAAAAAAAGCAAAACCTGAAAGTGAAAAGGAAAAAAAGCTCACAAAATATTGAAGATTTATTGCAGACACATACACAAAGAATGCAAAACCTATTGTTCACTTTTTAGGTAGCAGCCTCTACAGTGAGAGCATGCAGACCATGAGGGAACTCCCTATATAAGTTTTTTTCCTAATAAAACTGGAAAAAAAAACAAAACCTGAAAGTGAAAAGGAAAAAAAGCTCACAAAATATTGAAGATTTATTGCAGACACATACACAAAGAATGCAAAACCTATTGTTCACTTTTTATATTGAGTCCATGTTTAAATGATGGGCTCTAGTGATAAACAAGCCACCTGCCAATGCAGGAGACATAAGAGACGTGGGTTTGATCCCTGGGTGGGGAAGACCCCCTGGAGGAGGGCATGGCAACCCACTCCAGTATTCTTGCCTGAAGAATCCCAGGGACAGAGGAGCCTGGCGGGCTACAGTCGGCGGGGTCACACAGAGTTGAACACGACTGAAGAGACTTAGCAGCATGTTAAAATGATAACATTTTGCCTATGTTGGNAGGGCATGGCAACCCACTCCAGTATTCTTGCCTGAAGAATCCCAGGGACAGAGGAGCCTGGCGGGCTACAGTCGGCGGGGTCACACAGAGTTGAACACGACTGAAGAGACTTAGCAGCATGTTAAAATGATAACATTTTGCCTATGTTGGGTGACATAAATTTGGTTCACCTGTTTCTTTTTATTCTTCTTCATGTGATACTAGAACATTTTAAAGTGTATGCATGGCTGGCCCATGGAGGGGAGAAGTGGTTGAGTCACTGATATATTTTACTAATGATTTATGCATTATTTTGACATTACTGGCTTTACCTATTGTCTCACAACCAACATCACCCTCCCTCCCTGAAAACCCATTTTGCAGACAAAGAAACTGAGGCTCAGACCTTAGCTTTGGGAAATTGAAGTGGGCAAGTCTTAATCTTCTCTGCAGCTGGGACAAAGTTCTCTGACCTTATTTTGTCCACTCCGTCCCCTGACCCCTGCCCTCTTATCTCACCAGCCACGTCATTAGTGCCCTAGGGAGCTGGGGTTGACCTGGGGCCTCCTCCATTCTGCCTCCTCTCTGAGACTCTGCCCACGACTGACAACATTTCTAAGGTGGAACCCGTGGGTGGGGCTCTCGTGCCAGGACACTTGCCCCATCCTTCTGGTTGGAGCCCTCGCTCTGAGAGCTACTCGCTTAGCGAGGCTGAAGCAGGTTTCTGGACCCCTCTTTTCTGTTCCCCTTATCTCTCCAGGGCGAGGCTGAGGGTGCTGTAATATTTACTCATGGATCCGACTTCAGGGTGTGGCTTCCTGTGCCGGCTTGGCAAGGTCTGGGCTTGGTCTTGGGGAGGCTGTTGTTGGGGAGAAAGAACGCCACGTCCCCTTAATTCCTCACCCTCGGAAGAACGTCCAGGCTACTGTGCCTGGTGGGGGGTGGACAGTGGACTGGAGGGGCCAGCCTCAGACCTTCGCCTTAGCTGTTCCCATTGCCTGGATACCTGTCCCGCTCCCTGCCCCCGTCCCAGTCTCACCTTACTCGCCTGGGTTTTTCCAGGTCATTCAATCATTGAACAAATATTTATCGAACACTGACTACCTGCCAGGCTGGCTGGGGAGACAGGCAACATCCCTCTCCTTGTGGGGCTAAATCCTATTGGAGGGAGACGGGTTATAATGGAAAGACTAATAGAGAATATCATGTCAGGTGGAGACAAGGATTGTAAAAATATGAGATAGGGCCAGAGGATCGGGAGTGGCAGGGGTTGATCTGTTGGTAGGGAGGTCAGGGAGTCTTTCTAGGAGGTGATGTTTGAGCTGAGACCTGAAGGAGGAGACCAAGGAAGACTGTGACTATTTAGGGGAGCTGTGTTTTTGGCAGAAGTCTTGGGCTTCCCAGGTGGCTCAGTGGTAAAATCCCCCTGCCAATCCTGGAGACTCAAGAGACGTGGGTTGGATACCTGGGTTGGGAAGATCCCCTGGAGAAGGAAATGGCAACCCACTCCAGTATTCTTGCCTGGGCAAAATCTCGTGGACAGAGGAGCCTGGCAGGCTACAGTCCATGGGGTTGCAAGAGAGTCCAACGTGACTTAGTGACTAAATAACAATGGGCAAGTGCAAAGGCCCTGAGGCAGCAAGGGCCGGGATGAGTGTGAGGAAGGCAAGGAGACTGGGTGTGGCTGGAACTGGGTGAGACAGGACAGTGGGAGGAGCTGGTTATAGAAGAGGTGAGCGCCTTCCCTGGTGGGCCAGTGGTTAAGACACTGAGCTTCCACTGCAGGGGCCAGTGGAATGCCTGGTGGGAGAACCAAGACCCCTAACTAAAATCCCGCATGCCATGTGGCACAGCCAAGAAAAAATGTAAAAAGGAGCAGGGGACCCAGAACAGGGCCCTTTGGACACAAGATGGCCCATTATAGACGAGCCACGTGATGGTAAAGTTGGGATAAGAGCCAATGAGGAAGGGAGTGAGTGAAGTGAGTGAAAGTCGCTCAGTCGTGTCTGACTGTTTGCCACCCCATGGACTGTAGCCCACCAGGCTCTCCTCTGCCCATAGGATTCTCCAGGCAAGAATACTAGAGTGGGTTGCCATTCCCTTCCCAGAGGGAAGGGTTTAGGTGTAGGGTGAGGGGCCACAGGGGGCCAGGTTGGCACGAGTGAGGGGATGGGTTTTTCCGGAAGGTGGTAGAGGCCTGGAAGTGAAGAGCAGAATTAGGGAGTGGAGGGGAGCAGAGAAAGTGCCGGGGTTCTCTGGGGACTCCAAAAGGGCGAAAAGGGCCTGGGAGGGGCGACCTGGCTAAGTGTCACTCTCTGGGGCTCATTTTTCCCCATCAAGAATATGGGAAGGGGCTGGACTTGGATTTTGAGTTGTGGTTAAAAGCAATTCAAAAGCTTTGGAAAACTTCAGATTTTACATGCTCATCCAAAGCAGAAGACAGAACAATGCCCTTCCCCCGGGCTTGTTTCTTATCCCTACCCATGCTCTTTTCCCATTTGACTTCGAAAGCAAATTCCAGCCATGGTATTGTTTTTTATTCATACTTCAATCTGTATCTCTAAAAGGTTCAGTTCAGTTCAGTTCAGTCGTTCAGTGGTGTCCGACTCTTTGCGACACCATGGGCCACAGCACTCCAGGATTCCCTGTCCATCACCAGCTCCAAGAGTTTGCTCAGACTCATGTCCATTGAGTCAGTGATGCCATCCAACCATCTCATCCTCTGTCGTCTCCTTCTCCTCCTGCCTTCAATCTTTCCCAGCACCAGGGTCTTTTCAAAAGGTTAGGACTCATTAAAAAGGTAAGGNAGACTCATGTCCATTGAGTCAGTGATGCCATCCAACCATCTCATCCTCTGTCGTCTCCTTCTCCTCCTGCCTTCAATCTTTCCCAGCACCAGGGTCTTTTCAAAAGGTTAGGACTCATTAAAAAGGTAAGGACTCATTAAAAAGGTAAAGATCCATTTAAAAAAATACTCGCAATGTCATTGTTTCACCTAAAAAGTGAAAACAAAACCAACAGTGAACAATTCCTTAGTATTATCATATACCCAGTGTGTCCAAATTTCCAGTCACCTCCTGAACGTCATAATCTCTTTGCCAGCTTCATTGGGGGGGCATACTTTCCATCCCATAATATTCATAATATGCGGCCATTCCCCAAATATAGTTTTAGAGCCCTTTCATCACCCCTCAAGGGTTTCCCTGTGCCAAGACCCAGAAATGGCTCAATATTTTGAAATGTTTGCTTTCATTCAGTAGAATGCTTTCCTCAGATGAAGTCGTCTGTGGAACCCCAGTGCATCCAGCAGATAAAAGTACCTCGGGGCTCGACTCAGCCCCCTCTCCTGAGTCGAGGATCCAACCTGCACCCCCATCAAAGGTGTGGAGGGTGGCGAAGGGGCGTCCACACCTCTGAGGCCAGCTACTCGCACCACCTGACCCCGGCCGACTCTTTCAGAGTGCAATGCCCTCTTGCACACAAAGGGGTTGAATTTGGGAGAGAAGGGTTTTCCCCATGAATCATTATCATTCTTGGTCACGGCCCAGCGCGCTTCCTTCCCCACGCAGCCACTTCCTCGTTTGTAAAACAAGGAGCCACCGGCCTGAGAGTCTAGAGGTGCCCCTGGACTCATGGGAAGTAGGTGGTGGTGGGCAGTGACCCCTAGTGGACAGAGATGAGGCTGAGCGAGCCAAGGAGCCTGGGGGCTCCCAGTCCCAGCCAAGGACATTGGTCTCTTTCTAACTGGGCCAAAAACTGGGCCAGTGCCTGAAATTCCAGCATCAGCGATACCTCCTTGGGATTAAGCATTCCCCTCTGCTTGGATGCGCAGATCCCAGCATTTGAGTGGGTATGGGTTACATCCTGCTCCCTCGTCCTTTCAGACTGGAACTGTGCAGAGGATAAAGCTTGGAGTTAGAAAGTCTTTGGTTCCATTCCCAGTTTGTCCCTTTACAGCCTGTGTGACCTGACCTTTTTCTTTTTTGGCTGCACAACGGATCATGTGGAATCTTAAAGGCTCTCCAACCAGGGGTTGAACCCATGCCCCCTGCAGTGGAAGCTCGGAGTCCTAAGCACCAGGCCGCCAGGGAAGTCTCTTACTTGACTTTTCTTAGCCTCCATTTCTGCATCTATAAAATAGGAGGAATCATAGTACTTGCCTCATGAAATTGTTTTGAGGATAAAATAAATAAGTAAAGCACTTGTTGCATGGCGTTTGGTAAATGCTTGAGACATTTATTATTAATTATTATTACATTGGCTTCCATATTTCCTCCCCCACCAGACTTTGTGCTCCCTGAGAGTGGGGGTTAGTCCAGTTTAGCCTCCTGTCTCTGGTGCTCAGTTGAGTTCACTCGACAGAGTTCAGTTCAGTTCAGTTCAGTCGCTCAGTCATGTCCGACTCTTTGTGACCCCATGAATTGCAGCATGCCAGGCCTCCCTGTCCATCACAACTCCCGGAGTTCACTCAGACTCACATCCATTGAGTCAGTGATGCCATCCAGCCATCTCATCCTCTGTCGACCCCTTCTCCTCCTGCCCCCAATCCCTCCCAGCATCAGTCTTTTCCAATGAGTCAACTCTTCGCATGAGGTGGCCAAAGTACTGGAGTTTCAGCTTTAGCATCATTCCTTCTAAAGAACACCCAGGACCGACTCTCCTATAGTAATTGCTCAATAAAACATTTATCACGAGTGAATGGAGATGCTGGATGCAGGAAGAGAAGATACAGATAATGAGGATTCACACAGGTTCACTTATTCCACACGCATTCCTGGAACCCTTACCCTGCACCCCATGCTGAGTGGTGCTGAGACTCATTGGGTGACCCTGACTGTGTTCTCTGGGGAACTCACAGTCAAGCAGGGAGATAAACCCATCTCCAGACAGTGATGATGACCTAGCATGGGCAAGGCTGGGATGAATAGGAACTCAGAATGGGGGATCTGACCCAGATTGGGAGTCAGGGAGGACTTCCTGGAGGAAGAGGCATCTGAGTCAAGATTGGAGGATGAATGAATGTGTAAGGCAGGTACAGTGGGGTGATATGGCTACAGGCATACTCCAGGAAGAGAGAATACCTGCTTCAAGGTTCTTGAAGAAGTTCAGCCCCTCAGATCACAGACCACAAGGTTGAGGAGAGGGGCAGAAGTCTGAGAGGTAAGACTGAGGGGCCCCCAGGAGGCCGACCCAGCAGGCAGTTGAAAGCTGTGGTGACTGTAGAGAGGATGGAAGGCCTAGCTCAGGACACTAGGGGGCAGGGTCCGCTGCCTGCCTCAGTGAGACCGAGGGAGGGAGGCACCCATGTTTCGGGGTCTGGGCAGCCGTGTGGACTCCATAGGCGCCCAGAGGGGCAAAGAAATGGGGCGAGGCTGGAGGCAGGTGGATGCCCGGCACCACGCCGCCAGGCATTGGCCGGTGGGCCTGCGCGGCCCTCTGCTGCCCCCTGCTGGCTCCGCTTTGACTCGCGTCCTGCCTGCAAGTCTTGGCAACCAGGATGGGTCCAGTAAGCCCAAACCCAACCAGGGACAAAGAGGGTATTATCTGGGCAGCCGTGCCGCAGGGCGCACCCCAGTCACTGTCCCCAGTCTAACAGCACCGACCCGGATCTTCAACTGCCTTCCCCTGCTGGTACGCTGAACTAAACTCAAGATTGGCCTCCCAAACCCTCCCCGTTTCTTTCTTTTTTAAAAAAGTGTTATTGAGATGCAACACACATACCAAGTATTAAATGTGTTCCTAGAGTTGTAGAAGCATCACCACAATCAACCTTAGAACATTCCCATCACTCCCCAAAAGAAACCCTGTCTCCATTAGCAGTCATTCCCCATTCTCTCTCCCGCTCAGTCCCCTGCCCAATACCAATCTGTTTTCTGTCTCTCTGGATGTGCCTGTTCTGGATATTTCATTCGCATGCCTATGGACGGAGGAGCCTGGTAGGCTGCAGTCCATGGGGTCGCTGGGAGCTATCGACTTCACTTTCACTTTTCACTTTCATGCACTGGAGAAGGAAATGGCAACCCACTCCAGTGTTCTTGCCTGGAGAATCCCAGGGACAGGGGAGCCTGGTGGGCTGCCACCTATGGGGTCGCACAGAGTCGGACACGACTGAAGCGACTTAGCAGCAGCAGCAGGCATACACTGGGTGGTCTTTGGTGTCTGGCTTCTTTCACTTAGCACAGTGTTCTCAAGTTTCCTCCAGTCGTAGTGTGGATCAGTATTTCATTCCAGGTATTTACTTATCTGTGGTTTTGCCGGGTCTTTCTCGTTGCTGCTCGGGCTTGCGTCTAGTTGCCGCGAGTAGGGGCTACTCTCTAGTTGCTGTGCTCAGCCTTCTCACTCTGGGGGTTTCTCTTGTTGCCGAGCATGGGGTTCAGTGGATGTGGTGCATGGGCTTAGTTACTTCTTGGTGTGTGGGATTTTCCCGGAACAGGGATCGAACCTGTGTCTCCTGCATTGGCGGGCAGATTCTTTATCACTGAGCCACCAGGCAAGCTCCTAGTTCACTCCTCTACGGGTAGATCACATTATGCTTATCCATTCATCTGCTGATAGCCAGTTGGGTTGTTTTAATTTTTCAGCTGTTATGAATAACACTACTATGAACATTTGTGAACACGTTTCTGTGGGGATGTATGTCTTCATTTCTTGCAAACCTTGCCCTCTTGCAGCTTGGATGGCACCACTGTCCCCTACCCCTCAGTGGCAAACCAGGCACCTGGGCACTCTGGTACCCTGGCTTCCTCGGTGCCTGTTTCCCCTCTCCCTCATCCCCCTCAGACATTACCTTCAGTGCTGCTTGCTGTCAGCTCTCTGAGGCCAGGGATCTCTGTATGTGTTGTTCACAGGTGTCTCCTCAGAGCCTAGAACGGCTGCACACAGCAGGTGATCGATTAATGTTTGTTGAATAGATGAATGGACACATTGTTGACAACACCCTTCTCCTTCATCTGCCTCATTTAATCCGGGATAAAATTATATAATATCCATATTTCATTCTAAATATCTTCCAGCTCTGTGCACTTCTTCCCCAGCCACCCCCTCCACCCTGGTCTAGCACTTGCTGAAAGAATGTAAGAGTCACTGAATGAATAGCTGGGGTAAGGCAGACCCACCAGAGAATTTCTCTCTAGAAAGCATAGTGGGTGAGAGCGTGGGCTCTGACCGGAGTCCTGAAGGTGCATTGACTGAGCTATTCACACATATTTTGATTCTCCGTATTCTGGGTATGAGGACTTCTCTGGAGGCTCAGCAGTACATTTAAAAAAATACTCGCAATGTCATTGTTTCACCTAAAAAGTGAAAACAAAACCAACAGTGAACAATTCCTTAGTATTATCATATACCCAGTGTGTCCAAATTTCCAGTCACCTCCTGAACGTCATAATCTCTTTGCCAGCTTCATTGGGGGGGCATACTTTCCATCCCATAATATTCATAATATGCGGCCATTCCCCAAATATAGTTTTAGAGCCCTTTCATCACCCCTCAAGGGTTTCCCTGTGCCAAGACCCAGAAATGGCTCAATATTTTGAAATGTTTGCTTTCATTCAGTAGAATGCTTTCCTCAGATGAAGTCGTCTGTGGAACCCCAGTGCATCCAGCAGATAAAAGTACCTCGGGGCTCGACTCAGCCCCCTCTCCTGAGTCGAGGATCCAACCTGCACCCCCATCAAAGGTGTGGAGGGTGGCGAAGGGGCGTCCACACCTCTGAGGCCAGCTACTCGCACCACCTGACCCCGGCCGACTCTTTCAGAGTGCAATGCCCTCTTGCACACAAAGGGGTTGAATTTGGGAGAGAAGGGTTTTCCCCATGAATCATTATCATTCTTGGTCACGGCCCAGCGCGCTTCCTTCCCCACGCAGCCACTTCCTCGTTTGTAAAACAAGGAGCCACCGGCCTGAGAGTCTAGAGGTGCCCCTGGACTCATGGGAAGTAGGTGGTGGTGGGCAGTGACCCCTAGTGGACAGAGATGAGGCTGAGCGAGCCAAGGAGCCTGGGGGCTCCCAGTCCCAGCCAAGGACATTGGTCTCTTTCTAACTGGGCCAAAAACTGGGCCAGTGCCTGAAATTCCAGCATCAGCGATACCTCCTTGGGATTAAGCATTCCCCTCTGCTTGGATGCGCAGATCCCAGCATTTGAGTGGGTATGGGTTACATCCTGCTCCCTCGTCCTTTCAGACTGGAACTGTGCAGAGGATAAAGCTTGGAGTTAGAAAGTCTTTGGTTCCATTCCCAGTTTGTCCCTTTACAGCCTGTGTGACCTGACCTTTTTCTTTTTTGGCTGCACAACGGATCATGTGGAATCTTAAAGGCTCTCCAACCAGGGGTTGAACCCATGCCCCCTGCAGTGGAAGCTCGGAGTCCTAAGCACCAGGCCGCCAGGGAAGTCTCTTACTTGACTTTTCTTAGCCTCCATTTCTGCATCTATAAAATAGGAGGAATCATAGTACTTGCCTCATGAAATTGTTTTGAGGATAAAATAAATAAGTAAAGCACTTGTTGCATGGCGTTTGGTAAATGCTTGAGACATTTATTATTAATTATTATTACATTGGCTTCCATATTTCCTCCCCCACCAGACTTTGTGCTCCCTGAGAGTGGGGGTTAGTCCAGTTTAGCCTCCTGTCTCTGGTGCTCAGTTGAGTTCACTCGACAGAGTTCAGTTCAGTTCAGTTCAGTCGCTCAGTCATGTCCGACTCTTTGCGACCCCATGAATTGCAGCATGCCAGGCCTCCCTGTCCATCACAACTCCCGGAGTTCACTCAGACTCACATCCATTGAGTCAGTGATGCCATCCAGCCATCTCATCCTCTGTCGACCCCTTCTCCTCCTGCCCCCAATCCCTCCCAGCATCAGTCTTTTCCAATGAGTCAACTCTTCGCATGAGGTGGCCAAAGTACTGGAGTTTCAGCTTTAGCATCATTCCTTCTAAAGAACACCCAGGACCGACTCTCCTATAGTAATTGCTCAATAAAACATTTATCACGAGTGAATGGAGATGCTGGATGCAGGAAGAGAAGATACAGATAATGAGGATTCACACAGGTTCACTTATTCCACACGCATTCCTGGAACCCTTACCCTGCACCCCATGCTGAGTGGTGCTGAGACTCATTGGGTGACCCTGACTGTGTTCTCTGGGGAACTCACAGTCAAGCAGGGAGATAAACCCATCTCCAGACAGTGATGATGACCTAGCATGGGCAAGGCTGGGATGAATAGGAACTCAGAATGGGGGATCTGACCCAGATTGGGAGTCAGGGAGGACTTCCTGGAGGAAGAGGCATCTGAGTCAAGATTGGAGGATGAATGAATGTGTAAGGCAGGTACAGTGGGGTGATATGGCTACAGGCATACTCCAGGAAGAGAGAATACCTGCTTCAAGGTTCTTGAAGAAGTTCAGCCCCTCAGATCACAGACCACAAGGTTGGGGAGAGGGGCAGAAGTCTGAGAGGTAAGACTGAGGGGCCCCCAGGAGGCCGACCCAGCAGGCAGTTGAAAGCTGTGGTGACTGTAGAGAGGATGGAAGGCCTAGCTCAGGACACTAGGGGGCAGGGTCCGCTGCCTGCCTCAGTGAGACCGAGGGAGGGAGGCACCCATGTTTCGGGGTCTGGGCAGCCGTGTGGACTCCATAGGCGCCCAGAGGGGCAAAGAAATGGGGCGAGGCTGGAGGCAGGTGGATGCCCGGCACCACGCCGCCAGGCATTGGCCGGTGGGCCTGCGCGGCCCTCTGCTGCCCCCTGCTGGCTCCGCTTTGACTCGCGTCCTGCCTGCAAGTCTTGGCAACCAGGATGGGTCCAGTAAGCCCAAACCCAACCAGGGACAAAGAGGGTATTATCTGGGCAGCCGTGCCGCAGGGCGCACCCCAGTCACTGTCCCCAGTCTAACAGCACCGACCCGGATCTTCAACTGCCTTCCCCTGCTGGTACGCTGAACTAAACTCAAGATTGGCCTCCCAAACCCTCCCCGTTTCTTTCTTTTTTAAAAAAGTGTTATTGAGATGCAACACACATACCAAGTATTAAATGTGTTCCTAGAGTTGTAGAAGCATCACCACAATCAACCTTAGAACATTCCCATCACTCCCCAAAAGAAACCCTGTCTCCATTAGCAGTCATTCCCCATTCTCTCTCCCGCTCAGTCCCCTGCCCAATACCAATCTGTTTTCTGTCTCTCTGGATGTGCCTGTTCTGGATATTTCATTCGCATGCCTATGGACGGAGGAGCCTGGTAGGCTGCAGTCCATGGGGTCGCTGGGAGCTATCGACTTCACTTTCACTTTTCACTTTCATGCACTGGAGAAGGAAATGGCAACCCACTCCAGTGTTCTTGCCTGGAGAATCCCAGGGACAGGGGAGCCTGGTGGGCTGCCACCTATGGGGTCGCACAGAGTCGGACACGACTGAAGCGACTTAGCAGCAGCAGCAGGCATACACTGGGTGGTCTTTGGTGTCTGGCTTCTTTCACTTAGCACAGTGTTCTCAAGTTTCCTCCAGTCGTAGTGTGGATCAGTATTTCATTCCAGGTATTTACTTATCTGTGGTTTTGCCGGGTCTTTCTCGTTGCTGCTCGGGCTTGCGTCTAGTTGCCGCGAGTAGGGGCTACTCTCTAGTTGCTGTGCTCAGCCTTCTCACTCTGGGGGTTTCTCTTGTTGCCGAGCATGGGGTTCAGTGGATGTGGTGCATGGGCTTAGTTACTTCTTGGTGTGTGGGATTTTCCCGGAACAGGGATCGAACCTGTGTCTCCTGCATTGGCGGGCAGATTCTTTATCACTGAGCCACCAGGCAAGCTCCTAGTTCACTCCTCTACGGGTAGATCACATTATGCTTATCCATTCATCTGCTGATAGCCAGTTGGGTTGTTTTAATTTTTCAGCTGTTATGAATAACACTACTATGAACATTTGTGAACACGTTTCTGTGGGGATGTATGTCTTCATTTCTTGCAAACCTTGCCCTCTTGCAGCTTGGATGGCACCACTGTCCCCTACCCCTCAGTGGCAAACCAGGCACCTGGGCACTCTGGTACCCTGGCTTCCTCGGTGCCTGTTTCCCCTCTCCCTCATCCCCCTCAGACATTACCTTCAGTGCTGCTTGCTGTCAGCTCTCTGAGGCCAGGGATCTCTGTATGTGTTGTTCACAGGTGTCTCCTCAGAGCCTAGAACGGCTGCACACAGCAGGTGATCGATTAATGTTTGTTGAATAGATGAATGGACACATTGTTGACAACACCCTTCTCCTTCATCTGCCTCATTTAATCCGGGATAAAATTATATAATATCCATATTTCATTCTAAATATCTTCCAGCTCTGTGCACTTCTTCCCCAGCCACCCCCTCCACCCTGGTCTAGCACTTGCTGAAAGAATGTAAGAGTCACTGAATGAATAGCTGGGGTAAGGCAGACCCACCAGAGAATTTCTCTCTAGAAAGCATAGTGGGTGAGAGCGTGGGCTCTGACCGGAGTCCTGAAGGTGCATTGACTGAGCTATTCACACATATTTTGATTCTCCGTATTCTGGGTATGAGGACTTCTCTGGAGGCTCAGCAGTTAAGAGAATCCGCCTGCCAGTGCAGGGGCCACAGGAGACACGGGTTTGATCCCTGGGTCAGGAAGATCCCCTGGAGGAGGGCATGGCGACCCACTCCAATATTCTTGCCTGGAGACTCCCATGAACAGAGGAGACTGGCGGGCTACAGTCCAAGGGATGCAAAGAGCTGGTCACAACTGAAGGGACTTAAAGTGCACGCACGCACGCATTCTGGGTATGGGCTTCCTTGGTGGCTCAGTGGCTAAGACTCTCAAGGCAGGGGGCCTGGGCTTGAACCCTGGTCGGGGAACTCAAGCTCACATGCTGCAACTAAAGATCCTGCATGCCACAGTGAAGATCAAACACCCCACGTGCTGAAAGTAAGACCTGNGTGCACGCACGCACGCATTCTGGGTATGGGCTTCCTTGGTGGCTCAGTGGCTAAGACTCTCAAGGCAGGGGGCCTGGGCTTGAACCCTGGTCGGGGAACTCAAGCTCACATGCTGCAACTAAAGATCCTGCATGCCACAGTGAAGATCAAACACCCCACGTGCTGAAAGTAAGACCTGGTGCAACCAAATAAATAAATAATGTTAAAAAAAGAAGAGAGAGAGAGAGACGAACCTTTTGACGTTTCTAAGCCATGGAACGTGTGGGGTTGCTTGTTACTGCAGCATAACCCAGCCCATCCTGATGCATCACTGGTCTTTCCTTATGCTTGATGCGTGACCTGGAGGCAGTCACTCCACCTCTCCATCAACAAAATGGGAATATAATAGTCCCAGGCTCCCGGAGGTGTTCTGAGAACTTAAATTCAAACAGGGAGAGGCATAGTCTAGTCAGCAGTTGCAGCTTAGGCATCCCTCGACACGTGGAACCTTCCCCCATCAGAGATGGAACCTGTGTCCCCTGCATGGGCAGGCAGATTCTTAACCACTGGACCACCAGGCAAGTCCAGTTATCATTATGTTTAAATCTGGCTTCATTGTGGTGGAGGAAGAAGGAATGGTGCCTGTTTCCTAGGGCTGTAGTACGAACCTATATTACTCTGCTAGAATGGCCCTGACAAAATAGCACAGACCCGATGGCTTCAACAACAGCTATTTTCTCACAGTTCTGGAGACTGGAAGTCCAAGATTAAGGTGTCAGCAGACTTGTCTTCTGTGGCTTCCTTCTTTGGCTTGCAAATGACTGCCTCATTATGATTTCACATTTTTTTTTCCATGCGTGTGCATCCCTGGGGTCTCCCCCTCTTCTTTTAATGGTATTTCTACTTTAAATTTTTATTTATTTACTTCTGGCTGCACTGCACAGCTTGTGGGATCTAGTTCCCCAACCAGGGATTGAACCTAGGCCTTTCACAATGAGACTAAGGCGTCCTGACCCCTGGACCACCAGGGAATTCTCTCTTCCTCTTCTTGTGCTGCTGCTGCTGCTAAGTCACTTCAGTCGTGTCCGACTCTGTGTGACCCCACAGACGGCAGCCCACCAGGCTCCCCCATCCCTGGGATTCTCCAGGCAAGAACACTGGAGTGGGTTGCCATTTCCTTCTCCAATGCATGAAAGAGAAAAGTGAAAGTGAAGTCGCTCAGTCTGTCCGACTGTTAGCGACCCCATGGACTGCAGCCCACCAGGCTACTCCGTCCGTTGGATTTTCCAGGCAAGAGTACTGGGGTGGGGTGCCATTGCTTTCCCCGGCCTCTTCTTGTAGGGACACTAATTGTACTGGGTTACAGCCCTACCCCCTGACCTCATTTAAACTTTCAGTTCAGTTCAGTAGCTCAGTTGTGTCCGACTCTTTGCGACCGCATGGACTGCACCATGCCAAGCTTCCCTGTTCATCACCAACTCCTGGAGTTTGCTCAAACTCAAGGCCATTGAGTCGGTGATGCCATCCAACCATCTCATCCTCTGTCGTCCCCTTCTCCTCCTGCCTTCAATCTTCCCCAGCATCAGGGTCTTTCCCATTGAGTAAGTTCTTCGCATCAGGTGGCCAAAGTATTGGAGCTTCAGCTTCAGCATTAGTCCTTCCAATGACTATTCAGGACTGATTTCCTTTAGGATTGACTGGTTTGGTCTCTTTGCTGTTCAAAGGACTCTCAAGAGTCTTAGTCATCTCTTTAAAGGTCCTACTCCAAAAAGAGTCACATGGGGGATTAGGGCTTCCACATAATTTATTGTAGAACAAAGCTGGTACCAAGGGAGCTAGAGGGCATGCAGTCAGCCTCAGATAACTTACTCTTGAAAGTACTGCCATCATGGATGTGGGGGTTGTTTCAATGAGGATTCACAGGGAGCTGGGTGTAACAGAATCCCTAAGTAATACAAGGGTCATTCTTCCACCTACCGCACAGTCTTTGTTTTTTTTGGCTCTCAGAGGAAAAGCCAGTCTTTGCAGGGGCTTACATGCCCTGCATGGTCTGGCCCTGCCCATCTCCCTAACCTCACCTCCCACCCTTTCCCCCTTCTTTATTCTGCTTCTGCCATGCTGGCCTCCTTGCTGCTCCTGGAGCTCACCAGGCAGCCTCCTACCCCAGGGCCTTTGCGCTCGCTATTCCCACTGCCTGGAACGCTTTCCTTCTAGATCACTCAGGGCCCCCTCCCTCTCCTCCTTTAGGTCTTTGGCCCACTGTTACCTTCTCAGCTAAGCCTCCGCTGTCCTCTTTGTTTAAAACCTCAACCCCCAGTCTCACTCTTCTCTATCCCTCCCACCCCAGCACATCACAAGTGGCCCGGGGGGTAAGAATCCCTGGGTTGGGAAGATCCTCAGAAGAGGAAATGGCAACCCACTCCAGTATTCTTGCCTGGAGAATCAAATGGACAGAGGATCCTGGTGGTTTACAGTCCACGGGGCTGCAAAAGAGTTGGACACGACTGAGTGAGCGCGTGTGCGCGTGTGCGCGCACGCACACACACCTACACACAGCCCCCCAACACTCTTGCCCTCCTTCTCTCTTTAGGCCTCCTGCCAACACACCACATATGCTATTTGTTTCTTGACTCTCTGTTGCCAGAGTGACCCTCCAGGAGAGCAGAGATGTTTGTTTTGCACCGTGCAGGGGACACAGTTTATTTATTGCTGAATGAATGAATAAATTAGAGGGCGAGAGATGGAACCCACATTGAGGACAGGGTTGAGTAGGGGTAGAGGAGAAAGTGGCTGCCCCAAACTGGGGGTGTGGTGGGGTCAGGGGCGGGGAATGGGCAGAAGTTGGCCACAGGTTCTGAGAAACTGAATTTTAAGAGGGGCTGGATCTGCCTGGACAGGGAAGGGGCCCCGGCAGCGGTGGAAACTGGCCTGGACTGTCCTCTGGGGCCACAGGTTCATGAGGTCCTTGTGATCATGGGCCTTGTGCTCTGGGGCATGTGTGGTAGGGAGCCCAGGGGAAGGGGCTTCCAGGGAGGTCAGCAGAGCTGGGTGGGGCGCTGTGGGTTGAGATGAGGGAGCCCTGCCAAGCAGGGGCTTGTGCAGTCTGGCTGGAAGCAGGTCTGAGACCACCCTCTGGGGGGCTCTGGAGTGGAGCAGGGGTAGCAAGAGCCTGCTTTTCCCAGGCATGGGCCCAGGCCAGGTTGCTGGAGGGCCAGACCTCAGGGCGCGCTGTTCGCTCAGCTGCGGAGTGAGGAGCTAGGTCCGTCACCGTCCTGCTGGATGCTGCCGAAGCCCCGGCCGCGTCCATCCTGTCGACCTGACAGCCCCGGGGTCCCAGTCGTGCTGCGTCTCTGCGGAGGCTTTTCTGCGGGTTCAAGGCCCGGGGAGGAAGTCTGAGGCATCTCTTCTCCCTGGCTGGCCTCACCTGGGACCCCTTCAGGGCGCGGGCACCAGCTGGCAGTACGGGGCAGGGTCGGGGTTCAGCAGATCCTGGGGGGAAGGGGAGGGAAGGAGACGGAGGGGTTGTTGTGGTTTGGGGGTGAGAGCCGGGGGGAGACAGAGACATAGAAAAGGAGGGACAAGGAGAGAGTGAGAGAGAGAAACAAAGTTCTGTGCAGAGTACAGGAAAAAAGAGTCAGGGAGAGACACAAGGTCACAAGGAGCGGGGTGGGGGGCGGGGTGGGGAGACCCTCAGGGGTAGAGAGACGCGTACAGAGGAACGTAAGACAGGACACACAGGGACACAGACGGAGGC
>SJYX01023412.1:6975-21808 GCA_006410675.1 Oreotragus oreotragus | reverse complement strand
GCCCCTCCTCCGCCCCTCGCCCCTCCTCCGCCCCTCGCCCCTCCTCCGCCCCTCGCCCCTCGCCCCGGAGACGGGAAATGACTTGCCCGGGAAGTCTCAGCGAGGGGGCTGCGCACTTCCTTCCCGGGAGCTCGGGAGTCGGGGGCGGGGTCGGAGAGGAAGCCCCGCCCACCGAACCTGGTGGTCCTGACCCCTCCTCCCTCCCACAGCTCCATACCTGGTAGGGGTGGCTCTCAGGCCCCGGCAGTGGGGGCGGTGGGGGCGGGGGCAGAGGCAGGTCTGGCGGCTGCAAGGGAAGGGAACAGAGGTGAGCCAGGCCCCCGGCACCCTGACACCCCCCACCTTAGCCCTGTGGTATCGGGACAGACCTGGACTCCGGGTCCCCATTGCCCCTCCCTGACTCTGAAGGGAATTAACCTCCCTGAACTCAGTGTTCTCCTCTGAGAAATGGGTGCATGGGAGGTTGCAGCCGGTGCTCACCTGACCTGACAATCACCCAGATGATGTTCAGCCTCCCTGGGGACACATGTGGGTCTAAGCTTTCAGTCTTAACTGTTTAAGTCCCTTTTCCTTCTCCTCCACCTTCTTTTTCTTTTTTTTCTGATTACGCTATGAGGCTTGTGAGACCTTAGTTCCCCGATCAAGGACTGAACCTGCACCCTCGACAGTGAAAGTGCACAGTCTTGATCACAGGACGGCCAGGGAGTTCCCAGTCTCTCTTATTTTTTACTTTAAGCAACCCTTTCCACCTGACTGTAAAGGAAATATCTGCCCAGTGTAGAAAATCCTTATAAGAATCCTAAGTTGCCACACTTCTAAGAAGCAGATAAAGCCCACCCATCAGCCTCCACGCCCAGAGACAAACTGTCTTTGTCTTGTGCTGTTTCCTTTTAGTTTCTTTTGCTTATATTTTAAAAACAGGGAGTGGCCTAGACAGGGAACAGCAGTTCCCAAACTGTGTGACAAGGCACCCTTGGGCGCCCCAGCACACTCGGAAGGGAGGCAACAGGTCAAAAGTAGGCTTTAGGGGAGAGGGGCGGGGGCTCACCGTGGCAGTGTTCATGGGCCCCGTGTCACAAGGGGACACCAGGAGGACTGGCGATGGTATTGCTTCATAGATCCTGTCATCACCTGAAGCAGAGGACAAGAGGGGGAGCCGGCTGACAGGTGGCCCACAGGTCCGTTCCAGGTACTGCAACTAATATTTGTGTTAAGCCCTCTTCTTGCCCAGCCCTATGCTGGGGATACAGTAGTGACTGAGGCAGCGCTGGCCTTGCCCTGCCTTCCTGGGGCTCATGGTTCAGTGGGGGGAGACAAACCGTCCCCAGTCAGGGATGACCCAGTGTGTGCAGAGCTGGAGTTGGGGAGCCCATTGGGCTCCTGGAGAGGGGTCAGGGAGGACTTCCTGGAGGAGGGGACCTCTGAGAATAACAAGAGAAGTGAGAGCCATGCAAAGGCAAGAGAGCGGGTGTGCAGAGGCCTGGCAGTGAGAACACTGGTGTTTGAGGAACTATGTTTCATCTGTCTGTATTATATTCGGTCATAAAGTTTGTTTGGGTTTTTCCATAAGATATTATGGAAAAATCTGAATGAGCTTTTTGGCGACCCCAATATATATATATATATTTCTTTGTATTGTTTTGGGGATGGAAATGTTACTTATGAGAGATGAAGCCAAGAAAGACAGAGGGGACCAGTTAATGAGGGGCCTTGAGAGTCATGTTAAGGAGTCTGAACTTTGTCCTAAGGGTACTAGGGAGCCATAGAGGGTTTTTGAGCAGAGGAGAGACAGGGTCAGAAATGTAGAAGGACTCTGCTCAGAAATGGGGTGCAGGCGAGTGTGGGAGCTGGGTTGGGAGATCCAGAAGATGGAGCTTGGCTTGGGCTGCGACCCGTTGGAGGACAGGAGCCACCAGTGTTGTGATGACAGAGGACGGGAGTCCTAGACGTTGAGAAAAGGAGGAGAAACAGGTTTGAGGCCGGCCCTAATGTGCTCAGACTCTGTGGGCTGAATCTGGGGAGTCCCAGCAAGGTCTGGGTGGGGGAAGTGATTGGGAGGCCCCAAACTGGGGACAACAAGGGGGTTTTTGGCTGAGAGGCAGAGGAGGAGGGGGCCCTGAGGAGAGCCGGGTTGCGAGACGGGGGCCTCTGGCTTACCAGCACGATGACTGGGGCCCAGCTCTGGTTTCTCTGTGGCTGTTATCCTGGGGGCACATGGAGAAAAGGATATTAGAATTGAAAGATGCTCAGGTGGCTGGATAGAGACTCAGAGAAGCTGGAAAACCCATCAGGCCCTAGAGAGAGAGAGAGGATCCCTGCTTCAAAACGACCCAGGACAAGTCCTGCCCCATCCCAGCTTCTTCACCCGTAATCCCCAGGCACACAGTCGTTCCTTGGGTTTCCCCCGCTGCCACCTTACACAGGGCATCCTTAGCCTCGTCAGTTACACAGACCACCTGAACGATTCAGCTCCACCTACCAGTTTCATGATTTCCTTAATATTAATCTTTANTCTTCACCCGTAATCCCCAGGCACACAGTCGTTCCTTGGGTTTCCCCCGCTGCCACCTTACACAGGGCATCCTTAGCCTCGTCAGTTACACAGACCACCTGAACGATTCAGCTCCACCTACCAGTTTCATGATTTCCTTAATATTAATCTTTAAATCGGCTCTTTTGAATACCCTTATTTAAAAAGTACGTGATCTCCCTACCACAAATTCATTAATTCACTAAACAAATATTTATAGAAACAATGACCACGGGCTGGGCACTGTTGAAGTCACTGGGGACACAGCTGGGAACAAGACTGACAAAGACCCCTGGTCTCCTGGAGTGGACACCATAGTGAGGAGAGAGGGAGAGGATTCGAATAAATGATGGGACACTGAACATCAGGGAATGAAAAGTGGGATGAAGGAAAATAAAGACTGCAGGGGGCAAAGGGTGGTATGTGTGTGTGTGTGTGCAGTTTCAGGCAGGGTGGTTGGGGTGCCTCATCGAGAAGGTGATAACTGAGCAAAGGCTTGAAGTAGCCAGGGGGACCAGGTGTGCAGAAATCAAGAGAAGAAAGTTCCAAGTAGCGATGACAGTCTGTGCAAAGGTCCTGAGGCAGGAGCTGGGACAGCAAAGGAATAGTGGGGAGGGGAGTGTGGCTGGGGCAGAGAGAGTGAGGGAAAGAGTGGCAAGAGGTGAGGTCAGGGAGGTGAGAGGGTGCGTGGCTGATGGAGCTGGGTCTTGTGACCATGTGTGGATTTTGGCCTTGACTCCAGGACCAGACCTGACTGATTTCGTTCTTTATTGGGCTCTGTCAAGTCTTAGTTGCAGCCCGGGGAAATCTTCACTGCATCATGTGGGATCTTTGCTGGCTGAGTAGCTACAGCGCCCGGGCTTAGTTGCCTGTGGGATCTTAGTTCCCAGGCGAGGGATCGAACCCATGTCTTCTGCATAGCAAGGCTGATTCTTAACCACTGAACCACCAGGGGTGTCCCTGACCAATTTTAACAGACTCTCTGGCTGCTCATCAGGAGAATGGGAGACAGACTATTGGTGTGGGAGTGGCAGCAGGGAGACCAGTTGGAAGCTGTTACGTTGTGAATGAAAACAAAACGCCATACAGCTGGACATAAGTATAGAAAGTGAGAAAGGAAAAGTCAAACAATGGTTTAGATTTGTAGCTCCACATGTTGCTGATTTTCTCTTCATAGAAGCTAGCAAGCATTAGAAAGGCGTTGAAAAACCTGATCAAGGTGTTCATTTGCCGCTCTCAGAATCATGCGAAAAGAGAAGAAAAAGGAATTCTTTTCCCCATCTGATTCAACGCCTTTAAAAATATTATAACTTTTAAAATGTCATCAAAAGTTTAAAAAATTTTTAGATTTGGAGATGTTTCAAACTTACCGAGAATCACTGGCCCTGTGGGAAGGAAGCTGGTCAGAGGGTCAGGATATATGGTGTCTAGCTTTGGTTCTGGAGCTTACAAGGTAGGCAGGTAAGGTTCACTATCTTGAGAATCTGCCATTCACGGGCCAGTTCTGTGCCATTTGGTAAATGACTTCTAATCTCTAAGGCTATGGCAAACTATGATGTTTGTGTGAGTGTGTGTTTCCCCAGTCGTGTCCTTCCCTTCGTGACTCCATGGACTGCAGCTCCCTTTTATTTACTTATTTATTTTGGCTGCATCCGGGCTTAGCTGTGGCCTGCGGGCTTCTCTAGTTGCAGGACAGGCTTAGTTGCCCCTCGGCGTGTGGGATCTTAGTTCCCCGACCATGGATTGAACCCTCATCCCCTGCAAGGTGGATTCTGAACCACCTGAGCACCAGAGACGTCCCCCATCACCTCTTTTTGTATCACCTTTGCGATGACAAGGATGTCTAGCAAGTATGGCTTATGTGCCTCCACTTCCTTTGATATGACTGTGGCAGACATTGTTAATCCATCGCAGCATCTTTGCTCACTAACTTAGATGGGACTCCCCAGCTCCTTTTCCGTTAAGCTGTCTAGTGCCTAGAATAGTACCTGGCCCATAGCAGGCCCTCAGCAAATATGTGTAGGTTAATCTACTGATCGGAATTGGGCTGGGAGGTGAAACCTGTTTGCCACCCCTAAATTAGAACATATTCAGGGAAAACAGAATCTTGAAGGTCCAGAAACCATAACACATAAGGGATAGCTGAGAGAGGAGACAAAATTACTGCTTTCATTTTCTAGGGATTACTGGGTGGAAGTGAAATTAGACATCTTAGCTCAGAATCAAGGTAGGAGACAAAATTCTGAAGAGGCTGATCTCATGAGAAAGGAATTTTTCAGGAACACACTGTTCCCTGGGGAAACAGGCCTCCTCCCCCTTCTCTCTGTGTCTTTGCCTCTCCCTCCTTCCTGCCTATCCAACCCCTCAGAGGTAAGCACCGTCTGATGCGTTTGCCTGTCCACCATGCAATTACATCTGGTTTTCTTCTGAGGAAACTTCCCCACTCTCAATCCATTTCATCGTGTGGAGCCGGGTTTATCTCTCTGTCTCCAAGGTTATACAAGTAGCTGAACTTGGCATTCTAAGGCCTGGCTATGGTGATTGTTTCATGTAAGCACATGTGATTTAGTTAAACTGGTGAGAGGCAGCTCTGGGGTTTTTGATGGAACTATCAGGAAAAAAGGTACTATTTTTCCTCTTGGGTGGCTGAGCTGGAATATAAGGCTAGAGCCACTGAGAGCTATCTTGTCACACCCTAAGGGGAGAACCTTCCTGGAAATGGAGCCACCGTAGAGAAAAGGAGANCCCCTGGAGGAGGGCATGGCACCCACTCCAGGATTCTTGCCTGGAGAATCCCATGGACAGAAGAGCCTGGTGGGCTATAGTCCACAGGGTCACAAAGAGTTGGGCATGACTGAAGCAACTGAGCATGCAGTTCAACATACAACACGTTCCAAGCCTGGCTCCCTGCCATTCTGGAGACTCTCTGAGTTGTCTAGGATCCTTGAATTTGTTCCTTTTCTGTTTAAGTCAGCCAGAAGCAGTTTCTGTTGCTGTAGCAGAAAACTTCCCTGATTCACGTGATTTTCACAGCTTGTTTATATTTTCTGCCTTTTATTTTATTATTTTAAAAAACATTATTTATTTTAAAATTTTTATTTATTTTTGGCCACGCTGGGTCTTCATTGTGTCCTGCATCCAGGGCTTCAGTAGCTGTGGTGTGCAGGGTTGGTTGCTCCAAGGCATGTGAACACTTCTTGGGCCAGGGATCCAAATGATATCCTCTGCCTTGCAGGCAGATTCTCAACCACTGGACCACCAAGGGAGTTTTTCTGCCTTTTCTTATAGATGATGAGCTTGTGAAGAGCCAGCCTGTGAATCACTGTATTTTCCAAAGTTGATTGCAACTGAACACTCTTCTTCAATATGACTTTGCCATTCTCCTTCCTAGCGGAAGGTCTAATCTCCCTCCCTTGAATGTGGGCCAACCTTAGTCATTCACTTGCAATCAGAAGAATACGGTGTAGGTCAAGGTATGTGACTTCCAAGGCTAGGTCAGAAGAAGCCACGGAATTTCTGCTGTGGCCTTCCAGAACACTTGCTCTTTCCATAGTTTCCCATCATGAACCCAGAACCAGCTACCATGTTGTGAGGAAGCCCAAGCAGTCATGCTGGTGAGGACACGTGACATCACACTGGTGAGGACACATTGATCAATAGGATCAATGATCTTATTGATAGCCCCAGCTGAGCTCCCAGCTGACAGTGAGTGCATGAAGACACCTCTGGGTGCTTTTAGCTTCCGGCATTTGAGCCAAGCTCAGCCTTTTGAATCCTTTCATCTGAGGCTGGATATCACGAAGCTCTCTGTACTCTTGATCCCAGAAATCATGAACATAATAAAATGGTTGTTGTTTTATACCATTGAGTTTGTCCCACAGCAAGAAGTAGCTGGAACCGAGCCTCACATTCTGTTTCTCCTTCCAGGACTGAAACTTCTTTTCTTTTGGCTTATCTCTTCACAGGTCTCTGGGACCATCTGCTCTCAGTTCTACTAACAAAAAATCTGGGTCTTGCGTGGAGTAGATTTATCCATGTTGATCCTTTTATTTTTAATTTTATTTTCGGCTGCACTGGGTCTTTGTTGCTGCATGGGCGCTTTCTCTAGCTGTGGAGCAGGATCTGCCCTTCATTGCTGTGTGAGGGCTTTTCATTGCAGTGGCTTTCCTTGTTGCTGAGTACAGGCTCTAGGGCGCATGGACTTCAGCAGCTGTGGTTCTCAGGTTCTAGAGCGTGGGTTCAGTACTTGTGGCATACAGGCGTACCTGCCCCACGGCATGTGGGATCTTCCCGGACCAGAGATCGAACCTGTGGCCCCTGTGTTAGCAGGTGGATTCTTAACCATTGCAACACCAGGGAAGTCCCTCCATGTTGATCTTTGATTAGACAGAATCACATCGAAAAAGTGCTTTGAGAGACCAGTGTGCAAACCGACAACTGTCAGACCAGCTCTGAAAACAGAATTCTGACTCACAAGGTGCCGCGAACTGCCTAGGAAACCAGCCCTCTTACAAACAGCCCAGGAAGCCAGCTAAAGTCAGACTTACAGGAAGCCAGATTTCTATCTCTAGTGACAGCGCAGGAAGCTGAATAATAACTTCTGTAACAATCAGTGCCAAATGGCCAGGACTTGATTAACAACTAACAGCCTCCCTAATTTTTGTCCCTTTTTTCTAACTCAGGGCCAGCCAGAGAAAGCCAAACACGTACCGTAACCAAGCACCTAGGCTGTCGGGCTTTTCTGTGCCAACAGCCTCCCACAAGGACACACCTGTAGCCTTTCCTGTTTTCCATTCCAAGGCTTTTCTGCCTGCCTTTGAGTCTCTGCCAAAATGCAAGGGATAGTGGATGACTCCCCTGCTACACACAAGCTCTGAATTAAAGCCTTTGTTTTCCTCTTTTGGTTATCCTTTCTTTCACAGCTTCAAAAGTAGCAGCTTTACATGAACTTGCCCAGGCAGTCCTCTAAAGCAGGGGGTCTCCAAACTCTGGGACCTAATGCCTGATGATCTGAGGTGGAGCTGATGTAATAATAAACAGAAATAAAGTGCATAATAATAGTAAGGCGTTTGAATCATCCCCAAACTACTCACCCCACCCCACCCGCCACGGAAAAATTGTCTTTTACGAAACCCATTCCTGGTGCCAAAAATGTTGGGATCTAAAGGATCCTGTGATGGTGGCGATGTCGTTGCCCCCATTTTACAGACACAAGAACAAAGCCTCTGAAAGTTTTGGCCATTTCACTAAAGGTCATACTGACACCCGTGTTATGCAGTCTATGCAATCCAGGTCCCAGGTACAAAAACTTTTTTCTTTTTTAAACCACACAGGTTAGTTATGTTTTATCAACAGGATGCCGCAAAGACCCGAGACAAAACCAGACTGAACTGGCTAGATCCAAGAAGGCCGACTTTCCTCGTCTCGTTTATCTCTGTGTTTTCATACCAGGCCCTGAGAGCTGAAGAACACTTGCTCTGATTTATCTCCGTGTTTGTTTCAAAGCACTTGATATCTTCCAGTGATGCTTTGCAGCTGTGCGCTAAGAGATATACAGTGGTCAATCGCCCCAAAACTGGCTCTGACATGACCCCTTGAGTGTGCCGGTGCAACTGAGACCTGGAGGTGTCCGAGAGTTACCTTTGTTTCGTTAGATCTCTGCCCAAAGAGGGGATTTATACTCTGCTAGGGAAAATTAGCTTCCTTGGTGGCTCAGTGGTAAAGAATCCGCCTGCCAATGCAGAAGACGTGGGTTCGATCCCTGGGTCAGGAAAAGCCCCTGGAGAAGGAAACTGCAATCCACTCCAGTATTCTTGCCTGGGAAATCCCATGGACAGAGGAGCCTGGCGGGCTACAGTTTATGGGGTTGAAAAGAGTTGGAGGTGACTTAACGACTAGAACAACAAAGGCTCAGTTAGAGCTGTGTGCAAAGGAGCATGGGTGACTGTGCGTGCCCAAGGCTGCCCCTGAAATCTCCACCTCTTTCTAGAGCCCTGATGACCTGTTTGTTTCCTAACCCTTAAAATCCCCCTACTCCTCTCTCTTCAGGGAAGAGGCTTTGAGAGTAGAAGTTCCCTTCATTCTCTGGCCACTCTTAAGCCTGTCTTGCTTGCACCAAATTCAGTTTCATTATTGGCAGCTCAAACTTGAGCCTGAGTGGGAAAGAACTCCCTCAGCCAGGGAGGGCTTTGGGTTCAGCTAGGGCCTCAAGGGCAGGCTTTGTGTCTAATTCCGTAACTGCACTGTGGGTCAGGACTAAACTCTTGACTTCATAGAGTTCGTTTACGATGATAGCTGTTAACACTCCGGCAGAATCAAGACCTAACCAGAAGCATAGACTCTGGAGCCAACTAGCCCGGGTTCCAGTCCAGCATCTGCTTCTCCCTATGTGGGTGACCTAGACAATTTATTCAGATTGTGCCTCAGTTTTCCCATCTGTAAAATGGGGATCATCACACCATGGTTGGGAGGGCATAGATGATACCTGTGTGAGAAATGCACTGTACATGGTCAGTCAGGGGTAGTCAGGCTCCGCAGTTAATCCCCATGGGTATCAAAGGGCCTGAAGACTTTGAGGAAACTGGGCAGAGTTGCTCAAAGGCCCCAAACCCTCATGACTAGGTTTCTGGGACTGTGGCTCCCCTCTGTACTTTTGAGCCAAGTTGCTGTTGCTTGCGGGCTGTGTGACCTCGGGAGACTGACTTCCCCTCTCTGAGCCCCAGTATTGTCATCTGTAAACTGGGGACGGTTTACAGTATCTACCCATCCTGACCCTTCACTTGTGCTTCTGTGAATCATATGCCTTGGGAGTCCTGCCAGGGACTCTCTTTCTTAGGTTCTTTTTCCATGGGGACCTGTCACGTGAGCCAGGCTCCCTGAGTTAGAAGCATCCATGTGAAGCCACAGATGCAGGTACCACGTGGGGCCTGTTGATGGTGAGGCTGGAGCCGGCACGTCCACCAACATGTGAACTCCACAGGAGCCGTGATCTGTGTACTCCTGTAAACTCAGTGCCTGGCGTACAGTAGGTGCTCGATGTCGGTGCTCGTTGAATGAACAAGCGAATGAATGCAGCCTCCCCAGGGCCCTCAGGCAGGAGTTCTGGGCCCCAGGGGCCCAAATGTGGGCAATGGCTACTTCAGTAAGAGCAGTTCCACCACGTTATTTATACCTTGTTCCTTGTTTCTAGCCTAGGGAAGGTCCTGTAAACATGTACTACCTTTTTCATTTCATTTTTTTATAGTTTTTTTTTTTTTTTTTCTATAGGTGGTTTACAACGTTAGGCTAGTTTTAGCTGTACAGCTTCAGATGCTTTTATTGTAAACTGTTGCAAGATACTGACTGTGGTTCCCTGTAGTAGCGCTAGTCACTCAGTCACGTCCGACCCCCTGGACTGTAGCCCGCCAGGCTCCTCTGTCCGTGGGATTCTCCGGGCAAGAATACTGGAGTGGGTGGCCATTTCCTTCTCCAGTGGTTCCCTGTGCTATACGGTAAATCCCTAATGTTTATCTGTTTTATATATAGTGCTTTGTATCCCATATTCCTCATTTATCCCTCCTCATCCCCTTCGGTAACATAAGTTTGTTTTTCATATCTGTGAGTCTATTTCTGAGTTTTAAATAAATTGATGTGTATTATTTTTTTTAGACATGCTAAGCTTTATTAAACCCCTTTCTGGGGACTTCCCTGGTGGTCTAGTGGCTAAGACGCTAAGCTCCCAATGCAGGGGGCCCAGCCTGCTCTGGGCCTCCATTTACCCTTCTGTAAAATGGGGACCATCCCAGGGCTACCTGCAATGTTCTTACGGGAATGGAATGAAGTGAGGCTGGAAAAGCACTTAGTTGGAGGTGCCGGCAAGTGGTAAGTGCCTCATAAATCAGAGATGGGGTTGCAAATATTTACTGAGCTGCTCATGTGTGCTAAGCCATCCTCTAGGCAGTAGGAGATTGATGATGAACAAAATGATAGTCTACCTTGTGACTGTTGAGTCCTGGCTCATCTTCCCAGCCATCACCCCCAGCTCCTCTTCTGGTTGGTTGTACTTGATCCCATCTCCTCAGAAAAGGGGTGGGCCTTTGACTTAAGGGGAAGCAGACCCATAGGCCAGACAGGGCCAACCAGATCCTCTGTCTGTCTGTCTCTCCAGCTCCCTTTCTCTCTATCTCTGCATCTTGGAAGAGGAGACTCAGAATGCGCAGGGAAGCCTGTGTAGTGTCTTGGTAGGAATCCTTGGCTGTGAGAAGAGAATGGAGCCCTGGAGCAGAGATGAGACCAGAGATGGCACCCCCTGGAGGGGGAGGGAGAACCTGCTTTCCTGCAAAGCTTCCTTTCCCACCCTCCAGGCTGGGTGCCTGGTCCATTCATTCATGCAACAGTGTGACTGGCCCTGTTGTAGGCTCTGAAGACGCAGCTGTGAACCCAGGCCTCTGGGCTTCTACAAGACACCCCGACTCTGAGTCAGCTGGAGAGAGCTTCTGTCCTTGCTACTCAAGTGTTAGCTGCTCAGTCATGTCCGACTCTTTACGACTTCATGAACTGTAGAGCCTGCCAGGCTTCTCTGTCCATGGAATTCTCCAGGCAAGTATACTGGAATGGGTTGCCATTCTCTTCTCCAGGGGATCTTCCCAACCCAGGGATCGAACCCAGGTCTCCTGCATTGCAGGCAGATCCTTTACTGTCTAAGGCACCAGGGAAGCCCCTGGCCTTGGCTCAAGTTTATCCTGCAGTGCTGGCCTCCTAGGATGCCCCCTGTTCACTGCCCTGTCTCAGCCAGGCTGGCCTCCTGCCAGCTAATTCATGAGCCCTGTAGCTTCCTGCCCCAGGCCCTATGCACAGGCTGAGCCGTCTGCCCATATACCTTCCAGAGCTCCTTTCTTCTCTAATCAGAACTTCCAGGGGACTTTTCTGGTGGTTCCAGTGACTAAGACTCTGTGCTCCCAATGTGGGGGGCCTGAGTTCAATCCCTGGTCAGGGAAGTAGATACCACGTGGCGCATGCCACATCTAAGATCCAGCACTGTCAATCATCATTCAAACTTTGTTGAAGGATCACCTTTTCAGGCAACCTCCCTGACACCCCTCTTTACAATCTCATAATTCCTGCACTTTCCTTCCAAGTACCTGCACTGTGCATAACATTCTATTGTATGTGTGTGTAATTATGAAGTTGATATCTGTCTCCCTCACTGGGCTGTGAGCCCCAGGAGGGGAAGGTCAGGGCTGCCTCAGTCACCACTCCATCCCCAGCACTGCCCAGTACCAGCCAGACACAGACGAGGCCTTGAGGAAGTGGCTCTTAGCGGGTGCTTGCTGAAGGAGGAGTGAATGAGGAATTTAGCTCCTGCAGAGGCAGTTGTGTGTCTAATTCAGGAGGTGCTGCATTCGAGTCCCATCTCTGCGGCTGATTTGATGGTGAGCTGCCTGATACCCTGCCTCAAACCTTCAGGATGAAACAGAGATTCAACCTGCCCTTTGCCTGATGGATGGGTTAAGCTGTGAATCTGATCACTCTCCTGCTTAAACCCTCTTGTGGCTTCTTGTCAGTCTTGCCATGTCCTATGAGCCTGGCCCCTGTCTACCTTTCAGACCTCACTTCCCTACACCCACCTCACTCACTGTCTTCTAGCTATGGAGTCCATCTGTCTATACTTTAAACACACCAAACTAGTCTAACCTCCGGGCCTTTGCACATGCCATTCCCTCTACCAGGAACTCTTGCCCTAGAAATCTTCAGGACTCCCTTCCTTCTTTTGCCTACTTTTCTCAGCAAAGCCTATTCTAGATCACATCCTTATTTATTTATTTATTTTTACTGGACAAGTCTAACCTTTCTGTGCCTCAGTTTCCTCATCTGTAAAATGGATCTAATAATGTTACCTACTTAGCAGAGCTGCAGTGAAGATTAAATGAGTTATGGGTAAAGCTGGCATTTACCTATAACAAGTCATTTAATAGTATAGCATAGGGACCCTGCTTAATGGTGAGTTGAATGGGAAGGAAGTTCAAAAGGGAGGCGATGTATGTATGGCTGATTCACTTTTCTGTACAATAGGGACCGTAACGACAACATTGTAAAGCAACTATACTTCAGTAAGCATTAATTAAAAAATGAAAGGATGAGTATGTTCCATTTTTCTTACTCTGTGGTCTGTTTGTTTGGCCGCACTGATGTGCGTGTGGAATCTTAGTTCCCCAACCAGGGATCGAACCTGTGCCCTCTGCAGTGGAAGCAAGGAGTCGTAACCACTGGAACACCAGGGCATTACCACAAAACAAGTTCTTAAGGTGATAAATTAGAACATATGATGACAATCAGGAAGGTAAAGGAATGAGCAGAGTCCTATGGGGACCTAGATGGTGAGTGACCAAGTCTGCCTGGAAAAGTTGTCATTCCACTCCCAGCTTTATTGAGACATAATTGGCATATAATTGTTCATGGAGTTCTGAGAAAAGAAACACATGGATTAATATAGGGTATGGGCTGCCGTCTACGGGGTTGCACAGCGTCGGACATGGCTGAAGCGACTTAGCAGCAGCAGCAGTGGTTCTCAAACAGGGATGACGTTTGGCAACATCTGAAGACATTTTTGGTTGTCACTACTGGGAGGGCACTATTAGCATCTAGTGACTAGAGCCCAGGGAAGGTGCGAAATACTTGTCAGTGCACAGAAAGCGTAGCCTCTGCTATGAAGAAAGAGTCCGTCCAAAACGTTAATAGTGCCCAGATTGAGAAGTTGTGTTCTAGGGCAGGTGTTTAGAACTGTTTTTGATCCATAACAAGTACCCAGGAAATACGAGCTGTTGCTGTTGTCTGCCACCATATCTCTGTTTTGCTCAGAGTAATTAATACATTTTTTTTTTTTTTTACTGTACTGTAAGGCTTGTGGGATCTTAGTTCCCTGACTGGGGATCAATCCTGGGTCCCCACAGTGAAAGTGCCAAGTCCTAACCACTGGACTGCCAGGAAATTCCCAATAAATTCTTGACTTATGAACATAGATCCCTCAAGACTAGGCATACAGTAGGTGCTCAATACACATTTCATGAATTCATGCATGTGAAGAATAAATGAATGGTGCATTCTCCAGGGTCCGGCTCAGTGTCTGGCACAAAAGTAAGCATTCAATAGATGTGTTCTTAGTTAATGCACTAGAGGATTAAATGACAGCTTTGGGGCTGGTACTGAATAAACGCTCAGCCAATATATGCTGCATGAAGGCACAAGAGGACCAAATGTTTGCCCAGAGCTTGGCGGCTGCTTAGGTTGCATTAGCCTCCCCACGTCTTCCCCCAGTGCCCAACACTCACCGACCACCTGGACCTCAGTCTTGGCCCGCATGGTCCAGGAAGGGTTGATGGTGACAGCTACCTGATAGGTGCCGCTGTCGTTGGGCTGGGCGTGGCGCAGCAGCATGGAGCCATTGGAGAACCCAGTGATGTCTCGCTGATTCATGGCACCGCCATCCCTCTGGGGTCGTAGTAGCTTGGGGATGTAGGTGAATAGCATTGTGCCACCATGAGCCTCCTCCCCCAGGTACCAGCTGAAGTCCTGGAAGGTGTTTGGGATGCCCTGGACAGACAGGAGAAGGTCCTGGTTCATTTGAGGCTGCTCCGGAATCTTCTGGATGCGCAGGGCTGCCCAGGAGCCTTGGGGAACCCAGAGGGCCAGGATGGAGGCTGTGGGGTTACAGGGGAGGCCTGGGATCAGAAGTGTCGGGCAGGGACCATAGCTTTCTCCTCCCTATTGGTCCTCAACTGCAGGCTCTGAGTGCTGCTCATTGGCAGCAGCACTGGGATTGATTAGTGATGTCTGCTCTGGGTGCAAGAGTGGGAACCCAGGTATGAATGTCACAGATCTGCCATCCCATCGGTTCAGAAAGTTTTTCGGCTTGGAGATGGTATGTGATCTGCCTCCAAACACATGGACTCTCTGAAATAATTTATTAATTTGCCTAACTAATAATTGTTTAACCAATATATTGTTCATGCTACAATACCAGTTATATATGATATGTCTAAAATTCCTTACGGACTTCCCTGGTGGTCCAGTAGTTAAGACTTCCAATGCAGGGGGTGTGGGTTTAACCCCTGGTCAGGGAATTAAGATCCCATATGCTGCGTGGTATAGCCAAAACAATAATAAAAGAAAATAAAATTCCCTAGATTTCTAAGCCCTGGGAATTCAGCAGGGAATCAAGCAGAAGTACATTCCAGCCTTCGTGGCGCTGACATTCTAGAAAACTCCACAGGGTAAATGGGGATGAGGTTGTGATTCTTCTGCCCCTCCCTCCCATCTTAATGTCAT
>SJYX01023406.1:2694-34235 GCA_006410675.1 Oreotragus oreotragus | reverse complement strand
CCATAAGGGTGGTGTCATCTGCATATCTGAGGTTATTGATATTTCTCCCAGCAATCTTAATTCCAGCTTGTGCTTCATCCAGCCCAGCATTTTGCTTGATGTACTTTGCATACAAGTTAAATAAGCAGGGTGACAATATACAGCCTTAACGTACTCCTTTCCCTATTTGGAATCAGTCTGTTGTTCCATGTCCAGTTCTAATTGTTGCTTCTTGACCTGTATACAGATGTCTCAGGAGGCAGGTCAGGCAGTCTGATATTTCCATCTCTTTAAGACTTTTCCAGTTTGTTGTGATCCACACAGTCAAAAGCTTTAGCATAGTCAATAAAGCAGAAGAAGATGTTTTTCTGAAACTCTCTTGCTTTTTTGATGATCCAATGGATGTTGGCAATTTGATCTCTGGTTCCTCTGCCTTTTCTAAATCCAGCGTGAACATCTGGAATTTCACAGTTCACGTATTGCTGACCTGGCCTGGAAAATTTTGAGCATTACTTTACTAGCATGTGAGACAAGTGCAATTGTGCGATAGTTTGAGCATTCTTTGGTATTGCCTTTCTTTGGGGTTGTAATGAAAACTGACCTTTTCCAGTCCTGTGGCCACTGCTGAGTTTTCCAAATTTTCACAGCATCATCTTTTAGGATTTGAAATAGCTCAACTGGAATTCCATCACCTCCACTCTAGCTTTTTTTGTAGTGATGCTTCCTAAGGCCCACTTGACTTCGCATTCCATTATGTCTTGCCCTAGGAGAGTGATCACACCATGGTGCTTCTCTGGGTCATGAAGATCTTTTTTTGTACAGTTCTTCTGTGTATTCTTGCCATCTCTTCTTAATATCTTCGCTTTTAGGTCCATACCATTTCTATCCTTTATTGTGCTCATCTTTGCATGAAATGGTCCCTTAGTATCTCTGATTTTCTTGAAGAGATCTCTAGTCTTTCCCATTCTATTGTTTTCCTCTATTTCTTTGCATTGATCACTGAGGAAGGCTTTCTTTTCTCTCCTGATATTCTTTGGAACTCTGCATTCAAATGGGTATATCTTTCCTTTTCTCCTTTGCCTTTAGTTTATCTTCTTTTCTCAGCTATTTGTAAGGACTCCTCAGGCAACCATTTTGCCTTTTTGCATTTCTTCTTGGGGATGGTCTTAGTTACTGCCTCCTGTACAATGTCACGAACCTCCATCTATAGTTCTTCAGGCACTCTGTCTATCAGATCTAATCCCTTGGAATCTATTTGTCACTTCTATTGTATAATCCTAAGGGATTTGATTTAGGTCATACCTGAATGGTCTAGTGGTTTTCTCTAGTTTCTTCAATTTTAGTTGGAATTTGGCAATAAGGAGTTCATGATCTGAGCCACAATCAGCTCCCGTCTTCTTTTTGCTGACTATATAGAGCTTCTCTATCTTTGGCTGCAAAGAATATAATCAATCTGATTTAGGTATTGACTATCTGGTGATGTCCATGTGTAGAGTCTTCTTTTGTGCTGTTAGAAGAGGGTCTTTGCAATGGCTAGTGGTTTCTCTTGGCAAAGCTCTGTTAGTCTTTGCCCTGCTTCATTTTGTACTGCAAGGCCAAATTTGCCTGTTACTCCAGGTATCTCTTGACTTTCTACTTTTGAGTTCCAGTCCCTTACAATGAAAAGGACATCATTTTTAGGTGTTAGTTCTGGAAGGTTTTGTAGGTCTTCATAGAACTGTTCAACTTCAGCTTCTTCAGCATTAGTAGGGCATAGACTTGGATTACTGTGATATTGAATGGTTTGCCTCGGAAACGAAGAGAGATCATTCTGTTGTTTTTGAGATTGCATCCAAGTACTGCATTTCAGACTCTCTTGTTGAATACGATGGCTACTCCATTTCTTTTAAGGGATTCTTGCCCACTGTAGTAGATATAACGGTCATCTGTGTTAAATTCACCCATTCTACTCCATTTTATTCACTGATTTCTAAAATGGTGATGTACACTCTTGCCATCTCCTGTTTGACCACTTCCCATTTGCCTTGATTCATGGGCCTAACTTTCCAGGTTCCTATGCAGTATTGCTCTTTACAGCATCAGAGTTTACTTCCATCACCAGTCCCATCCACAACTGGGTATTGTTTTTGCTTTGGCTCCATCTCTTCATTCTTTCTGGAGTTATTTCTCCACTGATCTCCAGTAGCATATTGGGCACCTACCGACCTGGGAAGTTCATCTTTCAGTGTCCTGTCTTTGTGTCTTTTCATGCTGTTCATGAGGCTCTCAAGGTAAGAATACTGAAGTGGCTTGTCATTCCCTTCTCCAGTGGACCACATTTTGTCAGAAGACTCCACCATGACCGCCTGTCTTGAGTGGCCATACACTGGTTGGCTCAATTTCATTGAGTTAGACAAGGCTATGTCCATGTGATCAGTTTGGTTAGTTTTCTGTGATTGTGGTTTTCATTCTATCTGCCCTCTGATAGAGAAGGATAAGAGGCTTATGGATGCTTCCAGATGGGAAAGACTGACTGAAGATCTTGTTCTGATGGGCAGGACCACCCTCAGTCAGTCTTTCATCCAATTTTCTGTTGGCGGGCGGGGCTGTGTTCCCGCTCTGTTTTTTGACCTAGAGGCCAACCTATGGTAGAGATAGTGAAGATAATGGTGACGACTTTCGAAAGGTCCCATGCTTGCACTGTTGTTCTCGGTGTCCCCATGATCACTGCAGCAGGCCACTGCCGACCCACGCCTCCACCAGACACTCGTGGAAGATGAAACTAAACACATAAAGCACGGTACACACAATCCTAATGGCTGATTCCATTAGTCATTAGAGTTTTGCTGTCACATATGCTGTCTCTGAAGAACTCCACTGTGCACTCAGAACAGAGTGAGAATGGAAGTGACGTTTAGTGTTATTGTGAAAATAGTTTTGACGTCTTAGACCCCTGACCCAGTGGGTCTGTGGACTTCAGGGATTCTCAGGGCACACTTGGGAACCATCATTTGAAACCATTGACGTGGTGGATGTGAAATGATAAAGGGGCCCTTGTGCTGACACAAGATTTAAAGTTTTACTCTTACATTTCTTGCTTGTTTCTTTGATGTCTCTTAAGACATTAAGACCTGGCAGTTTCTTTTTTTTTTAAAAGCAAATATTTCCGTGTTGTGTTCATTTTTGCCTCATGGTGCTCTGTGCTCTTTGGATCCAGTGTGGTCCTAGCCTTATCCTATTTTCACGTGGAAACAATTAGTGACCCACAAAGCTATGATTTCCTATATAAGTTTATGATGTTTATTCAAGGCTTAAAAAGTCAGTTCTGAAGATACTGATAATTTGAGGAAGACCATCTCATTGTAATTTCAGCAGTAGGTGGTGGTGTTCAGTCGCTAATCATGTCCAACTCTTTGTGACCCCGTTGACTGCAGCACACTAGGCCTCCCTGTGCCTCACCGTCTCCCGGAGTTTGCCTAAGTTCACATCTATTGAATCAGCGATGCTATAAAACCATCTCATCCTCTGCTTCCCCCTTCTCCTCCTGCTGTCAATCTTTCCCAGCATCAGGGTCTTTTCCAGTGAATCAGCATCAGCTCTTCACATCAGTTTCAGCATCAGTTCATCCAATGAGCATTCAGTGTTGATTTCTCTTAGGATTAACAGGTTTGATCTCTTTGCTGTCCCAGGAGCTCTCAAGAGTCTTCTCCAGCACCACAGTTTGAAAGAATCAGTTCTTTGGTGCTCAGCCTTCTTTATGGTCTAACTCTCACCTCTGTACATGATACTGAAAAAACCATGCCGTTGGCTGTATGGACCTTTGTCAACAAAGTGATGTCTTTGCTTTTTGATGTTGTCTAGGTTTGTACCATTAATTAAAGTAGTACTATTCATTAAAAGTGTTTTTAAAAACCATGGTCTCTAGAGCATACAGTATTGTAAGGCATAATTAAATGTAAAATAAGTTAGACATATTTTGTTAATAAAATATTTGTATGTTGAAAGCAAATAATTATTAGTAAAGTTCTTATGGAATACAGACTATGTAATAGAAATTGAGTGAATCAGAGTAAATAATACTAGAAAATTAAAAAATCAGAATAAATGAGATACACTAGTTAACGTCTCGTCATGACAGTGACATAAGCTGTGAAGGACTAGTGAGTCTGAGGGGAGCGGAGGACTTGGAACTGATTCTCTGAAGAAAGACTTTACCCAAGTTAGTCAGAGTTGTATTCTTACTCACATTCTAATAAATGGAGACTTTGTTCTCACATTTTTCAGATTTGGCTTCTACTGCTTTGAGCCTCAGTGTTGAGACTTGTCAGAGAGCTGGGCATTTGAAAGCTGATGATCAGTGTCCATTGATGTCACAGTCAATGACCAAAAATCAATCAACATGCACAGAATTTGGGCAGATGACCGGCACAGATAAAGTAAAGAAGAATATTGCGGTGATGTTTCTGGTAGGGAATTCCACGCTCCATGACCTGTGCCAGTCTCAGCTGCCAGAAAACAGAGAAAGCAAACAAGGTAATGCAGAGGCCCAGAGCACTCAGCCGTGTGCCACCTGGGCATGGCCTTCCCATCATTCTGACGGTTCCAAATTAGAGATTTTGTGGCAAAATCTACCTTGTGCTGACTCCTTTCATGGAACCTACAGCCAATACCAATAAATACCTCTTAGCAAGATGTTTGCATTCTCCCTCTGACTGTAGTAATACAATGAATAATAAAGAGAGTTAGGAGAAAGTAAGTTCATTTTGGCTAGTATTTAGCATACACCTGAGAGTGAGTAGCAGGATTATGTTTAGGACTCTGGGACCAGTTGGGAGACCTAGGCGGACAGACATTGCCTTCTCAAAACGTGACTTTGTAGCGATATTTTTATATAGCTCTAAATTCTTATTAGTTATCATTATATTCAGTATAACTGCAAAAGCAGCTCTGAAACCAAGTATTTCTTGTGTTTTCTATGACTTCATATATTTTAGAATTGGCTTTCCCAGTGGTAATGGGATTCATGGGAAATTTGCTACATAGTACCTCCTTCTCAGCTCTGTCCACATAATATCAACTTGTTTTATTATTTGTAATGAATTCAGAGTTCACGAGGGATGTTGGTTTGAAGGAGTGCTGTATCATTTAAAAGCAGTATACAGAAGATCAATTCTGCTTCTACTAGAATGCCCAGTCTATTAAGTAACCATGTCTAATAACGTGTTGTCCATAAATACTAATTAATATAGTGCCTTTAATCAGTCATGTGGTCAGGGCTGTAGTAAGAAATCATACACTGTTTCTTTTTACACTCCTGTAGTTTTTTTGTTTCTATCATCACCTTTGCATTTACAAAAGATTCTCAGTTATCTCCTAGAATAGTGACTGCAAGGTCTAAACTCAAAGTGTTTGTCTTTTTTTTTTTTTTTTAAATCTATACAACTGAGTCATTTGCTCTTGTTTCTCTGTGAACTTGGTAAGTCCAGGAAACACAGATTCAAATAAAATGGCTACAGGCATCGCCATCGTCTCGGTCCTGGTCATCCTCATCTCCATCGTCATCTTCTGCCTGGAGACGCTGCCCCAGTTCCGTGCAGACGGTCGAGGTGGAAACAACGGTGGCGGCGTCTCCCCAGTGTCCAGGGGCAGTCAGGAGGAAGAGGAGGATGAAGGTGACTCTTACGCCTTCCATCCTGGCATCGCCCCCGGGGGAATGGTGGCAGGGGGCTCATCCTCACTAAGTACTCTTGGGGGCTCCTTCTTTACCGACCCCTTCTTTCTGGTGGAGACGCTGTGCATCGTCTGGTTCACCTTCGAGCTGCTGGTGCGCTTCTCCGCCTGCCCCAGCAAGCCAGCCTTCTTCCGGAACATCATGAACATCATCGACCTGGTAGCCATCTTCCCCTACTTCATCACCCTGGGCACCGAGCTGGTGCAGCAGCAGGAGCAGCAGTCGGCCAGTGGCGGGGGCGGCCAGAACGGGCAGCAGGCCATGTCCCTGGCCATCCTCAGAGTGATCCGCCTGGTCCGCGTGTTCCGCATCTTCAAGCTGTCCCGCCACTCCAAGGGGCTGCAGATCCTGGGCAAGACGCTGCAGGCCTCCATGCGGGAGCTGGGCCTGCTCATCTTCTTCCTCTTCATCGGGGTCATCCTCTTCTCCAGCGCCGTCTACTTCGCGGAGGCCGACGACGACGATTCGCTCTTCCCCAGTATCCCGGATGCCTTCTGGTGGGCGGTGGTCACCATGACCACCGTAGGTTACGGGGACATGTACCCCATGACGGTGGGGGGCAAGATCGTGGGCTCGCTGTGTGCCATCGCGGGGGTCCTCACCATCGCCCTGCCCGTGCCGGTCATCGTTTCCAACTTCAACTACTTCTACCACCGGGAGACAGAGCAGGAGGAGCAGGGCCAGTATACCCACGTCTCTTGTGGGCAGCCTGCCCCGGACCTGAAGGCAGCTGATGGTGGACTCGGCAAGCCCGAATTCTCAGAGGCCACCCGGGAGCGGAGACCCAGCTACCTTCCCACACCACATCGAGGGTATGCAGAGAAAAGGATGCTCACTGAGGTCTGATGGATGCGGGCTGTGTCTGCATGGAAGGAAGACACCAAACACACCCTTCCTTAGGGACCCTTCTCATCCTCCACTACTCTCACCCCAGCTCCAGGTGACCTCCTGACTCCCTCACCCCACAGTGGTTGGTGCCAGGACCATACACCTGGACTGTCAGCCTTGTTATTTGACCCCTGCAGCATCCCAGGTTTCTCCATCTAAGTGACATTTTTGAAATTCTAATGGTGCCACCCATTCATGCCCATCTTATGTCACGTGGATGAGATTTCCATCTGACCTTCCCTCGAGACTCAGATTTTTCACGTTTGGGACTTGTGATGTCTCTAGGAAGAGTGATGTCAACAGGCTGGAAACCAGGCATACCTGGGTCTTGTTTCTCCTTAGCATCCTTGGCTTTGGGGCATGCACCCTCCCATCATAGCTCCTGGCCACGTGCTAACTAGCCGAAGCCGGTGGACAGAAACAGTACTCATCCTGTTGTTTTCCTCCAGTGCCCTGTAAGGTCGGCTGGTCATTCTGCAGAGAAGCCTTGGAAGAGCTTTCAGTTGCACAGCCTGAACATATGTTATCTGTCTCTAATCTTGGATGCAATTAGAGAAACTACGATGACACTTGGCCATTTGGAGGACGTGAGAGGTCAGTCTTGGACCAAAAGGGCCAGTGGATTCTTCTAGCATGACCTGGCACGATAGACGTTAGTCTCTGTTCTCCACTTAGCTCTCTCGACTCTGATTCCCCTGACTCTCTGGCTTCCAGGAAGGCTCCCTCTCAGAGCCAAATACTCTGTTCAGGTGCCTTCCTGTGCAGAGGTACTGACAAAGGGGAACCACGGAGCTGCGAGAAATGGCCGAACGGAACCAAGTACCTGGCCTGACGGCTTCTTCGAGAAGCAATGTCCCTTAGACAGTGCCATCTCCGAGCGGTGGAGGAGTCTTTTTGCTGACAGCAAATTCCTTTCCCTCACTTCCCCCAGCCCTCTCTAGCCCTCCATCCTTCTTCCTGGGAATCTGACTTAGGTTTGCAGCCGAAGGCTTGCTAAAGCAGACTCCAGCTTAAATCTGCCGCCAGGTAAAAGCACACATTGGATGCTAGCGTGGGTTTCTGTTTGCATTTTGCGGGCAATAAGACAGGAGGTTTAGAGTAAGGAAGAAGCATTGTTCTTTTGCCGACAGCCTCACTGGTAGAGTTGTTTTGTTTTGTGTTTGCTGAGTCAGGTAAACATTCTCCTGCTCCAGCCCTGGAGCCGCAGCCGCTGGCTGTCACAGGGGAGATGCCCAGTGGTGCCCCCACCTGGTCTGAGCCATCTTCTTCCATCGTGAACTGAACTGCTCTTCCTGTACCACCTGCCCACGTCCGCTTTTCTCGTCTTTGCACTGCCATTCATTTGCTGCCTTGATCAACTGTGTTGTACTGTTCTGAGCTCTCCTGGGTGCAGTTCAGAAACCGAAAGGACTGTTAACATGTTTTTAGTTTTATAATCTAGGCTTTAAGACTCCTTGATGAAAAAAATTTTTTAAAGCTTTTCTCGAAGAGCCAACTTACGAGGTACAGCCTCTTGAGGGTTTTCTTGAGAGACACTGTGTCTGGATGTTGCTGCACTTTACAGGGTAACTTGGGGGCCACAGTTCCTCTTTGTGCCTCGGTGTCCCCACCCATTTGATGGGAACATTGACGTCTGTCCCCCAGCCCCACTTCTTGGGGAATGGCCCAGGAACTCAGCTTGGATCCTGGGGGTGATGCTATGCAAATGTGTGAACTTCTGTAATGATTTCTAGCTCATTCTCCTGCTTCCCCCGTCCCATAGGCAAAGCCTCCTCCCAGGGTTCCCGCTTTGGGTCCAAAGCCCACGTCCAGGCCATTCTGCGTCCTTAGCTTTTTAAATCCCTCCCTCGCCTCTTGAACTGATCCTTATTCTTTGCTTCTTCCCCTTCAGCAAGGAAGGTGCTCTTTGGAGCGATTCAGTGGCATCCTTTTACAGCCAGCATCATCTTGATTGGGTGCTTGGCTTCTCCAAATCTGAAATACAATAGAAAATGCTTGTGATTCAGACACCTGCTCTGAGGCTATGAAGTGCCAGTTTTCCACATCTGTTCTGGAATATTACTCCTGAGAGTTCAGGGGGAGGAGGGAAGAGGAGGCCCACCCAGAGGCAAAAGGGATGCTCACATCGAGAGTGAATGTTGAAACACGGATGTGTCCTTCTCAGAATGGGTGTGTGTGTTTTCATCGTCCGCACCATTTCAAGTCAGAGCATGCCCGAGTGGAAAGGGTTTATGAAGAGCTGGGCTCTCCGGGGATTCTGGTTGCCGTAGCAACCTTCCAGACTGTTCTATCTTCTGATTTGGGCAGCCACAGAGAACGAGAGACGATGTATTCCCAGCTTCTGAAATGGGAACGCCTCTCACATAACGTTGTTTAGGGGCTGGCAGGGCTGGGACAGGGATGTGTGGCCTTTGGAAAACGAGGGGGAAGCAGGTCCCCAAAGCTTGCTATCTGGACCTTTCTTGCTGGTTTCCCCAGCCCATCACTGGAGCTATCTCATCTCACTCCCGAGTCTTCAGAAACTTGAATGCTAGGAAACTGCCAGTTAGACCATATTCTCTCTTTTGAAATGGCCCTTGGAAGGGACTCTAGCTAGAAGCCCTCTAGCTTCTCAAGAGGCAGCTGCTACTAGTTTTAGTCCTTAATAGCACCATGGAGCACTCACGTCGGCCCCTCCCAGCTCTAAGACAGAGAGATGATGCTTCTTCCCAAGGAAATGTCTAGCTCCTGGGAGGGATCTCATAGATGGTTCTTCTTAAAGACATCCAAGGCAAACCGGGAGGCTGTGACCTGACCTACTTCCTCTGATGGATTTCGCCAAGTGACCCCCTTTGACTCTGAGCCTCTTGATGTGGATTTTGTTCCCTGAGCACCGAGGGAATCTGTGCCCCATGTCGCCATGACAGCTGGGGTGGCGATTTCACAGCTGTCAGCAGAGGGGTTCAGGTCGTTGTTACACCTGAATTGGGCCGGCAGGAGCTCCCAGAGGTCTTCCTGGATCTGTCAGGCTCAGCTGAGACGTGGGGGGATTCCTCCTGCCTGAGAAGCCCCAGGAGAGAAGGGGACAGCTGGCCGTCTTTGCACCCGAGGTAGGTTCTGCTATTGGGGAATTTTGTTTTGCTTCAGTCTTTCGGGTCAAATGAGAACAGTAGTGGGGAGGGGCAGAAAGGGGGCGGGAGAGCATGCATCTGGGGAGAATGAAGCCTTTGACTGTCTTTCCTAAGCAGCCTCCTTGCTCTCTCTCTTTCCCTGTGTTTCTGTTTCCATCTGTATTACTCTCCTCTGTTTCTGCTTGCACACTGCTTTCTCCCTTCACTCCCCCTTCTAAATCACCTCCTGCTTTTCCTCTGCATCCCCCCGCCCCCTTCCTTCTTCTATGCAGTCTCACTTGCTCTGCCTTTCTTTCTTCTCACCTTTCTGGCTTTCCCTTATCTGCCATTTGAACCTCTTCTTCCTTCTTTATGCATCTTTCTCTCACTTTCTCGGGAGCTGGGAACACCTTGGGGCATTTCAGTTGGGCTCACTCTTTGCATTCGAGGATGGCTGTGACCTTGGGTATTTGCTCAGAAGGTTGTTCTCCAGCTGGTGGACTCTCTGTTTTCCTGCCAGGACAGCATCCTGTCCTAGCGTGCTCACCTCTAGGGGTGGAGTCCTGAGTTTCTGGAGCAAGATGAGATTGCTGTGGATTTAGAAGACATCTCTGATGAAATTTCCTGAATCTGCAAGTAGAAAATAGAGAAGGCGGGTTGGAGAGAAGAAAGAGAACCTCATATATTTCAGATAAATATTTTGCTTGTGTAGCACTGGACTCTGCCCACTCCGGGTCCCCAGTCTTGAGAAGCTTGCAGAAGAGTTCCAGACAATGCCCTATAGATGCAGTGAAGTAGACACAGAAAAGAGGATGTAGGAGGAAGGCACAGAGTGGAACTAACCTAGAAAAAGCCTTAATTCAAGGCTGGCCTTCTGAATGCCCTGAATTCACGCGAAGGTTTTCAGAGCTATCTCTCTCATATCCTGAAAGCAGAACAAAAGCAGAGTTCGTAAATCCCAGTGGTGTGAAGTGTAAGGGACGACTCTCCTTAGAAAGATGGTTTAAGATTCACCAACCGGTCTATAAGGAGGCTTTTTCTTTGTGCATCTCTTTGCTGGAGGTCATGTAGACTGAGTCCCACGTGTGACAGGATATTAAGTTTTTGGAGGGTTGTTGTTCAGCTGCTCAGTTGTGTCCGACCCTTTGCAACCCCATGAACTGCAGCACGCCAGGCCTCCCTGTCCTTCACCATCTCACGAATTTTCTCCGACTCATGCCCATGGGGTTGGTGATGCCATCCAACTATCTCATCTTCTGCTGCCCCCTTCTCCTTCTGCCTTCAGTCTTTCCCAGCATCAGGGTCTTTTCCCATGAGAGTAATGGACATTTTCTAAAAGAGGATTGCAGTGACAGTTGTACTTATAAGTTAACTCACAAAAGTCACTGATTTTTTTTTTTAAGTGACATGAGGCTAATAACCCAAGAGTTTCATGTCTTGTCTGGGAGATGGTTTGGTTTTATAAATCTAGACATTAAGCCTCTTCAAAGATGGACCAGATTGCATATTTGAGAAAGATGACAGTTTTTCTCTCTGCCGCATGGGGACACTTTAGAGCTTTCATGCTGCTCCCGTCCAGTGCTAGGAACCATTTGTTTTGTTTTGAATTTTGACAATGAGACCATTGTGGGATTGACGTGGTCCTTTCTTTTGGCTCTGAAGACAGACTAAGCCATTTCTGGTCCATGCAGAGCCTGGTCAGCTTGTCTTGAACTAGGATAAGCACGCTGAACATGACTCGTGACAGCACAAAGACAATGAACTTGCCCATCCCGCCCCTCCCCACCCCACCAACCCGCCCAAAGCTAAGGGGTTTACACTTTGCTGGCAAAACCTCACAAACAAATGCAGAAAATTCCACCTCATCTCTGTTTCCCTGGAAACTCAGAGTTCCTTGAGAAATTACACAGGAGCCAAGGTGTTATTCTCCTGGTCTGCTCCCCACCCTCCAGTGGCTGATTGGGTGTCGCAGGCTTATGGCACATTCAGAAAACAGGAGAAGCGGGGGTGAGGGTCTTCCCTTAGCCGGCCCTCCTCTTGGAGTGCTCCTCAGATGTCATTGCTCTCTGCTCTCACTTGCCTTCCCCCTCACTGATCCCTTCCTGCCCCTCCCTGCCCTTGGTGCTTTTCCTTACGTGACACCTTCCAGTCCTGCTATTTATCATGCCTTCTCTCGCTGGCTGAGACCTTGCTTTTGGCAATGTTTTGTCCCCCGGCATCTCTCCATAAATGCCAAGATAGATTTCCAAGGAACGCGGTCCTCCTGGGACAATCTGGCTGGAACCTGCCGGGCCTGCTCTGATTGGTTCTGACTGTGAGTTATTGCCCGGGGAAGCAAAGTTTGGTCTAATTCTAGCTTGTCAGGGTCACTTAGAGAAGGAAAAGAAACCCATTCTTTAAACTGAAGGTTTTCCTCTCTCACTCCCACTTGACGCTGGGCTGCCCTGGGGTGTGAGGCTCTCTTGGGGCAGAATCGGGCTGGAGCTTGGGGCTCCTCCCAAGAGAGAGCCTCTAGATGCAAGCCACTGGGAATGAAGACAGATGGGCTCCCAGTTCCTGTGTTACCATGTCTCACGATGAACCATTTTCCTCATCTGGGCCTGAGGTCCCTGCGGGGCTGGAGATGGTAATTTCGTTCCCCTCCCTTTGCTCTGAATTCCTAGAGAAGGGCGTTCTTGCCACCTCTTTGTTCCACATATTAAAAAAACCTTTTTGTTGGAGACTACTTGATTTACAATGTTGTGTTAATTTCAGGTGTACAGCAAAGTGATTCAGCTATGCCTATGTGTATATCTACTCATTTTTAAAGATTCTTTTCCCGTATAGGTCATTATGGAGTACTGAGCAGAGTTCCCTGTGCGATAAGTAGGTCCTTGTGAGTTATCTTGGTGCTCCCTAGGAAGGAGATGAAAGCCTATCAGTGAGCACCTTGGAAAGGTTTTCCAGAATGAGTGACTGCTTCTTTCAGAGCAAGAAAGAAAAAGAGGCAGACACCTAAATACTGGTATCTCACCTTGGCCATCCATACTGGTCTAACCTTGGCCATCAGCATTAGCTATTGGAGGCTTAGCCCTGGTGGAATTTATGACAATTAAAAAAATTATTTTATTGAAGTATAGTTGATTAACAATGTGTTAATTTCTGCTGTACAGCAAAGTGATTCATTTATATATATATAGACATCCTTTTTCATATTCTTTTTCATCATGGTTTATCTATGACTTTTTTTGAGCACAGCTCTGACCTCATCCTTGTTGCTATGGAGAGGGTTTCCTTTCACCTGTCACGCGCTCGGCAGACTCTCTTTGCCTGGCCCTAGAAAACGTCTTGGAGCCTTAAGTGGCCTTCATCACAGGTGCAGGGAATGCAGACAGACCCTGTCTCTTTGGCGAGAGCAAAACCAACATCTCCAAGGAGCTTGCAGCCGAGCTGTCTACGGTGCTGCTATTTTTGACATGCTTGCTTGCTCCCAGGACTTGACAACCGCTGTCTCCAGGAGACAGACAAACCCTGCTTTTGGCAGCAGACATTTTTGTCTTGGAAAAAAATATAGGAAGACAGTCCTGCAGTCAGGAGGGGCTGGTGCTGTGCCTTCCCGCTCCTCCAGGAGGCTGGCACCTGGCCAGTGGGGTGGTGGGTCTGATGCTGGGGTGGCACCCCCATCTGGGAATCCATCCTGCCCCATGGGAATGGTCCTAATGGGAATGAGAATGACATCTTTCATTTAAGAAAGCATCTCAGTTCAGTGCTTTCAGACATCATGTCTTATAACAGAGGTNCTTAGCCGGCCCTCCTCTTGGAGTGCTCCTCAGATGTCATTGCTCTCTGCTCTCACTTGCCTTCCCCCTCACTGATCCCTTCCTGCCCCTCCCTGCCCTTGGTGCTTTTCCTTACGTGACACCTTCCAGTCCTGCTATTTATCATGCCTTCTCTCGCTGGCTGAGACCTTGCTTTTGGCAATGTTTTGTCCCCCGGCATCTCTCCATAAATGCCAAGATAGATTTCCAAGGAACGCGGTCCTCCTGGGACAATCTGGCTGGAACCTGCCGGGCCTGCTCTGATTGGTTCTGACTGTGAGTTATTGCCCGGGGAAGCAAAGTTTGGTCTAATTCTAGCTTGTCAGGGTCACTTAGAGAAGGAAAAGAAACCCATTCTTTAAACTGAAGGTTTTCCTCTCTCACTCCCACTTGACGCTGGGCTGCCCTGGGGTGTGAGGCTCTCTTGGGGCAGAATCGGGCTGGAGCTTGGGGCTCCTCCCAAGAGAGAGCCTCTAGATGCAAGCCACTGGGAATGAAGACAGATGGGCTCCCAGTTCCTGTGTTACCATGTCTCACGATGAACCATTTTCCTCATCTGGGCCTGAGGTCCCTGCGGGGCTGGAGATGGTAATTTCGTTCCCCTCCCTTTGCTCTGAATTCCTAGAGAAGGGCGTTCTTGCCACCTCTTTGTTCCACATATTAAAAAAACCTTTTTGTTGGAGACTACTTGATTTACAATGTTGTGTTAATTTCAGGTGTACAGCAAAGTGATTCAGCTATGCCTATGTGTATATCTACTCATTTTTAAAGATTCTTTTCCCGTATAGGTCATTATGGAGTACTGAGCAGAGTTCCCTGTGCGATAAGTAGGTCCTTGTGAGTTATCTTGGTGCTCCCTAGGAAGGAGATGAAAGCCTATCAGTGAGCACCTTGGAAAGGTTTTCCAGAATGAGTGACTGCTTCTTTCAGAGCAAGAAAGAAAAAGAGGCAGACACCTAAATACTGGTATCTCACCTTGGCCATCCATACTGGTCTAACCTTGGCCATCAGCATTAGCTATTGGAGGCTTAGCCCTGGTGGAATTTATGACAATTAAAAAAATTATTTTATTGAAGTATAGTTGATTAACAATGTGTTAATTTCTGCTGTACAGCAAAGTGATTCATTTATATATATATAGACATCCTTTTTCATATTCTTTTTCATCATGGTTTATCTATGACTTTTTTTGAGCACAGCTCTGACCTCATCCTTGTTGCTATGGAGAGGGTTTCCTTTCACCTGTCACGCGCTCGGCAGACTCTCTTTGCCTGGCCCTAGAAAACGTCTTGGAGCCTTAAGTGGCCTTCATCACAGGTGCAGGGAATGCAGACAGACCCTGTCTCTTTGGCGAGAGCAAAACCAACATCTCCAAGGAGCTTGCAGCCGAGCTGTCTACGGTGCTGCTATTTTTGACATGCTTGCTTGCTCCCAGGACTTGACAACCGCTGTCTCCAGGAGACAGACAAACCCTGCTTTTGGCAGCAGACATTTTTGTCTTGGAAAAAAATATAGGAAGACAGTCCTGCAGTCAGGAGGGGCTGGTGCTGTGCCTTCCCGCTCCTCCAGGAGGCTGGCACCTGGCCAGTGGGGTGGTAGGTCTGATGCTGGGGTGGCACCCCCATCTGGGAATCCATCCTGCCCCATGGGAATGGTCCTAATGGGAATGAGAATGACATCTTTCATTTAAGAAAGCATCTCAGTTCAGTGCTTTCAGACATCATGTCTTATAACAGAGGTTAGAAGCCTGGACTCTGGAGCCAGTTGTTTGGGTTCAGATCCCACCTCTGCCGCTCACCGGCTGAGTGATGTGAACCAAGTTCTGGAACCTTCTGTGCCTCAGTTTCCTTCTCTTTAAAATGGGGGCATAATGGGGCCAAACTCATAGGGCTGTTTCAAAGATTAGATGAGTTAATATGAATACCCTGTTTATGTAACGCCAAGTAACACTACGTACACAGTATGATGTAAGCCAGCACCACACAGAGGTTGATATTATCATCAGTGCTGTCATCCTTCAACAACCAAACGCAATGGGAAGGCTAGGCATTGTTTTCCTCTTTGGCAGAGAAGGCAGTTGAGGCTCAGTGGGCAAGTTCAAGGGCACCTGGCTATCGAGTGGTCCGCTGCCCTCAGGTGAGACGTGATGAGCAGAACCCAGGAAAAGTCCAGTGGATACTCAGCCAGAAGAGAGAATGAGTCATGGTTCCTGAATGTGCACATAGCTTTTTGTTTGGCCATGTCTCCAAGCATCCCTAGCTCCCTAATCAGGGATCAAACTTGCTTTTCCTGCATTGCAAGCATGGACTCTTAACCACTGGACCACCAGGGAAGTCCCATGTTTTGTGTTTTAAAAAAATGTTTTGGCCTCACTGTGCAGTATGCAGGATCCCAGTTCTCTGATGGGGATCAAAAGTGAGCCCCGTGCATTGCAAGGCAGATTTGTAACCACTGGACCGGCAGGGAAGTCCCCTTTACTTACTTGCCAGCCTGTCTTTTTGACTGGAAATCCGCAGGTTTCCTATGCTGTTTTCCTTCTGGGGCTCTGAAGGCACAGAACTGCTCATGCATTCTTCTAGAGGGTCTTTCCTCACCCCATCACTGTTCTCCTCCCCTCATGCGTTAGCAGCCTGGGAGGTGGGAGTGGCTCTCTTCTAGAGCCTTCCTCTAACACTTCCTTTGAATCCTCTTCTTTGGGACAGATGTAGGGGCTCACAGGTGGCCCTCGGGACAGAACCCATAAGCTGGACCCTTTCTCAGAGTTTCCGTCTGCAGCTCTAGCGGCTTTCAAATCCCACTTCCCTGGTCCTCACCCTCGGCGTCCTTTTTTGTCTCACCATGTCCTGTCCCCTTTGCAGTGGGGCACCTGCTGACATTCCTTGGTTGTTTTCCACTGTCTTTTCCTCCTTTCAGGGGCTTCCCCAGTGGTGCTAGTGGTAAAGAATCTGCCTACCAATGCCGGAGACGTGGGTTCGATCCCTGGGTCGGGCATCCCACTCCAGTATTCTTGCCTGAAGAATCCCATGAACAGAGGAGCCTGGCGGGTTACAGCCCATGGGGTCGCAAAGAGTTGGACACGACTGAGTGTCTGAGCAATTTCCTCCTTTCAGAGGGTACAGGAGACCCTAGGGTCGAAAGAAGCTGCTCCCCCTCCTCCTTTGGTTTTTTGGTCTGCTTCCACTGCGGCTGAAGGGCAGCTGCTGGCTTGGGGGTCTCAGTTCCGGGCCAACAGCAATACACGTCCTTAGCTCATTCCTGAGGCCACTGCAGTGTCCCGTGGGGGACTTGGCCCCAGGCAGGAAATGGGACTGCCCTCCCCATCCTGAATTCAGAACTTCCTAGCTTCCTTGCTTTCAGAGTCAGAGAACTTAGGTCTGAATCATCTGTTAGCTGCACCTTGTAGAAGTCTCTCCATGCTTCTGTTTATCATCTGAAAAATAAGGAAGCGAATTCCACTCAGCCCACCTGGTGGTTGCGAGGTTGCAAGCGAAAGCATTTCCCAGGCCACACACTTTCAGGAGAGCCTGGCTCCCTGCTCTGCCAGGCAGCCGAGGGGGCTTCAGTGACACTGATCAGCCACCCAGAGTGATCAGCCGCCTGCACCTCAGGGAAAGGGCGTCCCAGGTGACTGCAGTTTCGTTCTCTGAAACCAACATTGAAATGAAATACAGCAAAAAAAAAAAAAAGACTCAGGATATCAACTTTTAAGCTCAAAGGCTCTTTTCCTAAAGGATTCATTGCAGAATCTCTAAATAAATTGCGCATAAGACATGATTTAATATAGATAAATTAAAAGATGCTTGCTCCTTGGAAGAAAAGCTGTGACAAACCTAGACAGTGTATTAAAGAGCAGAGACATCACCTTGCCAACAAAGGTCCTCATAGTCAAAGCCATGGGTTTTCCAGTAGTCACGTACGGATGTGAGAATCGGACCATAAAGAAGGCTGAGCACCAAATAAATGGTTGCTTTTGAACTGTCATGCTGGAGAAGACTCTTGAGAGTCCTTTGGACAGGAAGGCAATCAAAGCAGCCAATCCTAAAGGAGATCAACCCTGAATATTCAATGGAAGGACTGATGCTGAAGCTGAAGCTCCAACAGTTTGACCACCTGATGCAAAGAGCAGACTCCCTGGAAAAGACCCTGATGCTGGGAAAGACTGAGGGCAGCAGGAGAAGGGAGTGACAGAGGATGAGATGGTCGAATGGCAGAGTGACAGAGGATGAGATGGTCGGATGGCAGAGTGACAGAGGATGAGATGGTCGGATGGCAGAGTGACAGAGGATGAGATGGTCGGATGGCAGAGTGACAGAGGATGAGATGGTTGGATGGCACCACCGATTCAATGGACATGAGTTTGAGCAAACTCAGGGAGATGGTAGAGGACAGAGAAGCCTGGTGTGCTGCAGTCCACGGGATCACAAAGGGTCAGACATGGCTTAGTGACTGAACAAACAGCAAAAATCACAGGACCGCAGTCAGACAGAGTGAAGTTTCCAGAGGCCATGGTAGCTGAGTCATAAATCAGACAGACACTCATCAGCTGCTTTAAGGCAATTTGGCATCCCTGGGAAGAGAGAAAAGTGTGGTGTGCTTGGGAAAAATTTGTGTGGCCTGTGAGGTTTGCTCTATGCTGTAGGGAATGTGTCGGGCTTTTCAGGAGCTACATACATTTGTGTGTGGTGAGCCCAGCTTCTCATTTACCCCTAGACCTCAGGCAGTTGCCCTCTGCTCATCTGGAATGGTGTTCGTTTTCTGTTTTATTTTGCTTTTTAAAAGTTTTTTTTTTTTTGGGGGGGGGGATGTAGACCATTTTTAAAGTCTTTGCTGAACTTGTTAGAATGTTGCTTCTGTTTTATGTTTTGGTATTTTGCCTTCATGGCATATGAGGTCTTAGTTCCCCAACCAGGGATTAAACCCACGCCCCGCTGCACTAGAAGGTAAAATCTTAACCACTGAACTGCCAGGAAGTCCCTGTCTGAAGTCTGGGAGTGAATGAGAACCTGGGCTTCTCATGTACACACCTTCCTTTTTATTTTACTTTCAGTTCAGTTCAGTTGCTCAGTTGTGTCTGACTCTCTGCAACCCCATGGCTTACCCGTCCATCACCAATTCCTGGAGCTTGCTCTAATTCATGTCCATCAAGCTGGTGGTGCCATCCAGCCATCTCATCCTCTGTCACTCCCTTCTCCTCCTGCCCTCAGTCTTTCCCAGCATGAAGATCTTTTCCAGTGAGTCAGCTCTTCATGTCAGGTGGCCAAAGTATTGGGGTTTCAGCTTCAGCATCAGTCCTTCCAATGAATATTCAGGACTGATTTCCTTTAGGATGGACTGGTTTGATCTCCTTGCTGTCCAAGGGACTCTCAATAGTCTTCTCCAACATCACAGTTCAAAAGCATCAGTTCTTTGGCTTGGCACTCAGCCTTCTTTATAGTCCAATGCTCACATCCATACGTGACTACTGGAAAAACCATAGCTTTAACTAGATGGACCTTGACATTACTAGACATAGCAAAGTAATGTCTCTGCTATGCTGTCTAGGTTGGTCATAGGTTTTCTTCCAAAGAGCAAGTGTCTTTTAATTTCATGGCTGCAATCACCATCTGCAGTGATTTTGGAGCCCCCCAAAATAAAGTCTGTCACTGTTTCCATTGTTTTCCCATCTGTTTGCCATGAAGTGATGGGACTGGATGCCACGATCTTTGTTTTTTGCATGTTGAGTTTTAAGCCAACTTTTTCACTCTTCTCTTTTACTTTCATCATGAGGCTCTTTAGTTCTTTGCTTTCTGCCATAAGAATGGTGTCATCTGCATATCCGAGGTTATTGATATTTCTCCCAGCAATCTTGATTCCAGCTTGTGCTTCATCCAGCCTGGGATTTCTCATGATGTACTCTGCATAGAAGTTAAATAAACAGGGTGACAATACACAGCCTTGACGTCCTCCTTTCCCAATTTGGAACCAGTCTGTTGTTCCATGTCGAGCTCTGTTGCTTCCTGACCTGCATACAGGTTTCTCAGGAGGCAGGTCAGGTGGTATGATGTTCCCATCTCTTTAAGAATTTTCCACAGTTTCTTGTGATCCACACAGTCAAAGGCTTTGGCATAGTCGATAAAGCAGAAGTAGATGTTTTTCTGGAACTCCCTTGCTTTTTTGATGATCCAGCAGATGTTGGCAATTTGGTCTCTGGTTCCTCTGCCTTTTCTAAATCCAGCTTGAACATCTGGAAGTTTATAGTTTACTTACTGTTGAAGCCTGGCTTGGAGAACTTTGAACATTGCTTTACTAGCATGTGAGATGAGTGCAATTGTGCGGTAGTTTGAACATTCTTTGACATTGCCTTTCTTTGGGGTTGGAATGAAAACTGACCTTTTCCAGTCCTATGGCCACTGCTAAATTTTCCAACTTTGCTGGCGTATTGAGTGCAGCACTATCACAGCATCATCTTTTAGGATTTGAAATAGCTCAACTGGAATTCCATCACCTCCACTAGCTTTGTTCNGTGAGATGAGTGCAATTGTGCGGTAGTTTGAACATTCTTTGACATTGCCTTTCTTTGGGGTTGGAATGAAAACTGACCTTTTCCAGTCCTATGGCCACTGCTAAATTTTCCAACTTTGCTGGCGTATTGAGTGCAGCACTATCACAGCATCATCTTTTAGGATTTGAAATAGCTCAACTGGAATTCCATCACCTCCACTAACTTTGTTTGTAGTGATGCTCCCTAAGGCCTACTTGACTTTGCATTCCAGGATGTCTGGCTCTAGGTGAATGATCACACCATCGTGGTTATCTGGGTCATGAAGATCTTTTTTGTACTTTATTTTACTTTTTATTTTTTCTTTCTGCATCTGCTCTGCCCTGGTACATGGTTTTACATGTGTGCAGAATTCCAAACAGCTATCACAAAATGCCTAACCTGAGATTTCACAGCTACTTCTGACCACATGTCCTAAATCAGAGATGATGGGACATTAAGAAATGCTGGACACGACAGTTATGTCTCAGTAAAGGTGGAAAGAATAGAAAAAAATAAAACAGAAGAAATGTTGGCAGAGTTCACATGCAGCGTTGGATTTTTAGGTCTGGTCTCCTTGGGCTTGTGTTTCAGTTTTCTAACATCAGTCAGAAGCACTGAACACAGTCCCTGCTTCAGAAGGGTGGAGTGATCCCTTTGTTTTTAAAAAATAGTTATTATTTATTTGGCTGCAGTGGGTCTTAGTTATGGCACGCAGGATCTTTGGTCTTTGTTGCAGCATGCAGGGTCTTGAGTTGAGGCATGTGGGGTCTAGTTCCCTGATCAGGGATTGAAACCAGGCCCCCTGCATTGGAGTGTGGCGTCTTAGTCACTGGACCACCAGGGAGGCCCCAGGCTGGGCGCTCTTGCCCGGTGCCCATGGAGGCACTGTGCCTGTAGCATTGGGCTTCTTATGGGAGGAAGACCTCTTCCGGTGTGCATTTGAACCCCGGGCTGGAACATCAGAGGCTGAACCATGGTGCCCTGGTCTCCTCCATCTGGTGACCTGTGGACGCTAGCTTGTGTGGCTGCTCTTGGAAGCCTTCCTGCAGGATCGTGTTGGACTGAGTCACAGCGGGCTGTTAGATGGGGGTGGGAGGAGGATAGTTATCAGACACAGACAGTGGGAGGGAGCGGAGGTGAGGGCTGGCAGCTGGGGAGGAGACAGTCACAACTCCAGATGAGGGATGTCACTGCAGGGAGGCAGGGACCTCCCGGCAATCAAGAACACACTCAGTTAATGTGCAAATATAATGTGCAAATATAACACCCTGGGGCTCTCTGCCATCACCCTTGTGTAGGTTCTCAGCACCCAATGTTAGAATTAGTGCAATGTTAGTCGCTCAGTCATATCTGACTCCTTGTGACTCCATGGACTGTAGCCCACCAGGCTCCTCTGTCCATGGAATTCTCTAGGCCAAAATACTGGAGTGGGTAGCCATTTTCTTCCCCAGGGAATCTTCCCGAATTAGGGATTGAACCCAGATCTCCTGCATTGCAGGCAGATTCTTTACCATCTAAGCCACAAGGGAAGCCTAGAATTATTGCAATAAGACCATTCAATTTGGGGAGAAAAGAACACCCTAAGTTACATACTCTGTTCAATTACGTGGGCAGGGAGACAGGTGAGTGTGAAGCAATAAAGGTTTTCCATCTAAAATGACTAGAATGAGAAAAAGGCAAACTGTGGTGTTGGGCTATTTCCCATTTGAGGATGACCTCCTGCATTTCTGATGTCAGATAACTAGGTGTCCCCTTTGCCTGCCGGCTGGGAGCGGGACAGAATTGAGAGAGGGCATTCCTAAAGTGGGACCCTATTGTTTTTCTGGGTCATCACTTGCTCGCAGCCCGGACTCTGCATTTGTCGGTTGTCTGGGACATCATGACCCCGCTGTCAGCCCCAGACCCCTTCTTGTCCTTCTGAGACTATTCCCAGTGAGTTTCGGCTCCCAGGGGAACTCTTGTGTTTGTGAGATTTACTGGCCGAAAGTTAAATCATTGTAGAATTGGATCCATGTCCAACATATTGCCTTGGGAGGCAGATAAGAAAGTCTCCCTTTTTTCAGAGCTTTACGGGTAATTTCATTGCGATATTTCAGGGCTAGAATTCAAATGGAAAGTCTCAAAAGCAATTTGAGCTGCAATCAGCTCAAAATCCTCCGGATTCCAAGAGAGGTGAGGTCATCCCTTACCAGGGACAGCTTTCACTGCAGAAAACCCAAGTTGAAAAGAATTCTATAACCCTTCCTTCCATTCCCCCTAAAATATCTGCTGTTTCCAGGAGCGTGGAAAAAATGAAATCAGGTTGGACTTAAAGGAAATCCATCATGGGCCTTCCATCTTAATGCTTCTCTGCCTCACTTTTTCCAATAGGTGCACTTCTAAAAAGTTGCTGTTTTTGTTGTGTGAGTGTGTGTGCATGTGTGTGTATAAAAATAATAGATTCACTTTCTATCAGAGGTGTTTTCAATAGCAGGGAGCGTTTTCACATTAAAAAAAAAATCACAGTATATCTAAACTTACATGAGAATATCTGGTCTATAGAAAAAGGAACCTTGACTAGTGCGTGGCACACTTGCTATGAATGCCATCCTAATTCCCTTTCTCTAATGGTGGGTAAAGGAATACTCTCAGATTTAAGAAAGAAAGAGCCTTTCTATTTGTTGGCAGAAGCAGGGGATACTTTTCAAAATCCATCTTCAAAAGTGGGAACTTGAGGAGATCTTACCACTTTCATGTCTTTCTTACTGCATTTTGACTCGAGGTGCTGAATCTGCCAGTATTCCGACCTGTGCGACTTCGGTCACTCAGACCTGTCCGACTCTTTGTGACCCCATGGGCGGTAGCCTGCAGGCTCCTGGTGGGTTGCCATTTCCTCCTCTAGGGAACCTTCCTGATTCAGGGATCGAAGCCACATCTCTTGGGTCTCCTGCATTGGCAGGCGGATTCTTTATCGCTGCGCCGCCTGGCAGCATTGCATTTTCCGTCCGCGTGTCAGGTGAGGCGGGATGGGAGATTTGAGGACACAGTTCTGAGCCCCTAGTTTCTCTGTAAACCGAGTCGGAAGAGGTGATCTCAGCCAACCCGGGAGTCGGCGCCCAGTGCTGCCACCCTCTGGCTCTGCGGCTGTGTGGACTTGAGGGTGTTGAGAACCTCTCTGAGCCTTTTCTTCCCTGTAAAATCATCCCTCATGGTGCCCAGTGGAATGTACTGAGGCAGAGCTGAGCCAGGTGTGTCACACAGCCTGGCAAGCATCCAATCAGAGAGCAGTATTATTTCCGTGGTCTCTCTTTTCTTTCCCTGGCTCAGTGGGATGTTGAGGCTTCAATTGGCAAGCATCTGAAAACTGTCCAACCTTACAGAATGGTGGAAACCACTCGGAGCTCTCATAAATTAGTCTTTTGGGAGATATAAGTATATATAATAGTTTCTCTCGCTTTGCAGATTTAGATTGGCTGACCACGATCCAGTTATTCAATCATCAGATACTTGACTGTCACAGAGGAGACTCATGGAAAGGGGTTTAATGCCCTTTTCAACTTGAAAACTACTTCCAGGCTAAACATGCCAGCAGAAGAGAGTATCCAAGGATTCTAGTAAATCCCTTTAAAAAGGATGTAAGCAATGAGGCAACATATCCCTGGGAGCAGCGAGAGCTTCCAGCTCACTTAAGAATTAACTGAGCATGTGAGTAAGTGAGTGTAGACAGATCTGGGGCTCAGCTGGTTACCTGCCTGGCTTCTGGGCCCAGGTGGGGTGCTACCTGGGGTGCCCAGCAGCTCATTGACGTGCCTTTTGTTATGTGTTTGGGGTCGATGTTCTTTGAAATTACAACACAAACTGTTGGAAACTATGATTCAATTTACAGAGAACGTATTTCTTTATATACAGCATTTCAGGAATGTGTTTCATTTTCATGGAAGTCAGTTGAGCTCCATGGTAAATACGTAGAGACTAAGACAAAATGACATGGAATAACTGAATAAGAAGAGACTTCCAGAAGTCAGGGAATCCAGTACTCTGCCTTGCACTTGAGTAAGTTCCTAATTTTCCCAGGCCTCCTCTTCTTCCTTTAATATTTGCTTATTTGTTTGGCTGCACCTGGTCTCAGTTGCGGCATGTGGGATCTAGTTCCCTAACCAGGGATCAAACCCAGGCCCCCTGTATTGGGAGCCCAGAGTCTTAGCCACTGGACCACCAGGAAGGTCCCCCAGGCCTCTCCTGAGACTTCCCCAATGAGAATCCATATCCTACACCCCTTCAAGGACATGGGTTTGGGCTTCACAGCCTTTGTTGTCGGGACTTTTTCCTCCTATGTCAGTTACACATCGCCTGCGGTGCTTTAACTTCCTCGTATTTTTTCTTCTCCTGCAATGTACACTCGGCTGACCACATTACCTAGAATAGCTCCTTCTGTCCGTTCCTCAGGGTGATCTGCAGAGCACCGGTCCAACATTCCCACGGGAACAGAATCTCTGGGCATGAGGCCCGTTTCAGAAACGACGGTCCTAGTGCTTAAGAATCTGCCTTGTGATGCAGGGAATGCAAGTTCGATTCCTGGTCAGAGAACTAAGACTCCACACGCCGAGGGACAGCTAAGCCTGCGCATCACGACTACCGAGCCCACGTGCTCCAGCACCCACGAGCAGCGACTGGAGAGTTCGCGGGCCGCAAAAAAAGATCCTGCACACGACAAGGAAGATCCCAAGTGCTGCCCCCGAGACAAGACCCAGCCAAAGAGCACTGCCTCTGAGAGATACAGAAGGCACATGTGCAGAAGATTAGAGCCTCGGAGAAGTCCCGCAACAAGTACAGCTATTTCACGTCTCAAGTCAGTGCTGTTCAAAGTGTTTTTTTTTCTTTTTTAGCCTCAGAAGCTCCACCTCTTTTTGGAGGGAACTTCTATTCATGTCCCACAAAAACCCCTCTGTAATCCAAGGAATGTTGATACATTTTGAGAAACTCGAAGAGATCTGAAACTCCCGGCAATGGATTTGAGTCCGTGAAACCTCAGCCCTTTAAATAAGGTCTTCTCAAATGGATCGTTGTGGACCTCCTTCGCAACCGTCTTCAAGTTTTCCACACTCCTCTTAAGTTTGTGCAGAGGCGTACAGATTCAGTGAGTTGATAAGGCTCTGAATAATTTAGAAGGAGACATTCCCTCCCTGGTGACCTTTCTCTTAAGTAAAAGTCCTTGAGAAAAAGAACTGGAAGCGTTGTTCTTCATTAGAGGTGAAGTTTATGTTCTGCTTTGCTTGCAAGTGGCCACACTTCAGACACACTTCGCCAGTGGATGACTGACTTCAGGGTTGCCTTACGGTGCTAGCAGTTTGATTTCCACGCACGTTGTTAACCAAATCAGAGATCGCACACGTGTGTGCAAAGTCGCTTCAGTCTTGCCTGACTCTGTGAGACCTCATGGACCGTAGCCCTCCAGGCTCCTCTGTCCATGGGATTCTCCAGGCAAGAATACTGGAGTGGGTTGTCATTTTCTTCTCCAGGGGATCTTCCTGAACCAGGGATGGAACCCAGGCCCCCTGGGTCTCCTGATGTAGGCAGATTCTTTACCACTGAGCCACTGGGGAAGTCCCTTCTGTGCTTAAAGACAAAAGGAGAGAATGTGGTTGCTCTTGACCTGCTGTTGCCTTTGTCTCGGCTCCTGTTCTGGACATCCTGGACTGTGAGGAGGAGCTTCTGATAACTGATGGTTTCGTCTTTAAATCCACCAAGAGTCAGAACAAGTGGACTGTGGAAAAAGTGGGAATCACATTTAATTCTGGGTCTGTCACTGGCTTCGGAGAAGGCAATGGCACCCCACTCCAGTACTCTTGCCTGGAAAATCCATGGATGGAGGAGCCTGGTGGGCTGCCGTCTATGGGGTCGCACAGAGTCAGACACGACTGAAGCGACTTAGCAGCAGCAGCAGCAGCTGTCACTGGCTTGCTGTGGCCCTGAGCAGGTCGCCTGCCTGGCAGTGGGCGGGTGTTAACTGTCGGTATGATTCTGCCCCAGAGTCTTCATCTGTACAGTGCGGTGGCTGCATTAGACAATTTTTGAGCTTTTGCTGGAAAATTCTGTGGGCGCTCAAGCCTATTCATTAAATGTACAGCTGGTTCCCTTGATCACTTGGCCAGCTTTAGTGCTTGACTTCTGCCACTTGAGTGATCTTTCAAAGAGAGAGTGGGGGTTAACTTACAATTCCAACTTTACATAGAATCATTCAGTTTCAGAGGTTATCTACTCCAGTCTCTTATTTTACAAAGATCAGAACTTAACACTTAAAAAATATACTGAGCTGGTGATAGCAAAATCTTGGAAGTGGTCATAGCTTTTTATGTGGTACCAAGTATGATAAATCTCTTCCCTCTGCTTCTCAGTTACTTTCCCTCTCTCTCCATCTTCCCTCCGCCCGCCTCCTCTCCATCTTTCATCCTTCCCTCCCTTCCTTCCTTCCTGTTTACTTAGATGAAGTCTTTCTTAGTCATTAAGTGATTTCTTCATCTTTTAAATCTCAGAGTAGCAAAATAAGTGTTCCTTGGTGTTGTCTGTCGGAACCTTGGCTTTATGACTGGCAAGACGTGGGGTGTGGACGGACACTTCTGTGTTAAGGAGAAGCAGGGAATGCAGACCAGCGGAGATGCTGATCTAGTATCCTCTTGGGTCTCTGGCTCCCCCTTTGCAGAGGGAACCTGTAGAAAAGACAAAGCCAAGTAGGAACAGCTTTTTGGTGTCTTCAGAGTAGGAGCTGCCTCCTTCTGTTTCTGGGTAACCCCGAGGGCGGGTGTTGGACTGTTTGCTGGGATGTTCCCACTGAGCCACGCAGTTTCTCTGATGGGAAGGTCCGTCCAGCTCTGCCCTTTCAGCTCAGTCCCAGGAGCTGGGGCTGCACTTCGGGACCAGGGTCCTTGTTGAGCTGGCTCCCAGTCCTGCCCAGCTCTCAGGTCCTGGTGCTCTTTAGTGTTTGTGCATCATCTTTATCCCATTTTGCCTCGCTTCCTACTGCTGGTGCAGCCGGACAAGCAGCAGAGGGCTGGCCAGAGATAGAGAAAGCCCATGTGGACGCCGAGCGTACTGTTTGAGCAAATGGCTTGAAACAAACAGTTTTATTTACTGACTTTAAAAGTTGTATCTGCTCATTATGGAAAGCTAGTGCAATTTAGAAAAGCATAAGGAAGAAAATAAAAGTTCCCACAGTCCCATAACCAGAGACTTTCAGTGTTGGTATTTTGCTGGTTTTTCTTCCAGACCAGCTCTGTCTCTGCATTTCTCTCTGTTGAGATCCATTTTGTATTTCATTTAAAAAAAAAAAAGCTCCATATTTTGTCTCCAATTTTCTCATGCAATTATCACATAGATGCACCATCATTTTGGTAACCTACCACTTACTGTGGGTCATTCTGGTTGCTTGCTAGCTTTTTGTTCTAAATGATGCTACAGTGGACATTTTTCCTTTATATAAGTGTTCACATTTATGATTCTGTCCTTAGGTTGTGTTCCTGCAAGAGTCAAGTAGCATAGATAAATTGAGAAAATTATTTTCTATACCTCAGCTTCCTCACCTATCATAAAGCAACAACAAACAACAATGAGTAAGAGCGGAGACACTTTGCCAGCGTGGTAGGTGCAGCCACATTTCTAAGCGCTTTGCCTGCACCGACTTGTTCGCTTTCCCAGCAGCACTGTGAGAAGCTCCACCCCCAGAGGAGTCGCTGGTCCAAGTCTCACGGTCCAGGCATTCTAGCTGTAGCATCTTTGCTCTTAACTTCCCCGTGAGATGGGGAACAGTCCCCTGATCTCTATCCGGTCCTAAGGTCATCTACATCATTTATTTCTACACTAGCCGTGTTTCCAAGTAACACGGTGGCCTGGTGTGAGTTCTTGGCTCCTTAAATCCTTGAATCCTCTTCACCCTGGCATTTGTGTGTTTAATGGGATTGGGGTGTGTGTGTGTGTGTGTGCGCACGTACACACACTTATGTAATCTTAGGAATGGAGCAGAGCCAACGAGAGAGTATGGGGCAGAAAAGCCTGGATATCTGTTGACAAAACAATGAAACACGGTTATTCAGTGTTATTGGTTAAGGATAACTCATCTCATCCTCTATGGCTGGGAAACTGGTCATGTTAGAATTGGGCTGTCAGTCCAGTGGAGCAGGAATGGGATGGGGAGTGCTGTCCGGTGCCACCCCGTCCCCAGAGCACATGTCTGTATGTATTCCCTGAAAAGGGCACGTCCCCTCCCTGAGCAGCTCTGTCCAGAGCAAGGTGATGCACGCAGGTGTGACTGTTCATCCTGCAAGGAAGAGGGGATCACAGACTCATCACAGAATGACAGTCCAGGCTGCCTCATCATGGTGTTCAATACAGAGACCACTCGGCCTCCCAGAAACCCCGACGCAGGATCTGGGAGAAGCTGAGGGTCTGCTTCTCTAAGAAGTGTGTGCCGCATGACTGTCTTCAGGAAGCCTGAGGAGATCTGAGGTGGTGGGTCTTCAACTTTCCAGTGCTTCAGAATCACCCTGAAGTGTTAATTATTTCAGTCATGACTGACTCTTTGTGACCCCATTGACTGTAGCCCACTAGGCTCCTCTGTCCATGGGGATTCTCCAGGCAAGAACACTAGAGTGGGTTGCCATGCCCTCCTCCAGGGGATCTTCCCAACCCAGGGATTGAACCCAGGTCTCCTGCATTGCAGGCAGATTCTTTACCTTCTGAGCCACCAGGGAAGCCTGAGTCACCCTGCTGCTGCTGCTGCTGGTGCTAAGTTGCTTTAGTCGTGTCTGACTCTGTGCGACCCCAGAGACGGCAGCCCACCAGGCTCCCCGTCCCTGGGATTCTCCAGGCAAGAACACTGGAGTGGGTTGCCATTTCCTTCTCCAAATGCATGAAAGTGAAAAGTGAAAGTGAAGTTGCTCAATCATGTCCAACTCTTCGCGATCCCATGGACTCCTCCGTCCATGGGATTTTCCCGGCAAGAGTACTGGAGTGGGGTGCCATTGCCCTCTCCGGCACCCCACTTTTTAAAAAGTACCGCTTTCTGCCCCTTTTGCTGTCTTAACGCCTTCTCGCTTCTCCAGTTTGAACCACTGATCTAGGATGGAGTCAAGAAGCAACACTTAAAAAAAAAGCTTCTCGAGAGGCTGTCGGGTACAGCCATATTTGGGGACCACTGGTCTAGGAGGTTCTAGAGTTCCTGCTTTTATACCTTCACCTTTAAGTGCCCTTCACATTTTAGAAAGCTTTTTCACAACAGGACGTTACAACAGTTCACCGAGACCAGCAGAGCAGGCGTTTTTATGACTTTCCTCGGCCCAGAGAGGTTGGCTGAATTGCCCGAGGTGGCACAGCTTCCCCACCAGTCAGAGCAGAGATTCCCTGCCCAGCCCCGGCCAGTCCCTCCCGACCCTTTGGGAAGGGGCAGCCTCCCTTCCCCTGAAGATCTCGCAGGATAGAATTATCTCAGACCCCTTCTGTGGAGCTTCCTTCTTTGCCTTCTCACCCACATCCCTTCTACTGCAGCCCTGCCTCCTCCTCAGAGAGCTCCTCATGAAATGGTGCCAGTCACCTCTTTTCCCCAAGCTCCACCCCCACTAACAGATGATGGCCCCAAGGACAGGGAGGTCTGACCCCCAGCCCCAGCCCTAGCCTTTCATGCTGATTCTCTGCATTAGTGCGTGGCAGGAGCCAGCAGAGCTGCATACAGCAGCAGCTGTCTGGGACTCCCTCTGCTTTTCCCCTGCTGTCACCTCCCATCTGAATTCCCCCTCCACCACCAAAGCTTCTCTCCTGCATCTACTCCCCTCCCACCCCGCCCCCAGGATAGCCTTCAGGCCCACCTGAGTCCTTCCTGTGAGCCCCTGCAGTGGCGGGTCTCCTCTCTGGACATCTGGGACAGACTGGTGCTTGACACCATGGACCAGGTTGAGGAGTACAGGAGCAGGTACCTGTATATGCTCTTCTCTATCCATCCTCCGCCCAGGAACCAGCTGTTGGCTCACACTCACCCCCGACTCAAAGCGACGGCTTCTGCTTCTCTTTCCTCTTCCTTCCCTTGTTCGAACCTTTCCCCTCGTGCAGGCGGGATCCTGGACCAGCTCCCAGGGACTGCAGGCTCTGTGTCAGAACCCTGCAGCCTTGGTCCCTGGGATGCTGAGAGGGGGCGGGGGTAGGGAGGAGGCGGGGTTTTGTGCTGCAGGCTGCGGAGCTGTCCCAGGGGGAGGTGCAGGTGCGGAGGCCCTGCTTCCCTTTACTTGCTCAGCATCCTTGTGATATACCCCCTGGCAGATGCCAGCAGCGGCTGCAGCATCAGAGCAGGTTCCAGCCCCGCCTCTGACTCGCTAGCCTCGAGACCTTCCTTCTTCTTTGATGCTTTGTGGTCCTCAGCTATAACGTGGAGCGCATCGTGCTTAAAAACTTGAACAAAACCGACTTTCTGGGCCCAGAGAAGCAGGGCAGGGGATGGCAGCAGTTCTGAGGATCGGTAGGATGGAGGAAACGCCTTATTCAGTGTCTGGTACCCCCTCATTCTTTCTTAACAGACATTTATAATGGGCCCACATGAGCCAAACCCGGGAGAGTCAAAGGTGAGCAGGGCTTAAAATCTTGAGGAAGGAGGTACATGGCAGACACGAGCAGGTAGCTGGCCATAGCGCAGTGTGCTCTGCGGTGGAAGCTAGGGGGACAGGCTTTCCATGAAGCCTGCCCTGTCATCCCTCATCCCCCCTGAGCTCTGACTGTGGGTTGCTCTTGTTGTCGACTCAGTCATGTCTGACTCTGCGACCCCATGGAGTGCAGCACGCCAGGCTCCCCGGCCTTCACCATCTTCCGGAGCTTGCTCAAACTCCTGTCCATTGGTCGGTGATGTGCAGGCAAACACTGATGCAGGAACCAAGGGACAACTTTATTAGCATCAAAGCAGCACTCAGATCCTGCAGCTTGGGGTGCTGGGGTGAAAGGCTGAGCTGAATCATGCAGCTGGGGCTGCAGGCAAAGTGGGGAGGGACTCTTACTCCTTACCACCTTGGAAGGAGCTTACAGATCACACTGCAAAGGACAGAGCAGGAAGTCTGAACCGCTTTTGCCCATGACCGTGATGGAGGGCTTCCCTTGTAGCTCAGCTGGTAAAGAATCCACCTGCAATGCAGGAGATCCTGGTTCAATTCCTGAGTTGGGAAGATCTGCTGGAGAAGGGATAAGCTACCCACTCCAGTATTCTTGTCCTTCCCTGATGGCTCAGCTGGTAAAGAATCTGCCTGCAATGTGGGAAACCTGAGTTCGATCCCTGGGTTGGGAAGACCCCTTGGAGAAGGGAGTGGCTACCCACTCCAGGATTCTGGCCTGGAGAATTCCATAGACTGTATAGTCCATGGGGTTGCAAAGAGTTGGACACAACTGAGTAACTCACTTTCACTTCATGATGCAAGGCTCAGGGGGTCCTGCTCTCTGGGGCTCACTTGGCCGCCCCCCCGCCTTACCTCATGTCCACAGAAGGCTGCAGTGGTTCCAGAAATCATGTCTTCATACCACCATGTCCAAAGGCAAGAAGAGAAGAATGAGGAAAC
>SJYX01023405.1:0-23224 GCA_006410675.1 Oreotragus oreotragus | reverse complement strand
TTCTGACATCACTGATGAAACTTTTTTTTTTTTTTTTGCTTAATGAACTTTGGCAAAGCAAGACAAACAGGTGACAGCAGGGACACTGTGTTTTGAAAGGGTAGATGGAACAGCAGCATCACACAGAGGACAGGACTAATAGAAAAACAAACAGACAAACAGATTTAATTCCCTACTATATTTCCTAAAAATATGAGGCTTTAATAATTAACCTATTTTGCTTTCATTTGGGATTTTCCATAACATCTTATGAACTTTTTGTTCAATCTAAACTAATCTAGCTTTATTTATTATTAGGATTTATGTTATTGGAGACTATATTATAGGATTTGGCTATTATCATGTCAAGAACTATTCAAAATTTTGGTCTAGGACATAGAAGAGGTTAAAACAGTGCATTTGATTAAAATTTATAAAAACTATGATTTTATATATAGAACTTCATGTGAGAATGAATTATACTGAGAAAGTACTATTATGTAACTACACACAGATTTGGTTCTGGGTGTTTTATTATTTTATGTTTATCCCCTTTAATATTCATTTTTTAGTTTTTTTTTAAACTAATGTATGTATGTGATATATAGGTGATAAACCAGTATTTTTGCAATTAGTAAAGGTCATGATCTTAATAAATATCTCTTATAACAATTCATATTTTTGCTCTAAAATTTTCCAAAATCATGTAACCATATCAGGAATAAATTATGGTTTGTTTATATGGATTTACCAATGGAATTTACCTTACCATACAGTTGTATTATTGTATGGCTTTAAAATGAAACTTTTATTTTTAAATGAACTCTATTTTGTGTGAAAAACAGTGTATAGTCATTCAGATATCCATACTACTGGTCAAGAAATAGAACAATCCCTGTACCTTAGTAACCTCCTGTTTGTCCTCTGTAATCACATCCTTCTCAACTGCTGACTGATGAAGTAATGGACCACTTAGTTACTCTTCTTCAACCTGCTCTGTGCTGGAGGAGGCTGACCTGCGAGAACTAGGCACAAGCTCCTTTTTCCAGTGGACTTGACTTTCTTTAACCATTGAGAGCCCCTTGTAATATCATTGTCAAGTCTTATATCAAGATTATAGCTTTCATTTTTAAAAATTTGTACATATTCTTTTAGCTATGCCTGGAAATCTGTGTAGAACTATTAATTCTTTCATATATATTTTCTNTCTGTGCTGGAGGAGGCTGACCTGCGAGAACTAGGCACAAGCTCCTTTTTCCAGTGGACTTGACTTTCTTTAACCATTGAGAGCCCCTTGTAATATCATTGTCAAGTCTTATATCAAGATTATAGCTTTCATTTTTAAAAATTTGTACATATTCTTTTAGCTATGCCTGGAAATCTGTGTAGAACTATTAATTCTTTCATATATATTTTCTAAATGCTTTGTTGAAACCACTAGATTCTGGATTTGAGTTGTAATAACTATACAGTATTCAGATTTTATATTTTTTTCTGTACCAGTTATAATATATTTTATAGAACAACACTATTTTCAAACTTACTGGCAAAATTATAACTATCCTACTTTTATGTCTATATTTATGTGCAATGATGTGCTCTCTATTTCCCAATACAATGCTTGGATTTCTCTCTCTCTCTCTCTCTCTCTCTTTTTTTTTCTAAATCACTCAAAAAAGATTTAATTATCTCAGTAGTTCACTTATTTTCTTTTGCTTTGCAGCCTTTCATTTTCTGCTCATTATTTTGCTTTTCTGTTTTTTCTATATTTTCTGCTTTATTCTTTACTACTTTTTTCTTTTCAGTTTAGTTAGGTTTAATATCTTGCCTATCTCCTTTGCATTAATGCTTAGATAATTGGTTTCAAGATTGTATTAATTTTTTTTTCTAATGGGATTTGGACTCCAAATATGCTGCTAGTCATCACTTTTCCTGTATCTTACAAATTTGATACTTCATAACTTTATATGACAGAGGAGCCTGGCAGGCTAGACCATGGGCTCAGTAAAAAGCTGGACAGCAATCATTTCCTTTGTCTCTAGTTCTTCCATTGTTTGTCGTTGTTTAGTCACTAAGTGGTGTCCAACTCTTTTTGACTCCATGGACTGTAGCCCGTCAGGCTCCTCTGTCCATAGGATTTCCCAGGCAAGAATACTGGGTGGGTCTCCATTTCCTTCTCCAGGGAATTGTCCACACCCAGGGATCAAACGTGTGTCTCTTGTGTCTCCTGTATTGGCAGGTGGATTCTTTACCACTGTGCCATCTGGAAAGTCCATGGGATGTGCATAGGTTGCTAATGCTGGGAGTTTCAGACTTGCATTTGGAAAGCATGGTTTGTAAGAGTAATCTCCATATCTGGTGTCATCACTAGGATAATTATCTCAGGTAATATTCATAGCAAAGATGGTGCTTTTCCTGTTTTCATGTTTCTCTAATTAACATTGTTTGACACATAAATGTTGATATTTGCTTGTATATCAGATATTCCTATATTCCATAAATTAGTTCCAAGTTTTTTTTAAAGAAAAAATTAAGGTTGTGGATATATATATATATATATGCATATATATTCTTATATATTAATGTAAATAAATAAAAACATATGCAAGTAAATATATATACAATGTAAGTACATATGTATGTTGTTTGGTTCCTAATTTGTATTTGACTCTTTGTGACTTCATGAACACACCATGAAGCACACCAGGCTTCCCTGTCCTGTGCTGTCTCAGCGAGTTTACTCAAACTCATGTCACTGAGACAGTGATGCCATTCAAGCATTTCACCCTTTGTCGCCCCCTTCTCCTGCCCTCAATTTTTCCCAGCATCAGGGTCTTTTCCAAAGGGATGGCTCTTTGCATTAGGTGGCTAAATTATTGGAACTTCAGCTTTAGCACCAGCCCTTCTAAAGAATTTTCAGGGTTGATTTCCTTTAAGATTAACTAGTTTGATATCCTTGCTGTCCAAGGGGCTCTCAGGAATCTTCTCCAGCACCACAGTTCAAAACCATACATTACATTCTTTGGTACTCAGCGTTCTTTATGGTCCAACTCTCACATCCACACATGACTGCTGGAAAAACCTAGTTTTGACTATATAGACCTTTGTTGGCAAACTGATGTCTCTGCTTTTTAATACACTGTCTAGGTTTGTCGTAGCTTTTCTTCCAAGGAATAAACATCTTTTAATTTCGTGGCCTCAGTCATCATCCACATTGTTTAGGTACATCATTTCATATTTTTATATGACTTAATACACTTATATGATCCTTTTATACATTTGTACCTAAAAATACTAATGCCATATGCTGTTTGAATAAATTAGGTTCTGATAAATATCATCACAATGAATACCTACATTAATATAAGACTAACTTCCGCCATTTCATTATGTTATATCATAAGGAAATGTTATAGATCATTCCATAATGATTCTGTATACACACACACACACACACACACAAACATATATATATATATGGAGAGTTGTATTTTAAGAATATTGGGTCCAAAACATAATAAGCAATTATAGTTCTAAGAAGTGATAAAAGATAGAAGACAGAGAGATAAAACAATCTATTTATCATTTCTCTGGTTAAAGTTGCTGTGTGTTTCAGTTATAAATTTTGGCGAAATCAATGTTTTGGACAAACTGTGGTCCACTGGGGAAGGGAATGGCAAACCACTTCAGTATTCTTGCCTTGAGAACCCATGAACAGTATGAAAAAGCAAAAAGACAGGACACTGAAAGATGAACTCCCCAGGTCAGTAGGTGCCCAATATGCTACTGGAGATCAATTCATGGACCACAGGCTTGTCTAACTCAGTGAAGCTAAGCCATGCTGTGTAGGGTCACCCAAGATGGTTGGGTCATGGTGGAGAGTTCTGACAAAACATGGTCCACTGGAAAAGGAAATGGTGAACCACTTCAGTATTCTCACCTTTTGAACCACATGAACAGGATGAAAAGCCAAAAAGATAAGACAGATGAACTCCCCAGGTCAGTAGGTGTCCAATATGCTACTGGAGATCAATGGAGAAGTAACTCCAGAAAGAATGAAGGGATGGAGCCAAAGCAAAAAACAACACCCAGTTGTGGATGTGACTGGTGATAGAAGCAAGGTCTGATGCTGTAAAGAGCAATATTGCATAGGAACCTTGAATGTTAGGTCATCAAACCTAACCTGGAATCAAAGCAAATTGGAAGTGGTCAAACAGGAGATGGCAAGAGTCAACATTGACATTCTAGGAATCAGCGAACTAAAATGGACTAAAATGGGTGAATTTAACTCAGATGGCCATTACATCTACTACTATGGGCAGGAATCCCTTAGAAGAAATGGAGTAGCCATCATGGTCAACAAAAGAGCCTGAAATGCAGTACTTGGATGCAGTCTCAAAAATGACAGACTGATCTCTGTTCGTTTACAAGGCAAACCATTCAATATCACGTAATCCAAGTCTATGCCACAACCAGTAACACTGAAGAAGCTGGAGTTGAACAGCTCTATGAAGACTTACAAGATGTTTTAGAACTAACACCCCCAAAAGATGTCCTTTTCATTATAGGGGACTGGAATACAAAAGTAGGAAGTCAAGAAATACCTGGAGTAGCAGGCAAAGATGGGCTTAGAGTACAGAATGAAGCAGGACAAAGGCTAATAGACTTTTGTCAAGAGGACACACTGGTCATAGCAGACACCCGCTTCCAACAAAACAGAAAATTCTACACATGAACATCACCACATGGCCAACACCGAAATCAGACTGATTATATTCTTTGCAACCAAAGGTGGAGAAGTTCTATACAGTCATCAAAAACAAGACCAGGAGCTCACTGGCTCAGATCATGAGCTCTTTATTGCCAAATTCAGACTTAAATTGAAGAAAGTGGGAAAACCACTAGATCATTCAGGTATGACCTAAATGAAATCACTTACGATAATATAGTGAAAGTGAGAAATAGATTTAAGGGACTAGGTCTGATGGATAGAGTGCCTGATGAACTATGGATGGAGGTTCATGACATTGTGCAGAGGACAGGAAGCAAGACCATCCCCAAGAAAAAGGAATGCAAAAAAGCAAAATGGCTGTCTGAGGAGGCCTTACAAATAGCTGTGAAAAGAAGAGAAATGAAAAGCAAAGGAGAAAAGGAAAGATATACTCATTTGAATGCAGAGTTCCAAAGAATAGCAGGAGAGATAAGAAAGCCTTCCTCAGTGATCAGTGCAAAGAAATGGAGGAAAACAATAGAATGGGAAACACTAGAGATCTCTCAAGAAATTAGAGATACCAAGGGAATATTTCATGCAAAGATGGGTACAATAAAGGAAAGAAATGTTATGGACCTAACAGAAGCAGAAGGTATTAAGAAGAGGTGGTGAGAATACTCAGAAGAACTATACAAAAAAGATAACCACATAACCAGAAAACCCAGATAACCACAATGGTGCGATCAGTCACCTAGAACCAGACATCCTGGAATGTGAAGTCAAGTGGGCCTTAGCGTCACTATGAACAAAGTTAGTGGAGGTGATGGAATTATAGCTGAGCTATTTCAAATCCTAAAAGATGATGCTGTGAAAGTGCCACCAGCAATATGCCAGCAAATTCGGGAAATTCAGCAGTGACCATGGGACTGGAAAAGGTCAGTTTTCATTCCATTCCCTAAAAAGGTAATGCCAAAATGCTCAAACTGTCTCACAATTTCACTCATCTCACACGCTAGTAAGGTAATGCTCAAAATTCTCCAAGCCAGGCTTCAGCAATACGTGAAACATGAACTTCCAGATATTCACGCTGGTTTTAGAAAATGAAGAGGAACCAGAGATCAAATTGCCAACATCCGCTGGATCATCGAAGAAGCAAAAGAGTTCCAGAAAAACATCTATTTCTGCTTTATTGACTATGCTAAAGCCTTTGACTGTGTGGATCACAATAAACTGTTGAAAATTCTTTAAGAGATGGGAATAGCAGACCACCTGACCTGCCTCTTGAGAAATCTGTATTCAGGTCAGGAAGCAGCAGTTGGAACTGGGCATGGAACAACAAACTGGTTCTGAATAGGAAAAGGAGTATGTCAAGGGTCTATATTGTCACTCTGCTTATTTAACTTATACACTGAGTACATCATGAGAAACACTGGGCTGGAAGAAGCACAAGCTGGAATCAAGATTGCTGAGAGAAATATCAATAACCTCAGATATGCAGATGGCATCACCCTTACTGCAGAAAGTGAAGAAGAACTAAAGAGCCTCTTGATGAAAGTGAAAAAAGAGAGTGAAAAAGTTAGCTTAAAGCTCAACATTCAGAAAACTAAGATCATGGCATCTGGTCCCATCACTTCATGGAAAATAGGTGGGGAAACAGTGGAAACAGTGGCTGATTTTATTTTTCTGGCCTCCAATATCACTGCAGATTGTGACTGCAGCCATGAAATTAAAAGATGCTTGCTCCTTGAAAGGAAAGTTATGACCTCCCTAAAAGTGAAAGTGAAATCACCAGTCATGTCCGACTCTTTGCAATCCCTTGGACTGTAGCCTACCAGGCTCCTTCATCCATGGGATTCTCCAGGCAAGAATACTGGAGAGGGTTTCATTTCTTCTCCAGGAGATCTTTCCAACCCGGGGATTGAACCCAGGTCTCTCACATTGCAGGTAGATGCTTTACCCTCTCAGCCACCAGGGAAGCCCTTGATCAAACTAGACAGCATATTAAAATGCAGAGACATTACTTTGCTAACAAAGGTCCATCTAGTCAAGGCTATGGTTTTTCCAGTGGTCATGTATGGATGTGAGAGTTCGACTGTAAAGAAAGGTAAGCGCTGAAGAATTGATGCTTTTGAACTGTGGTGTTGGAGAAGACTCTTGAGAGTCCCTTGGACTGCAAGGAGATCCAACCAGTCCATCCTAAATGAGATCAGTCCTGGGTGTTCATTGGAATAACTGATGTTGAAGCAGAAACTCCAATACTTTGGCCACATGATGCGAAGTGCTGACTAATTTGAGAAGTCCCTGATGCTGGGAAAGATTGAAGGCAGGAGTAGAAGGGTATGACAGAGGATGAGATGGTTGGATGGCATCATCGACTCAATGGACATGAGTTTGAGCAAGCTCCAGGAGATGGTGAAGGACAGTGAAGTCTGGCGTCCTGCAATCCATGGGGTCACAATGAGTTGTACAAACTGGGCAGATGAACAACAACAGCAACAAGCTTCTGTGGAAAATACTACAGAGGCAGTATGTCCTTTTCAGTACTTCAGGAAGAATATGTTATCTAGATGTCTCATCGCTGATGTTAACTTTGTTAAATGCAGTCAATTGCTATCTTTTAGACCTTTGCATCAAAAGATTCCCCTCTGAAATTGCTTTGGGGGAAATACACAGATTCTAAGTTGTAGCAGAGGGTATCATTCTAAGATCTTATGATTAGATCTCAGTGTTTTAGTGAGCTTAGAAGGGCCTTCATAAATGTTTTTGGTAAAGTCTTTTCCCTTGGAATATAGGTCATTGTATGAATAGTTGGGGATTATTTCAGAATGGTTCCTCTTCCTGTTTCTTGCCTGAATCAGGAGGAGATCTTTCTTAGCTTGTCAGCTTGAACACCTGGTGGGATTAGGGGAGGCAAAACCTACAGAAGAGTGGGAACCCCCTTTCAATGATAATCCTTAGATAATTCTCACTCTCAGCCTAGTAAGTGCTCAGTCTGCAGTAATTTGTCAAAGTTTTGGTATGTTATAATTCCATGTTATTGTGCTTAAACTATACTTTAATAATTTTATTTGATTTCCTTTGACCTGTGGATTGCATAGTAAGATATTATTTGGCTTGTAAATACTGGATTTTCCAGATATCTTGCCATATTAATTTTTAAATTAAATACATAGTCTTCAGTAAACATACAATATATGACTTAAATCTTATAAATTTCTTGATAGTTATTTGTCACTCAGAATAAGATCTAATATGACAATGCATTATGTTATTTTGAAAAGAATAAGTATTCTTTGACGTTGAGTGGAATGTTCTAAAAAATGTCAATTTTGGCAAATTTGATTGATAAGGTTGTTCAAATCTTTCATATATTTCCAATTAACAAAAAAACTTTTTCTATCAATTATTGAGTGAACGAAACTTCTGACTGTAATTGCATATTTGAATGCTGGTGTCAGATTCAAATCTGTCTGTCAAATTGTGTTGAGTGTGCAACCAAAAGTTGATTATGTAGTTTGGTAAAAGTCAGTGAAATCATTCTGTGAAAATCAATTGGTTATATAGAACTGAAAATAAAGTTTATTTCATGTTTTGTTATTTGTAAATTAGATTAGTAAAATTTATACTATAACTGTATTTTTTTTCTGATAACTGCTTGTTAAACACCAGCACACTCTTTCTCTGAACACATGCATTGAAGGATCTGGACTTTATTGAACACTAGATTCCATGAGTCATATCATGTCAACAAATGCAAAGCAGTATTTACATTTACATAGAATCTCTCAAGCAACAACTAAAAAAAAGAAAAATTCTCATAAAGCAAAGAGACAAACAAAAATGTAATTCTGGAATAACTGGAAACTTCACACACCTATGATGCAAACATGATGGACAGGGAGGCCTGGCATGCTGCAGTCCACGTGGTCGCAAAGAGCTGGACACATCTCAGCGACTGAACAACAACAAAATGATGCCTGAGAGCCCAGTATACATCCCAATTCTACCTGAAGCTATTGTCAAATTGAGTAAAACACTTTTTACAAGCAGATGTAGTAAATGATTTTGTTGAGACAAGAAAATGTAAAGGTCATATTGATGTTTTAAACATTCATACTCTCAGAAATGGTTAATTCTTTGCATATTTTTCATTAGGTGCAACCCTGTTTCTATAAACAATTCTTAGAAGAGTTCATTTTTTTAATGGTGAGAAAATAAACTCAAGTATTGAGTTTCTAGTAAATATTAAGGACAAGTGCTCTGATGGAAATTATTACATTTGCTTATACATTCCTTGTACAAGAAGATAGAAAATAAATGTGTAGATGAATACTAAATGAAGTTTTATTCTTACTAGTGTAAAGGTATAATAAGAACTTATGGAGAGTTATTATGTCAAGGTTTCAATAGTGCAAATGTGCTAAAATCCACAAACCCCAAAGTTCACAAAATTCTGAAATAATTTATACACACACACACATATACATGTATATATATAAATACATAAGAATACTATATATTTAACTATAAAAACACTGAAAAACATTTCAAGATATCATTAATATATCAGAAACTTTGAGAAATATCTGGGTGAAGCATATGTTTAAATTGTCTAAAAAGTCAAAGAGATGCTGTCAGATTTTAGGCAGAAAAAGGCATGTCAGGTTATTGATGAGCTCCAGACTAACCATTAGAAAATTAAAAGAAAATAGTGGGCTATGGATCAATCACCCGTGTTGTTAGTTAAAGATGATTCATGATGAGGTATTGGGGTCTTACAGAAATGTCAACTCCATATTTGTAGTAACTTTGAAATTTAGTCCAAAAAGTATATTAAAGTATGGGCTTCACAATGAAGTTATAATGTCTATGCCCCAAATAGAATAGATCAGCATACATAATGTAAAAAACATAGGAGATACAAAGATAAGTAGAAACACACTAGATGGAGGAAACTTTATCCTCCCAGAAGGGTTGTTTTAATACTCTGTGCTGCTGTAGTGGGAGAAATCATTTTTTAGAATTGCTTGATGATAACTTGTATTTAGCTCTTGATTGATGCCCAAAGGGAAACATTTTCAGTGGTTGTTAAATATAAATTTTGGAATTTTTATTCACTGTCATTCCAGTTTATATGACATCAGATCACTTATGCACAGAAAATTTTCAGGGCATGCAAATATAAAGAAGATTGTGAATCAATTGAGATCNTTTGCAAATAGTGGATTTTCCAGATATCTTGCCATATTGATTTCTAAGTTAATTACACAGTCTTCAGTAAACATACAATGTATGACTTGAATCTTATAAATTTCTTGAGACTTATTTGTCACCCAGAATAGGATCTAGTATGACAATACTTTATGTTATTTTGGAAAGAATAAGTATTCTCTGATGTTGAGTGGAATGTTCTAAAAATGTCAATTTGGTCAATTTTATTGATAAGGTTGTTCAAGTCTTTCATATATTTCCAATTAACAAAAAACTTTTTCTATCAATTATTGAGTAAACTGAAACTTCTGACTGTAATTGCACATTTGAATGCTGGTGTCAGGTTCAAATCCATGTATCAAATTGTGTTGAGTTTTCAACCAAAGATCGGTTATGTAGTTTGGTAAAAGTCAGTGAAATCATTCTGTGAAAATCAACTGGGTATATAGAACTTACAATGAAGTTTATTTCATGTTTTATTATTTTTAAATTAGATTAGTAAATATATACTATGACTGCATTTTTTTCCCTGATAACTGCTTGTTAAACATCAGCACACTGTTTCTCTGAACACATGCATTGAATGGTCTGGACTTTATTGAGCACTAGATTCCATGAGTCATATCTATGTCAACAAATGCAAAGCAAGTATTTACACTTACATAGAATCTCTCAAGCATCAACTAAAAAAATAAATTCTCATAAAGCAAAGAGACAAGCAAAAATGTAATTCTGGAGTGACTGGAATATTCACAGCTATGATGCAAAAGTGATGGACAGGGAGGCCTGGCATACTGCAGTCCACGTGATCTCAAAGAGTTGGACAAAATGTAGTGACTGAACAACAGTAAAATGATGCCTAAGAGCCCAGTATACATCTCAATTCTACCTGAAGCTATTGTCAAATTGAGTAAAACACTTTTTACAAGCAGATGTAATAAATGGTTTTGTTGAGACAAGAACATGTATAAGGTCATATGGATGTTTTAAGCATTCACACTCTCAGAAATTGTTTATTTTTTTGCATATTTTACATTAGGTGCAACCCTATTTCTATAAACACTTCTTAGAAGAGCTCATTTTTTAATGGTGAGAATATAAACTCAAGCATTAGATTTCTAATGAATATTAAGGAAAAGTGTTCTGATGTAAATTATTACATTTGCTTATACATTCCTCGTGCAAGAAAATAGAAATAAATGGGTAGATGAATACTAAATGAAGTTTTATTCTTACTAGTGTAGAGGTATAATAAGAACTTATGGAAAAGATTTATTATGTCAAGGTTTCAATAGTGCAAAAATGCTTAAATCCACAAACTCCAAAGTTCACAAAATTCTGAAATAATTTATACACACATACATGCATATACATGTATATATATATAAATATATAAGAATGTAATTATAAAAACACTGAAAAAATATTCAAGATATTGTTAATATATCATAAATTTTGATAACTATCTGGGTGAAAAAAGCATATGTTTACATTGTCTAAAAAGTCAAAGAGATGCTATCTGATTTTAGGCAGAAAAAGGCATGCCAGGATATTTCTATTGGCGTATTTGATGAGCTTCAGACTAACCATTAACAAATTAAAAGAAAATAATGGGCTATATGGATCAATCACCAGTACTGTAAGTTAAAGATGATTCATGTTGAGGTATTGGGGTCTTACAGAAATATCAACTCCATATTTGTAGTAACTTTGAAATTTATTCCAAAAATCATATTAAATATTAAAGTATGGGCTTCACAATGAAGTTATAATGTCTATGCTCCAAATAGAATAGATCAGCATACATAATGTAAAAGACATAGGAGATACAAAGATAAATGGAAACACACTAGATGAAGGAGACTTTATCTTCACAGAAGCGTTGTTTTAATACTCTGTGCTCTGTATTGGGAGAAATCATTTTTTAGAATTGCTTGATGATAACTTGTATTAGCTCTTGATTGATGCCCAAAGGGAAGGCTCTTCAGTGATTGTTAAATCTAAATTTTGGAATTTTTATTCACTGTCATTCCAGTTTATATGACATCAGATCACTTATGCACAGAAAATTTTCAGGGCATGCAAATATAAAGAAGATTGTGAATCAATTGAGATCAAAATGGAATAGATGGAGGCTAAAACCTGAAGTAAGCAAAAGTTGAATATAGTAGTGGATACAGAAATATAAGAATATTAATAACTGTGTTATAAGATTCCATTTAAAGTTCAGGTCATGCATTTCTTTACAATTAAAATTTACTTGAGAAGCATTTCTTGACCAAGTTTTTAAAGGACTGCTTTACCTGCTGGTTCCTTAAGGAGTAAATGAAAGGATTTAGCATTGGGGCAACAGAGGTATTAAGCACTGCTATACCCTTGGTTAAAGCCACTCCTTCTTTGGCTGAAGTTTTGACATACATGAAAATGCAACTTCCATAAGAAATGGAGACAACAATCATGTGTGAGGAACAAGTGGAAAATGCCTTTTTCCTTTGCTCAGCAGAGGGGATCCTCAGAATTGTTTTAAGAATGAATACATAGGAAAGAATCACTAATGTTAGGGTTACCATGAGTGTGAATACTGCCAGGAAAAATGCCATGAGCTCTAAGAAGTCTGTGTCTGTGCAGGAGATCAGTAGCATGGGGGAAGAGTCACAGGTGAAGTGGTCAATGATGTTGGAATCACAGAAATCCAATTGAAGTCCCATGATCACAGGTGGGAAGATAATGAGAAACCCAGCCAGCCAAGAACTAACGACAAGCTGGTTGCAGATTCTGCTATTCATTATTGTTGTGTAATGCAGTGGCTTACAGATAGCCACATAACGATCATAGGACATGACAGTCAAAAGGAAAAATTCTGTTGAACCAAAGAGTATGAAGAAAAACACTTGAGTCATGCAAGAATTATAGGAAATGGTCATATCCCCTGTTACAATGCTGACCAGAAATCTAGGAATACAAACTGTTGTGAATGAGATTTCTAGGAAGGAGAAATTCCTAAGGAAGAAATACATGGGTGTTTTGAGGTGTGGGTCTACCAGAGTAAGGGTGATAATTGTCAAGTTTCCACTTATACTCAGTATGTATGTGCAAAATAGAAATAGAAAAATCAAAACATTTAGCTCTGGATCATCTGTTAATCCCAGAAGAATGAACTCTTTCACAGAGGTGTGATTTTTCATTTCTTATTACTGACTTATTTCAAGTCTATAAATGCAAAAAGAAGCAAGATTTAGTGAGTATGGTTTTACGGATTTTACCTTTTGAAAAATCACTTCTGCTTTAAGAAATGTGTGTGTGTGTGTGTGCTTTGTCATTCAGTCATGTCCCACTCTTTGTGACCCCATGGATTATAGCCCACCAGGCACCTCTGTCCACGGAGATTCTCCTGACAAGAATACTGGAGTCAGTTGCCATGCCTTCCTCCAGGGGATCTTCCCAACCCAGGGATTGCACCCAGGTCTCCCACATTGCGGGTGTATTCTTTACTCTCTGAACCCCAGGGAAGCCCAAGAATATGGAGTGGGTAGCTTATCCCTTCTCCAAGGGAACTTCCTGACCCAAAAAGTGAACTGGGGTCTCCTGCATTGCAGGTGGATCTTTACCAGCTGAGCTACCAGGGAAGCCCATATATATGTATATAAATAATGGAGAAGTAAATTAGACACCAAATTTTACGGATTTTGAAAATATATCTAAACCATGAGAAGAAAACTTACATCTTCTAGATCACCAGCTTTTTCATATTGAGTGAGTCACTTGATAGGACTAATAATCATATTTGTATAAGAAAAATATACCCTATTACATGTGTTTCAATTTATTTTCAGAGTTTGATCATATGCGTAAAAAATTAGGTAGAACATTATAAAATATTCTAATCCTCAATCACCATTTATCTGAAAATAAAACATTTTGAAGTTTGTCTTTTTGGAGAGTTATTTTCCACATGTTTAAATCTTTAATGTCATTCTTGCCTATATAGAAAATTAGTGACAACAAAAGGATCAGAGCCATAAAATTAATATGCATATACTCCTAGATAAGCTGAGAAGTTAAAGTTTTTCTTTTGAATTAAATAACAATCTATTACTTTTTATAAGAGATTCTTACAAGCAAAGTTAATTGATCTAAGTACAAATTCATTAGAAAATGAGAAAATAAAAGAGGTGCTATAAGAAAAGTATACTTACAATTATATAATCCCATGTGGTAGCAATTTGACTGTTCAAACCCAAGTAATCTGTTGCTTTAATTTGAGTGTCAGTGTGGAATCTTATGGAGTATTTCATAGACTGTCCAACTTGTTTCTGCCCTTGATTTTTCTATGCAATAACATACTTATATAGCGTGTAGGTGGAATTTGCTAATATGATCCTGGCTGCGTAGTGTGAGATGGACATATTGCAGGATAAATCCAGTAGAAAATTTATTCCTGAAATTGATGGGTCCTAACAGAAAAGTGATATAATCCCAGTTGCTGGTAGAAGGTGTTACAGCCAGAAGACAAGCAAAGAGTTCAAGAAGTACCTCAGGAAACGGTTGGAGACACAGTGGCAGAGGCTCTGTGGCAGTCCCACATAGTTAATTCATGTTGAGTCTGAAAGGTTGAGACTCAGATAGTATTGCAAAATTTTTTATTGAGTAACAGTGTCTCTGATACTAACTTGTTGTTTAGAAAGACAGCTAGAAGTGCTGGAGATGGGAGAGGGTAGCAGCCAAACGAAACTNTGTGGCAGTCCCACATAGTTAATTCATGTTGAGTCTGAAAGGTTGAGACTCAGATAGTATTGCAAAATTTTTTATTGAGTAACAGTGTCTCTGATACTAACTTGTTGTTTAGAAAGACAGCTAGAAGTGCTGGAGATGGGAGAGGGTAGCAGCCAAACGAAACTTTGTCCTAAGGGTTTAAATGGTTGCACAGTAGAACCAACCAGAGACCACGCTTTCCTGAAACGTGGGTTAGACTCAGAGAACTAAAAGATAACAGAAAAAGGGAAAGGAAAAAAAAGCAAGTGTGATTAGTGCCGTAGTTACTTTCATGAAACAGGCAAATAAAGGTGATAAAGTTATGTACTTTGCTGGTTAATAAAGTGAAGCTCCTAGTTCCTAAAGAGAGCTCAAACTTTCTGAGTGAGGATCAAAAAACAGAAGCTCTGGAAAAGAGATGTAATGCATGGTGTATCAGCAGAAACGTGAGAAAAAATGCACTTGAAACTATTCCATATTTCACCATCTAAGGCCAGGCATTTTGTATCTCATTTCCCAAAATTTTCATAAAAGTCGCAGTGGCCTAGCCTTAGATGCAAGGAAAATCTAGCAATATAATATCTTACTTGGCTCTCAGTAAACTTTGTGAAAGAAGGATGGTTTATAATTTTTGTTTACACTTGTTTACCTTCCAGGGGTGAAGACTAGAGTGTCTAACTACTGTTTCCAAAACAAACAGACTGGTTTTTACCTGTTTTTTTTCTTTTTTCTTTTCTCCTCAAATTAGCCACAGGGGATTGTTGCAGTGAAACAGAATTCAAATGCCTCTGGAGAGAGATGGTGCTTATTAGTTNTAGAGTGTCTAACTACTGTTTCCAAAACAAACAGACTGGTTTTTACCTGTTTTTTTTCTTTTTTCTTTTCTCCTCAAATTAGCCACAGGGGATTGTTGCAGTGAAACAGAATTCAAATGCCTCTGGAGAGAGATGGTGCTTATTAGTTCAACCTAAATTTAATTGAATAATTTTAATTAGGTGTCTTTGGGAAGTAATTTTTAAAAAAACATTAGATGTCAGAGGACAACTGCAAAAAGCAACAGCTAGGAAGTAGCAGTCTTTGAAATTTTGGATTTTGTGTTGTCAGTGTTATTTTATTTTTGCTTGATATAAATGTCTGCTGAGGTACTATATTTCAATTAATTTAAACTTGTGAAGAAGCAGAAAATAGCAAGAGGAAAGGGCAACCAGGAGACTCATGCACTGTTCAAATGTTTTGTTATAAAGTTATTCAAGATTCCTTTACATGTAATTAATGTATCGGTCTCATATGTTACTTTTCTCAGTTTTTCTTAGATCAGTGTGAGTTCATGGATATTTATTTTATACCTTGAATTATAACCATTGCTAATTTATCTTGTTGCTAGATTTTTTTCTCAGCTTTGGCCATTGGGAGCCCTTTCAATGGGCTGCTGCTTTTTTTAACCTAATGCTATCATGGTGCTTAAAAAAAAAAAAAAAAGGCCCTTCTTTATTTTCTGGAATTATAAGATCCTTCAGAATCATCATGTATATTCCTTACCACAGGCCTCAGTTATTTCTTCAATGATGCTTGGATTCTTTATGATTAAAGTGTTAGTCATTCAGTCCTGTCTGAATTTCTGTGACCCCATGACTGTAGAAGACCAGGTTCCTCCAGGCAAGATTACTGGAGTGACTTGCCATAGAAACCAGGATCTTGGCCCTGGGTGTGTTCATTGCTGTCATGTGCCATTGATTCTAGGTCCTCTAACAGGACAGAACTAGGAAAAACGTATGAGACTGTGAACCTGTGTATCAATATGTATGTATAATCTTTATGCTACCTTCTGGATTTCTACTAAACTAAAAACTAATCTATATTGTTATCTTCATTACCAGATACATTATAATAACTTCAGGTCTTCTTCTCTGTAAGCTCCCACTGCAAAAGTAAGATTCTTGGCACCCACTATCCATTTACTTAAATCTTCAATACCTGTCTACTTATATAACATTATCAAAATTATTGACCTACAGAATGATGGGAAAACCCATTATTAACTAGATTGTAGAACTAATGTACCCTTTCTTTGTTTTTAGTCTTACAAATTTCAATCATTTTGAAGCTACTTAGGTCAGCAACTTTCAACCCTATTCCCTTCAGTAAGATTGTTGCAGACATTTAAGATACAGCATCCATGAAATTAGAAGACGCTTACTCCTTGGAAGAAAAGTTATGACCAACTTAGATAGCATATTGAAAAGCAGAGACATTACTTTGCCAACTAAGGTCCATCTAGTCAAGGCTATGGTTTTTCCTGTGGTCATGTATGGATGTGAGAGTTGGACTGTGAAGAAGGCTGAGTGCTGAAGAATTGATGCTTTTGAACTGTGGTGTTGGAGAAGACTCTTAAGAGTCCCTCGGACTGCAAGGAGATTCAATCAGTCCATTCTAAAGGAGATCAATCCTGGGTGTTCTTTGGAAGGAATGATGTTAAAGCTGAAACTCCAGTACTTTGGCTACCTTATGCAAAGAGTTGACTCATTGGAAAATACTCTAATGCTGGGAGGGATTGGGGGCAGGAGGAAAAGGGGACAACAGAGGATGAGATGGCTAGATGGCATCACCAACTCAATGGACGTGAGTCTGAGTGAACTCGGGGANAGTTGACTCATTGGAAAAGACTCTGATGCTGGGAGGTAATGGGGGCAGGAGGAGAAGGGGATGACAGAGGATGAGATGGCTGGATGGCATCACTGACTCGATGGACGTGAGTCTGAGTGAACTCCGGGAGTTGGTGATGGACAGGGAGGCCTGGCATGGTGCGATTCATGGGGTTGCAAAGAGTCGAACAGGACTGAGCAACTGAACTGAACTGACACAGTATGGAGCATTCATTTAGTTTGATTCAAAGACAAAAAAATCACACCTGTGAGCATCTTGGGAAATTATTTAATTATAAATTTTTTAATAAAAATGTTAAAATATACATGAAACTTGCAAGAATAGTATAATGAAACCTGTAGACATCTTATCTAGATTCCAGAATTATAATTAATTTACCATAATTGATTTTTATATGTATGAGAGTGTTTGTGTATTAATGTGTGTGTGTGTGTGTGCACTTATCTGCACAAGAATTCAGCTGGGAAAATATTTTATTACAAAGGAACAAAATACTAGTTGACTTTGGAATTTTTCTTTGTAATTAAAATGCCATAAGGAAAAGGAACAGTCTACAGTGTTTTAAGAACAAAAGGACATGATGCAATTATTTTATGCCCAACTGAGTGCTTTTTAAAGTGAAAAGTGAAAAAGAGAAAGACATTTTTATGTATATCAGGAAATATAGCATTTGCATACCTATTTAAAGCAATGTTTCTTCAAAAATATGTTAGCATACATTTTAAGAGTTAAATAATATTAAAAATCTAAGAGTAAAAAAAGAAAAAATAGACTGAAATAAGCAAGGGAATCACACACATGTAAAGTTAATGCTCATGTAAATCTGTCAAAACTATTCTTTAAAGAGAATGTAGGTTCCAAAAATATTGTATTTTGGAGGTAAGGATTTATAATATATGAAAATTTATTAGCAAAGAGATTAAATAAAAAGCTTGAGAAAGGTCAAGCAGGCTACAGTATTGTGTTAAAAAGAAGAACAAACTACAACTTAATTTTCACTGGGGCAGAGCTGCCACAGGCAGAAAAAGCGTTGCATCTATGTGTAGGGACGCTTCAGTCGTATGTGATCCTTTACAACCCTGTAGACTGTGGTGTGCCAGGCTTCTTTGTCAGGGAAGGGGTTCTACAGGCAAGAATACTGGCGTATATTGGCCAACAGTGGTTGCCATACCCTTCTAGAGCACAAGATTTCCTACTGCCCTGGCCACCAACTCCCCTGAGTACCTGGTTCTGCAAAAAGCCCTGTGACCCAGGCAGCTGCACCACCTCCCCTGCTGGCCCTCACAGGAGCAAACCCAAGCCCTCCAGGCCAGCCTCCCAGTTTGTCCCACAAGTAGAGGGGGAAATAAAACACACTAGTTCTGATAGCTGTGGACATTGGAGGCAAGAACACACAGGAGAAGGACCAGATTGAGAATTGAGCTGCCCTCACAGAAGGTCCAGAGATGAGCACAGTGTTGGAGGGCATCCTAGGGAGGTGAGGTGGCCTATGACTCCCAGTGAGGGAAAGGACTCGGACACAGTGACTCAAGAGAAACATTTATTGTTCTTATTTTTAAATCTGTTCTGTAGATTCTTTTGGATTTTTTTTTTTTTCTTTTTCCTTCCCTCCCTCCTGTTGCAGTTGTTGATTTTATTGGCACTAAGAAATCCAGTTAAGTTTTTGAGCCTCTTTATTTCTCTCAGTCATATTTTTTGTTGTTGTTATAAACCTCTGCTTCTACATTGGGCTTTTGCAGTTCTGTGGAGTTTTCCTATTTTTTTCTCTATTTTTTTTTAATTTTAATTTTTATTTTTTAAACCTATTAATATTTTTTCTAAATTTATTCCTTTCCTTGCTTTTCCTACTGTCCTTTCCCCTTGCAGTTAGGCTTTAATGTATATAAATCTTCTTTATCTGCTTCTGTTTAACTTTGCAGATCTATCCTTTCTTTCTTTCCTTTCTCCCCTTTCCTCTCAACATATTCATTAGTTTTATTTTCATTGCTTTATTCCCCAGTTGGCACCTTGCTTTAGTTTTGTGTTCCAGTTGTGCTTTAGTTAGTATTGTTCTGGTAGATATGATTTTTGGTTTCTTTTGTTCACCAGGTCAGTCTATTGGACTTTATTTTTGTTGGACTGTGTTGATTTTGCTTATGGATGTGTATGTGTGTGTGTATGTATGTCACACTTTTTATTGTTATAAAACTCTGCTTTTACACTGGGCTTTTGCAGTTCTTTAGAGTTTTCCTCCCCCCCTTTTTTTTTTGCTTTCTTCCTTTCTCTCTTTTTTATAGTTTTAATTTTTAAAATTTATTATATTTTTCTACATTTATTCCTTTGTTTGCCTTTCCTACTGTTCTTTTCCCCTTGTAGTAAATCTTTAATATATATAAATCTTCATCTGCCTCTATTTAACTTTGCCTATCTATTCTTTCTTTCTTTTCTTTCTTTCCTTTCCTCTCAAAATATTTGTTAGTTTTGTTTTCATTTCTTCATTCCCCACTTGGCACCTTGCTTTAGTTTTGTTTTCCAGTTTATGCTTTAATTAGTTTTGTTCTTAACTGATAAAATATAATTGTTGATTTCCTTTGTTCACTGGGTCAATCTACTGTGCTTTATTTTGTTGGACTGTTTGACTTTGCTCATGGGTGTATATGCATATGTGTCTGTTCCATTATTTAATCATTATTTGCCTGATTTTGTAACTGCCGTTTGTCTGGGGTTCATGATTGGTTTCTCATTTTTGAATATTTGTTATGGCATTAACCATAACAAACCACTTGTGAAATCTTCATTCCTGACCAGAGGTCAAATCCTGAGCCTTTGGAGTGTGAGAACTGACTCCAAGACCCTAGACTACCAGAGAACTAACCCTAGAGCGTATTAAATAGTGAGAACTCACACAAAGGAAGCCACCTGAATACAAGACGTGGCATCAGCCAACCACCACAGCACCCTGTAAGGACACTTCATCTAAACAACAAAATGAAAAGTGAAAGTAAAGTCACTCAGTCCTGTCCGACTCTTTGCGACCCCATGGACTGTAGCCTACCAGGCTCCTCCCTCCATGGGATTCTCCAGGCAAGAGTACTGGAGTGGGGTGCCATTTCCTTCTCCAGGGGATCTTCCCGACCCAGGGATTGCACCCGGGTCTCCCGCACTGTAGACAAATGCTTAACCGTCTGAGCCACCAGGGGGCACTAAACAACAAACAAGACAAAAATACAAACCCAGTCATCAGCAGATAGGTTTACCACCTCACTCAGCCCTGTCCATCAGAGGGAAAACAAACAAACAAAAACTCAGCACAAATTTCACCCTATATGACGCTTACACCAACCACTGGGCCAAACTCAGGAGGGCAGAAACCCAAAGGAAGAAGAATTCAACCTTCTTCAAGGAAAGAATTAAACTTCCCTTGAAGCCTGGGAAAAGGAGACCTCAAGCACAATAAGGGAAAAAAATAAAAATAAATGGCAGAGAAATACTGCACAAATGAAGGAACAAATTAGAAGCACAGAAGTCCAAATAAATGAAGAGGAAATGGGCAAACTACCTGAATGAGAATTCAGAATAATGATAGTAAAGATTGCAAAAGGCTTGAAAACAAAATGGAGAAAATGAGAGAATCAATTAACAAAGCCCTAGAAGAATTAAAGAATAAACACAGAGAGACAAACAACACAATTATTGAAATTAAAAATATCCTAGAAGGAATCAATAGCAGAATATCTGAAGCAGAAGAACGAATAAGGGAGCTGGAAGATAAAATGGTGGAAATAACTTCTGAAAAGCAGAATAAAGTAAAGAATGAAAAGAACTGAGGATAGTCTCAGAGACCTCTGAAATAATATCAAACCCACCAACATTCAAATTATAGGGGTCCCAGAAGAAGAGAAAAAGAAAGGGTATGAGAAAACTTTTGAAGAGATTATAGTTAAAAATTTCCACAACATGGAAAAGGAAACAGTCAATCAAATGCAAGAGGCACAAAGAGTCCCATACAGAATAAATCCAAGGAGAAACATTTCAAGACATACACTAATCAAAATAAAAAAGACTAAACACAAAGAAAGAATATTAAAAGCAGCAAGGGAGAAGCAACAAGTAACATACAAGGGAAACCCCATACACTTAACAGCTGATCTTTCAGCATAAATTCTGCAGGCCAGAAAGGAATGGCAGGATATATTTAAAGTACTAAAAGGGAAAAATATACAACCAAGATTACTGTACCTGGCAAGGATCTCACTCAAAATTGATGGAGAAATCAAAAGCTTTTCAGACAAGCAAACGTTAAGAGAATTTAGTACTACCAAGCCAGCTTTACAATGTTACAGCTTTAAAAATGTTAAAGGGACATATATAGTCAAGAAATACAAGAGAAGAAAAAACATCTACAAAATCAACCTCAAACAATTAAGGAAATGGCAATAGGAACATATATATCAATAGTCACTTCAATGTAAATGGATTAAATTCTCCAATTCAAAGACACAGACTGGCTGAAAGGATACAAAATAAGACTCATATATATGCTGTCTACAAGAAATGCACTTCAGACCTAAAGACACATATAGATGAAAGGAGAGGATGGAAAAATATATTCCAGGCAAATGGAAAGCAAAAGAAAGCTGGAGTAGTAATCCTCATATCAGACAAAATAGACCTTAAAATAAAGAAGATTACAAGAGGTAAGGAAGGATACTACATGATGATCAAGGGATCAATCCAAGAGGAAGACATAACAACTGTAAATATCTATGCACCCAACATAGGAGCACCTCAATACATAAGACAAACACTAATAGACATACAAAGAGAAATTGACAGTAACACAATAATAGTAGGAGACTTTATCACCCCACTCACACCAATGGGCAGATCATCAAATCAGAAAATTTATAAAGAAACATGTCTTAAATGATGCATTAGATGTGATGGATTTATTGATACCTTCAGGACCTTTCAGGCTTCCCTGGTGGCTCAGAGGGTAAAGGGTATGCCTGCAATGTGGGAGACCTGAGTTTGATCCCTGGGTTGGGAAGATCCCCTGGAGAAGGAAATGGCAACCCACTCCAGTATTCTTGCCTGGAAAGCCCCATGGATGGAGAAGCCTGGTAGGCTACAGTCCATGGGGTCACAAAGAGTCAGACATGACTGAGTGACTTCACTCACTTTCAGGACATTCCATCCAAATGCAGAAGGATATACCTTCTTCTCAAGTGCATATGTAATATTCTTCAGGATAGAACACATCTTGGGTCACAAATGAAACCTCAGTAAATTTAAGAAAATTGAAATCATATAAAATATCTTCGCCAACCACAACACTATGAGATTAGATATCACATACAAGAAAAAAACTGTAAGAAACACAAACACATGGAGATTAAACAACACACTTCTAAATACCCAAAAGGTTACTGGAGAAATCAAAAGGGAAATTAAAAAATTTCTAGAAACAAATGACAATAAAAACATGACAACTCAAAACCTATGGGATGCAGCAAAAGCAGTTCTGTGAGGGAAATTGAGAGCAATAAAATCCTACCTCAAGAAACAAGAAAAACATCATATAGATAATCTAACTTTATACCTAAAACAACTAAAGAAAGAATAACAAAAAAGTCCTAAAATTGTTAACAGGAAAAAAAATTGTAAAGATCCAAGCACAAATAAAATGAAAAAGAAATGAAAGAAACAACAGTAAAGATTAATAAAACTAAAAGCTGGTTCTTTGAAAAGATAAATAAATAAAAGATAAATCTTTCAGTTCAGTTCAGTTCAGTCGCTCAGTCGTGTCCAACTCTCCGCGACCCCATGAATCACAGCACACCAGGCCTCCCTGTCCATCGCCAACTCCCGGAGTTCACTCAGACTCACATCCATCGAGTCTGTGATGCCATCCAGCCATCTCATCCT
>SJYX01023404.1:0-14696 GCA_006410675.1 Oreotragus oreotragus | reverse complement strand
GCCGAAGAATGGATGCTTTTGAACTGTGGTGTTGGAGAAGACTCTTGAGAGTCCCCTGGACTACAAGGAGATCCAACCAGTCCATTCTGAAGGAGATCAGCCCTGGGATTTCTTTGGAAGGAATGATGCTGAAGCTGAAACTCCAGTACTTTCTCCACCTCATGCGAAGAGTTATCTCATTGGAAAAGACTCTGATGCTGGGAAGGATTGGGGGTAGGAGGAGAAGGGGATGACAGAGGATCAGATGGCTGGATGGCATCACTGACTCGATGGACATGAGTCTGAGTGAAATCTGGGAGGGAGTTGGTGATGGACAGGGAGGCCTCGCGTGCTGCAATTCATGGGGTCACAAAGAGTCGGACACGACTGAGCGACTGAACTGAACTGAACTGAGTCTTCATATCATTGTTGTATGATAGGTATTATTTATAATCACTGTTTTATAGATGAGGGAAAATAAAGTCCAAAGACTTAACTAGTCACTTGCATAAGACCACCAAAAAAGCAGGTGATATTGCTGGAGTTGAACTCAAGTGTTTCTGACTCCAAAGCTTTTGCCCTTTCCAATATATTTTGATCCCTCTGAATTGGATCTCAAATCACAAGTATCAGTAGTGTTACCGAGCATATATTATAGCACCCATGTGAGATTTACATAGTACTTTCACTTCTTCCCCTTCCTCTCTATCCTGAATAACCCACTCCTCCATGTTTTGGTTCCTACCACCCCAGCACAACCTCATTTCTTGAGGTCACCAATGACCTCCATCTTGCCAGTTCAATGACAATTTCTCAGTCCTTATCTTTCCAGACTTCTCAGAAGTTTTTAACACTTTTGGTCACCCCCTCCTTCCTGAAATTCTTTCTTCTCTTGGCTCTGATATATCACACTCTCCTGGTTTAGTGCCACTTCAGTTCATCATAGAGTTCTTCCCCTGTTGACCTCTGAGGCTATAATGCCCCATTCCTTGCCCTCCTCGTATCTGCTCACAGATACATATCCAAGAAAACTGAAAACCTATGTTCACACAAAAATATGGACATGGATGTTCACAGGAGCATTATTCATCATGGCCGAAAAGTGGAGACAATCCACATGTCCATCAACTGATGAACAGATTAGTAAAACGTGGTATATCCATACAATATTATTCAGTCATAAAAAATGAATAAATACTAATCCATGCTTCAACATGAATGGACCTTGAAAACATCATGTTAAGTAAAAGAAGCCATACACAAAGGCACCCACTATATCATTCTATTTATATGAAACATCCAGAACAGACAAATTTATAGAGACATAAAGTAGCTTAACTGTTGCTAAGGGTTGGGAGAATGAAGAAATAGATGTGACTACATATAGGCATTTTGGGGTGATGAAAGTGTTCCAGAATTAAATAGTGATGATGGTTGTACAACTTGATGAATGCACAAAAAATCATACTTCATAAGAATGAATTTTATGTGGATTATATCTCAATTTTTTTCAAAGAATGTGATCTTAACAGTAATTAGATTATCTCCTGTGATGTTGGAAAGGCAGCACAATGGAAAGAGCACTGACTCAGGAGACCTGGGCACCTACCACATTTCTACTACCAAGATCACTGTGATGGCGAGTCAATCACATAACTCCTCTGGTCTTTAGGGAGAAGTTGTAAAAGAAGGATCTGGATTCATAGATGATCTTTAAAGTTTCCTTCAGTCCCATAGCTCACTGTTTCTAAATCTATAAAAAACCCTCAACAGAGAAAAGATGCATATTCACTGTTTCTAAATCTATAAAAAACCCTCAACAGAGAAAAGATACATATTTCTATGCTCCTTATTATACTTCCCCAGTATAGATGAGGTGCTACAGCCTGAGTGGGGAGAGCACCCCTTTGGAGGAACCAGATATCCAAGTTGAAAGCCCTACCTGCCAGCTTGCTAACTGCCTGACCTGAGACAAGTTATTTCATCTCACTTCACCTCAGTCTCCTCCTTTGTAAAACTGTGGAATAGTAGTGCCTACTACTATAAATATTAAATGAGCTTATATTTTAGAGAGTGGTCATCATGAAGCCTAATAATAGATGTTTAAAACAAAACAAGGTGAGGACAGCTTTTGGCTACATCTAAGAGCAATTGTTGAATATCTAGACTGTAGCAAGTCATGTAGTTACTGAATTTTTTTCCCCAAATGTCCTTTCTTTTAGTCTTTTCACAAAGACCAGAGGTACTGATACTTATTTAACATGAGGAAATAGAGTCGGCTCTGTTGAGTGATTTGGGCCAGGATCTCTTAGTCTAGGGCTTTTTGTTTTTCGCTCACAGAAGCCACCCAGTAAGGAATCAGGGCACCCAACCACCTGCGCTGGGATTAGGGCAGCACAGGTTTCTTGGAACAGTGTGTGTAGGGATTGGGAACGAGCATGAGAAAAAGGCATTCTTCTGAACGGGACCCTAGTGTGTCAGGTCCTCCTCCCGTGCTCCTCACATAGACTTTTTCAGAACCTGGAAATTCCCAAAGTACATTCACACTACACATTTAATGTATGTTTCTCCAGATCACATTTCTACCCACAGACTTTTTAAAAATAATTAAAAGACTGACTTTCTATGTACATGATTCTAAATGGGAAACTGGACTAGTGAACTTTGAATCTAAGTGTCACACCCTCCATCGTTTAGTGAGTGAACACTCTTTAAACTGTATTCTTCCATAAGAAACACATTGTTTAAAGGTGAGTTACAAATTAGTCGTATTTCCAATTGTGGAGGTATAGAATAACCTCTAGATTTTTAAGGACATTTAAAAGTTACACAACTTTATGGGGATCATTAAACACTGGGTGTTTAAAATAATATTTAATATATTTAATCTGCTGGAAATAACACTTCCATTGTTTAAAACGGACTGACTTATTTCTCTGCAGGCTTGTTCCTTCCTCTGTGCTTTTCCTTCCTCTGTACTTTTTCTGTGTGCCCAACAAGACTGATTCCTACAATTTCTATTCATGAATATAATAATAAATAATAAAGGCTGGCACTTTAAGTATTAATACTTAACCCTGTTCCATCACCATCCTCTTACATATATTATTTCATATCACACAACAAAATGATAATCCACCCTATTTTATAGATTATAAAATTGAGTTTGAGTGGTGACATATCTTGCCTCCAGCCACACAACTGTGAGAAGGTCCTAGTAGACACAGAACCAGGGCTCCCCTCCTCTCTGGACCTCATCATGGCCACAGACCTTCCTCTCCAACCAAGTAAAATTTGTCTCTTTTCACAGGCCTCCTACAAATGATCTTTGCTGATCAGAATTTGCTTTCTTCTTTATTCCTTAGGCATTTATACACTCAGTTAGTAGAGCATTCATTTGTGATTTTTGGCAATTTTTGGAATTTTTAAATGCATCATTAAATATATTTTGTGTTTATCAGGCAAACTTTTTATTTACTTACAAAGAAGAGGCTCTGTTTTCTCTCTCTCTCTGTTTATTCTGCTATGACCTGCGAGCAAAAGAATATTCTCAGTATAGTAGGTGCTCAGCAGATCCTATCAATTCACCACTCATTAATCACAGTGTTGTGATTAGCACGAGTGCAGCAGCCTAACAAATATTCAGTCTCATTTTGAAATCAACTTCATTTACCACTGCTCACCACTGTATCTAATATCCTCACTTATATTACTTTTCAAATCTGATGATGACACTTAACAAGAATGGCTTATATTTCTTCATAATATACACAGTGTACAAATAAACTAAAATTAAGCCCCAAGTCTTAGTAACATGAGTCTTCAAAACAATGCAATCAGTAAAATCTTGTCCGACAGGTGGAAGGAGCCCAATGTCTGTGGTTTATGCTGTCCTCTGCATAGTTGGCTGAGAAGTTAAACCATCAGAGTGCATTAGAAAATGTATCTTGTATTTTCATTTCCTAAGAAATGAACCAGAAATTATATTTTGCAACTTGGAAAGGCATGTTTTCCTCAAATAAAACTTGAACTCTTACATCTGCTCATAAAAATGTAGAGCATCTTAAAATATGAACAAATGCTAGAGTTTTAGGAATGACAGAACAGCTGCTGCATATGCAGATGTGATGCAAAGGCTGTGGAAACATTATTCAGCTATTCAGAAATTGAATCTGAAAAGTCTTCTATTTTGGTACACAAGAGTTGATTTATTTTCCCTTTTCTAAACCAGTTCTTTAACCAAAAGTTAGAAAGAAGAGACTGCCATATTTAAAACCTAAATCAATATATACCATGATAATACAAGATAGCTCACATTTCTACTAATCTGAACTAATATTCCAGTTTTTGAAATATATACAAAGCCACCGTAGCTACTAAATTAAGCTTGTCATGCCATGAACAGGCAGTAGCATGATTTTCTCATGAGACACAGAAAACAATTTTTTTTTTTTTTTAGAAACAGAGGTGGAACAGAGACAGGTAAGAACTGTAACAGAATAAGAGAATAAATTTGAAGTCCTGATTTTCTTTTTCTTTCAAAGGGAATATGAGCATCACGAACCAGAGCCACCATGGTACACACAGAGAAAATGTGAGGGGGTCTCCCAGGAAGGTGTGATGCTGTGTTACAAAGCCCACCAGCTCTGTCCCCTACTGATTCGCTGTCTCTATCCACTCCAGTGGCCTTCCAATTCCTGATCTAACCCAAGTAGGTGTTTTCCTGACTCTGAGGCTTCACAGAGGCTACTCTTACGGCCTTAAATGTATTTTTGTTTGTTTTCCTAAAAAATATCTTTCTGCTTAGAAAGTTATACTGCACTCTAGAACTTAGCTCAAATGCTGTTCTTCAAGGAAGCATTCTCCAACCCTCCAGATGCTGTCAATCTCCTTGCTACACTCCTATAGCACCTTTCCTTCTGTATAGCACTTTCTACAATTGTAATTAAATAACTAAAAGTGCTATTTGTTGTATAAAGTCATTGTATCCCCAGATGGCAAGTTTTAGGAGATCTTTGTTTTTCAGCTGTGCCCACAACACCCAGCAAAGTTCCCTGCCCTCAAGGAGAGTGCTTGGTATATTAACACTCATACCTTCACTTCCAAGCACTATCTCTGATCTGCCTTCCCAGTTTCCTATACTCTCAACTTGAAACTCTGACCTTCAATTAAGTTAGTGCCAGGCAACAGACCACTGGACCCCACGAAATGGCTCTGGTTAGAAACGCCCTCTTCCCTTGCTCCTTGGACCAGTCTGATTTCTCTTCTAATGTTATTCCCTTTTGGTCTAGTTTCACAGTCTCTACTGAGAAGAAAGTAACAACAACCAAAGGGATTTGCTTGCATTCCCTTTGGAAACTTCATAAGGCTATTTCCACAGTTGACGATCACTTGGACGTTGGTGGGGAGGGAAGCTTTTTTTTTTTTAAGTGCAATATTTCACAACAGCTGAAATAATTTTCTGCCAAAGTCTGTTCTAAATTCAGTGTGTGTTTTCTCTGTATGTACAAGGCAGCCAAAGGTCTAGAGATATAATGTGATATATGAATTTAGCACTTCAATATGCAAAAACAGAACAGATATTTTTATATGCTGCTAATGATAATAACAACTACTGACTCTAAAGTAAGCAAATCTATATTTGTTTTCAAGTTAAGGGTGTTACTTGAGACTATTCGAAAACATTTGCTATAGGGGTGTGAACAGTGTAGACTCTCATCAAAATCCATCTGTCTGAATCTATTAACTGGCATTTCCCCAGCTGGGGCATTCCTGCATAACAAAAGCTCCATAATTATGTAGAGGGTGAGGGCTGATACCTAACTTAGACACTGGATTTATTTTATCCAGAATTAAAAGTTCTAAAAGATTTTTGTCAATGTGTGTCTTTACAACCCAACTATATCAAACACAAAACAAAAGGTGATATCGAATAGAGAATTCAAGTTCAAGCTTCAAAGTCAAGGTATTTATCAAGACTATTTTCTCTAATTAAAAAAAAGAATCCTCCACAACTTGTTCACAAAAACATCTTGAAAATGCTTATGTAAACTCTTCAGGGAGAGGTATGTACTGTTTCATCACCTTCCTATCCCCTACTGATCTGACTGCTTTCTACTTTTCACTCAGTGTTTAATGAAGAGATATGTGATTTTTCAAAATATGTTTTCCAGGGATTAATATATTTGGATTACCTAAATTAAACAAAAACAACTCCATTTCCATCATATTAAAAGGTTCTGTTTTTATGTGTCTATTGAGCAAATTGAAGGTAGTAATAAATACTTTCAGATTGATCATCATAAGCCTACAATGCAGGAGACCTGGGTTTTATCCCTGGGTCCAGAAGATCCCCTGGAGAAGGGAATAGCAACCCACTCTAGTATGCTTGCCTGGAAATTCCATGGACAGAAGAGCCTGGTAGGCTACAGTCCATGGGGTCACAAAGTGTCGGACACGACTGAGCAACTCTCACTCTATTGATCTCCTATATCTATGTCAAGTTCACGCCTAACACCTTCTCTTCTGAAAAGTGGAGTGCTTTTCTAGGCTCTGCAGGAAATGTTATTCTTACTGGCTCTGGCTGGGTCTATCTCACTGTCATTAATTGTTTTCTTCCTTGTATATCAAAAGTATATATTATATATTTTCTCTTTGTAGTAAGTAAACTGAAAGGATTCGGGACCTAACATCAAAAAGTCTGCCATTAGTTTGCTTTGAGTATCATAGGCTACTTGTCACTCTGAAAACATCATGGACACAACTGAGCTTTCAGGGCAAACAGTTGTACTTCCTGCTGATGCTGAATCGTGAACATTCAACTTAACTCTTATCTCTAGCCTTTATTCAACCCTAAAAAGGCTAACATATCAGGATGTAAGGCCTCAGTAGCTCCAGAAGAGAATGGGATGAGGGCCTTTCCCAGACACTCTGCTTGCTGTCACTAAGCAACAGCTCTGCCCATAGATAACACCTGATTATGCTGTACACAGAGAACAAAGAAAATGAATAGACAAAATTCAAAATTAATATAAAATTGTGATATGAGCTTGAATCCCTTTCTTCAGAAAACCTTTTTATGTGAGATACTTTAAAGAATTCTAATTTGAATCCCCTTCTCTTGCCCATCCTGTTATGAGCTGGATTAAACTATTCAAATGCTACATGCCAAAAGGACACGAAAAGGAGTGGGGGAAGAGCCAAGAAATGTATGCACTGCCTCCTGAATCGCCTGACACATAACTTAGGACCCTTAGAAATTCGTCATCAGTCCTATGAAGTCTAACATCGTCTCTGTTATTGATAGCAGAGGAGTAAAGTTGGAAGAATACATAATTCATTAACTTATGAGACGGGCAAAGGAGATTTATCCCCATCTTCCCCTCCTCCAAAAACATAAGCACTACATTTCAAAGGAGTTAAATATAAGAGCTTCCTTTCAGAACAACTGTAAAAATCACAGGATGTATAAAATCGTTTTAGTTGGTAAAAAGAATAAACAGGAAATCCCCTACATCCCCACCTGGCATTACTCTAGCTGCTCCTTGTGCTGGAGGAGACTTGAAGAGATTTATCACACCAGAGCTTTTGTGGGAGCTTTCTTTACCCAAGCACCACTTTGAACACAAGTTTTACAGAGGCCATCAACCTCAGAGGTTAAATTTGAAATGAAGTTTCATTTTGGTATATTTCAGTCAAGTGGAGTAAACCACACAGTATCCTATGTACTGAACTCACGTCCTGTGCACTTACTGAACTTAAAACAAAACTGCTGTCATTGGTTTTCTTCCTGTACTCAGGCATCTAGAGAAAAGAAAGGAGGCCATATTTACAGCAACTACTACATGATAAAATGGTGTCTTTGAAGTGTGTCCCACAGATCTAGACCTTCACAATTTTCTGGAAAGCATCTTAAAAATGCAGGTTCCTGGATCTTCTTCTGACTTTCTTGCCAGTGGATCCCAGATTATGTAAGTTGAAAGAGCACAGGGACCTTCTCCGTGGTCCAATGGCTGGGACTCCACACTCCCAATGCAGGGGCCCCAGGTTCAATACCTGGTCAGAGAACTATTAATAGATCCAGCATGCTGCAACTAAAAGATTCTGTGTGCTACAACTAAGACCCAGTGCAGACAAATAAGTAAATAAAACATTAAAAAAGAAAAAAGGGCATCAGGTGATTCTTCTATACTGAAACTTGCGAACTAATTTGAATGACTGTCTAAATGCTTTCACATAGGTTATCTTATTTAGTAATTTAAGAATGTATATACAAAGTATAAATAGACCCACAAACATAGAAAACTAAATTAGGAGTTTGGGATTAACATATACACACTATTATACTTAAAACAGATAACCAATAAAGGAGGTCTTTGCCATTAGAATAAAATAAAATAATGCTTATTCGCACAATCAATGGCACACGTGTGTGTGCTAAGTTGCCTTACTACTAAGTTGCTTCAGTCGTGTCCGACTCTGTGCGACCCCATAGATGGCAGCCCACCAGGCTCCGCCGTCCCTGAGATTCTCCAAGCAAGAATACTGGAGTGGGTTGCCATTTCCTTCTCCAATGCATGAAAGTGAAAAGTCAAAACAAAGTCGCTCAGTCGTCTCCGACTCTTAGCGACCCCGTGGACTGTAGCCCACCAGGCTCCTCCCTCCATGGGATTTTCCAGGCAAGAGTACTGGAGTGGGGTACCATTGACTCATGCCCGATTCTTTGTGATGCTATGGACTGTAGCCTGCCAGACTCCTCTGTCCACGGGAATTCTCCAGGCAAGAATACTGGAGTGGGTTGCCATTTCCTTCTCCAGGGGATCTTCCCAACCCAGGGATTGAACCTGGGTCTCCTGGCGTTCCTGCGCTGTAGATTCTTTACCACTGAGTCTCAGTGTAGCTGTTGCCCTTTTCCCTAGGAACTCCATAGGTTGTGACAAACCATTGCAATGGTTTCAACCAGAGTGGAAATTTCTTAATCATTTTGGAAGGTTGACCAGAGGAAGGAAAAAAAAATAAATAAGAGGTACGGGGTAAGGGATAAATGGGATTTTCTCTGTTTCAACAATCTCTCTAAATTGAGTTCATAATTGCCTTGAGGTCATAAGTACATTATTAATATTTCCCACATTCCAAATTGGGAAGTTTGGTCACAGTAAGATTTCTCAGGGAGCCAGTAAGTTATCAGTGGAGTTAGGAATCAAATTCAGCCTTGTTTTCAGTTGGGTTCTCCAGCAGTTCACTGCCTTTCATATGCAGATTATTCATTATGCAATAATTTAATTCAATGCTTTTCATAAAGAATGTCACAGAAGGGCTGCTTCATGTGTGTTACTTTGTTGTTGCCCTGGTGACATTTGAGGAGCCCTCAGGCGACCATGGATATCTGAGGATTTCAGAGAGCAACTCCACGTGAACAAAAAGAGTGAGTGTTCCATTGCAGCTGTTCAGTGGAGATTCTCAAGTTGTGCACCATGAATTAGAACTTTTCTTCTGGCTTTTTTTCCCCCGCTCTTGCCTCTAGTCAGCATGTTAGATAAATTCAGCTTTACATGAGCTTATGCATAATCAAAGAGCTCAACTATTTTTTATGAAATTTTATAAAACCTTTTTAACCATTGACCTGAAACCATTCTACATATATACTAAAGGCAGAGAGTCATCAGATTTCTTATAAGAATCACTAATAGTTGGAATCTCCTTGAAAAAAAAAGATTTTATCTTATTCATTTTTGTGTCCCCAGTTCCAGGCACTATAATTTTGCATAACGTAGGACATCAATAAATGTTTATGAATGAATAAATACAGCCTGTGAGATCTATTTCAGATCTATTTTCAAGAGGGTCCTTTTAAAGTAACTACTGCCCAAAAGCCCTATGAAAACTAGATCAAGAACTCACATTACTTTCATTGCAGAAATTATAGACTATCAAGTGTCTGTAATACATATACCATGTATATTTCAGACACTCATTTTAACGTTAAATCTGAGTAATCACACCGAGACTTGGAGTGAAAAAGCCCCAGTAAGTGAGGTTGGAAACTTGGGAGTTCACAGGAGCTCTTATAGGTTCTGCTAATTCAACAAAAGTCATCTTCAAGAACCACGGAAGACCTTAGGTTCTGCAATGCCCAGGCAAGAAAAGAGGCTCTAACCATTAATCAAGTTGTAAAGCAAGGCAACTTAGAAAAGATGGATATAAAATCAATAAAGGGGAGGAGGGTTTGGGGGAGAATGCATATATGTGCATGTATGGCTGAGACCCTTTGCTGTTCACCTGAAACTATCACAACATTGCCTGTTAATTGGCCACGTGTGTTAGTCACTTCAGTTGTGTCTGACTCTTTGCAACTTCATGGACTGTAGCCTGCCAGGCTCCTCTGTCCATGGGATTCTCCAGGCAACAATACTGGAGTGGATTGTCATGCCTTCCTCCAGGGGATCTTTCTAACCCAGGGATCTAACCTGGGGCATTCTGCATCTTCTGCATCATAGGCCAATTCTTTACTGCTGAGCCACCGGGGAAACCCTAATTGGCTATAACCCAATACAAAATAAAAAGTTAAAAAAAAATAAAACTAATATGATCAGTAAGAAAAAAGGCACATTTTTCCATTAAAAAATCAATAAGGACTTGTGATGCTTATACCACATGCTGGTGGAGAAAGGAAAATGGTTTCACAAAATCATGAAGTCCTGGAATTAGAAAAATTTATAGGCTGTCTATCTGATACAGCACTGGAAATCACACATGAGATCCACAAGTTTGTCATCTGGCCTCTTCCCACCTCTCTGGTCTTCCCTTTACCAGCTCTCCTTCCTGACCCATGGCCCCAGCAATACTGAACTTATGTTGCTTCATGCCTCTGTTTCTTTACATTGTACTTGCTCCTCCTCTTTCTTAGAGTATAATTTCTCTTCCTAGAGAGACCTTCTCTGACCACTGGATCCAAACCAGTACTCTCTTGCATTCTCCAGGTCCTTCTTTATAACACTTAACATCTTATGCATTTGTTTACTATTTATTATTACCTATCTTCCCCAGTTAAATGGAAAACCAATGAGGGGGCTAAATTTGTCTGGTTTGTTCACCACTGAACAAGTTGCTGGGACAGTATTTGCTGTATTAGATACTTAATAAATATTTGCTGAATAAGTTAGGGCTTCCCTGGTGGCTCAGTGGTAAAGAATCTGCCTGCCAATACAAGAGATGCAGGTTAGATTCCTGGGCCAAGAAGATCCCCTGGAGAAGGAAATGGCAACCCACTCCAGTATTCTTGCCTGGAAAATTCCACGGACAGAGGAGCCTGGTGGGCTACAGTCCATGGAGTTGCAAAGAGTCGGACACAACTAAGTGACTGAACACCCACAAGTAAGGTGAATGAATGAAAAACTGGAGTCGGTCTCTGTAGAAAAAACAAAAAAGCCATACGATTTAGAGGATTTCACCCCCAAAACCTATTTCTCCAGTGTTATGATTTTTATTAACGGTCAAAAAGGAACATTTCCATCTTAAATGAAAAATTAATATTTAAATTCCAACCAAGTTTTCTTCATTTTCCCCAGCCTAATATGTGCTAACAACACCTGTGTTCATTTCCTTTAGCTGTAAAATGAAAAATCCCAATTGCACTTTGGAAGGATGCTGGAGGACTGGAAAAGGCTGTTGTTATTGTTCAGTCACTAAATCATGTCCAACTCCCCTCTGTCCATGAGATTCTTGAGGCGAGAATGCTAGAGTGGGCTGCCATTTCCTTCTTCAGGGGAGCTTCCTGACCCAGGGACAAACCCACGTCTCTTGACCTGGCAGGCGGATTCTTTACCACTGAGCCACCAGGGAAGCCAGGGAAAGGTTTGGTGCTCAAACCCACAAAGATGACAGGTGTGCCAAACACCTTGGGGTGGGCGTTGTTCATGGTAGGCCAGGCAGAGTTTGAGGCCACCAGAGGTAAACTCAGCACTTGAGAGCGAGCAACCATATTCTTTTAATGTCTTTCAGTTATTGAGGCCATGAGTCAGGGTGCCAAGAAACACTTATATCTCATGGGAAAGACTTTGCTCCTGAAGGTAAATAAGGCACCATCATTCCCTCAACAAGTTTGTATTCTAGACTGACTTCAGATACAGGAATTTTGCTTATGAAGGGTACAGTTATATATGAATGCACCAGCAAACCCAAAAGTCACTTGCTGTGACTTGGAATCTAATCTTAAGTTTATGGCTAAATGAGGTGTGTGACCTCGAAGAGGTTAATTGTATCTCTTCAAGGTTCAATCAGCTTGTGTGAAATGAACAGCCTGGACAAGATAATCTGCAAGCTTTCCATGTTCTCTAATAGCTCATGACGCTCTGAGCTAAATAGAAAGAAAAGAATGTTGGCCTAAATTTGCTCAAAATATTGAAGAGTTTGAATAAACAAGTATCATCTCTATCAATATCAGTTTGCCTTTTTGAATCTTGCTAGGAAACTCCAATACTTTTGCTACCTAATGTGAAGAAGTGACTCACTTGAAAAGACCCTGATGCTGGGAAAGATTGAAGGTGGGAGGAGAAGGGGATGGCAGAGGATGAGATGGTTGGATGGCATCACTGACTCAATGGACATGTTTGAGTAAGCTCTGGGAGTTGGTGATGGATAGGGAAGCCTGGCATGCTATAGTCCATGGGGTCTCAAAGAGTTGGACATGACTGAGCGACTGAACTGAAGTGAGGAACTGATTCACAAAATAGGTAAGAAAAGGCATTCATTGTTTTATTTCTTCAACAACTCAGTTATTTTACCATGTGGATTTATAGTAAGAAGTAAAAGATTTTCCTTAATGTCAGACAAAGTTTCTCTCAGTTCAGTTCGTCGGTCATGTCTGACTCTTTACAACCCCATTGGACTGAAGCATGCCAGGCTTCCCTGTCCATCACCAACTCCCAGAGCTTACTCAAATTCATGTCTATCAAGTCGGTGATGCCATCTAACCATCTCATCCCCTGTTGTCCCCCTTTCCTCCCGCCTTCAATCTTTCCCTGCATCAGGGTCTTTTCCAATGAGTCAGTTCTTCCTATCAGGTGGCTAAAGTACTGGAGTTTCAGCTTCAGCATCAGTCCTTCCAATGAATATTCAGGACTGATTNAAAAAAAAAGATTTTATCTTATTCATTTTTGTGTCCCCAGTTCCAGGCACTATAATTTTGCATAACGTAGGACATCAATAAATGTTTATGAATGAATAAATACAGCCTGTGAGATCTATTTCAGATCTATTTTCAAGAGGGTCCTTTTAAAGTAACTACTGCCCAAAAGCCCTATGAAAACTAGATCAAGAACTCACATTACTTTCATTGCAGAAATTATAGACTATCAAGTGTCTGTAATACATATACCATGTATATTTCAGACACTCATTTTAACGTTAAATCTGAGTAATCACACCGAGACTTGGAGTGAAAAAGCCCCAGTAAGTGAGGTTGGAAACTTGGGAGTTCACAGGAGCTCTTATAGGTTCTGCTAATTCAACAAAAGTCATCTTCAAGAACCACGGAAGACCTTAGGTTCTGCAATGCCCAGGCAAGAAAAGAGGCTCTAACCATTAATCAAGTTGTAAAGCAAGGCAACTTAGAAAAGATGGATATAAAATCAATAAAGGGGAGGAGGGTTTGGGGGAGAATGCATATATGTGCATGTATGGCTGAGACCCTTTGCTGTTCACCTGAAACTATCACAACATTGCCTGTTAATTGGCCACGTGTGTTAGTCACTTCAGTTGTGTCTGACTCTTTGCAACTTCATGGACTGTAGCCTGCCAGGCTCCTCTGTCCATGGGATTCTCCAGGCAACAATACTGGAGTGGATTGTCATGCCTTCCTCCAGGGGATCTTTCTAACCCAGGGATCTAACCTGGGGCATTCTGCATCTTCTGCATCATAGGCCAATTCTTTACTGCTGAGCCACCGGGGAAACCCTAATTGGCTATAACCCAATACAAAATAAAAAGTTAAAAAAAAATAAAACTAATATGATCAGTAAGAAAAAAGGCACATTTTTCCATTAAAAAATCAATAAGGACTTGTGATGCTTATACCACATGCTGGTGGAGAAAGGAAAATGGTTTCACAAAATCATGAAGTCCTGGAATTAGAAAAATTTATAGGCTGTCTATCTGATACAGCACTGGAAATCACACATGAGATCCACAAGTTTGTCATCTGGCCTCTTCCCACCTCTCTGGTCTTCCCTTTACCAGCTCTCCTTCCTGACCCATGGCCCCAGCAATACTGAACTTATGTTGCTTCATGCCTCTGTTTCTTTACATTGTACTTGCTCCTCCTCTTTCTTAGAGTATAATTTCTCTTCCTAGAGAGACCTTCTCTGACCACTGGATCCAAACCAGTACTCTCTTGCATTCTCCAGGTCCTTCTTTATAACACTTAACATCTTATGCATTTGTTTACTATTTATTATTACCTATCTTCCCCAGTTAAATGGAAAACCAATGAGGGGGCTAAATTTGTCTGGTTTGTTCACCACTGAACAAGTTGCTGGGACAGTATTTGCTGTATTAGATACTTAATAAATATTTGCTGAATAAGTTAGGGCTTCCCTGGTGGCTCAGTGGTAAAGAATCTGCCTGCCAATACAAGAGATGCAGGTTAGATTCCTGGGCCAAGAAGATCCCCTGGAGAAGGAAATGGCAACCCACTCCAGTATTCTTGCCTGGAAAATTCC
>SJYX01023403.1:0-21424 GCA_006410675.1 Oreotragus oreotragus | reverse complement strand
TATATATATTGGCCTTCATGACCCAATTGAGCCAGTTTTTATCCATTTCTCTATTTGTGGAAGTTCAAAAAAATGGTTCCAATTCTCCATCCTACCTGGTATTTAGGCCCTTGACTGTGTAATTTTGTAGCACCTTTGCTCTCTGACTTGCTTGGGCCAATAAAATGATGGGATGACAATGCTGAGACCAGGCTTCAACAAGCATTGCATGCCTCCATGCATACCTGTGCCTTTGCCATTTGCCATGATAACCTGTCTGGGCTGGGATGCTGGAGGATGACAGACACATAGAGCAGAATTTAGAGCTGATGCCGAGCTCCGCTGGTACACGAGCAGTAGATACACTGTTGCCTGCTACCGAAGTCTGTGTTTGTTTGTTACTCAGGATTATGGTGCCAAAGATAGCTGATACGCTGACCTCAGCTTGGGGTGCTCTCTCCCTCCCTCACTGCGTCACATCCACACTGGCTTTTCTTCATCCCTTAGACACGCCCATCCTGCTCTTAGTCCCTGTGCAGATGTGCTGCTTGGCCTGCAATACTCCCTCCTCATTCATCTTCGTCTCTCATCCTCCAATGACTAGCCTGACTGTTGCTTCCATAGAGAGAACTTACCCAGTTGTTCCGTCTGAATTAGCTTGTTGTCCATATTCTGTTAAGCTACCCTTCTCCATCACAGCCTTTGTTACAATTCTCTGGTTGCCGTAGCTCTGGTGGCTCAGACAGTACAGAAACTGCCTGCAATACAGGAGATCCAGGTTCTATCCCTGGGGCGGGAAGATCCCCTGGAGAAGGAGATGGCAACCCACTCCAGTATTCTTGCCTGGGAAATCCCACAGACANCTACCCTTCTCCATCACAGCCTTTGTTACAATTCTCTGGTTGCCGTAGCTCTGGTGGCTCAGACAGTACAGAAACTGCCTGCAATACAGGAGATCCAGGTTCTATCCCTGGGGCGGGAAGATCCCCTGGAGAAGGAGATGGCAACCCACTCCAGTATTCTTGCCTGGGAAATCCCACAGACAGAGAAGCCTGGCAGGCTATAATCCATGGGGTTGCAAAGAGTCAGACACGACTGAGGGACTAACACTTTAATCATATATTAACTTTTTTAGCTTTATGAGGTCTGCAAAGACAGAACTAGCGGCCAGATGTCTTAATCATGTCTCTGGTCTCGGCACTTTACACAGTGCCCAGTACAGAGCATGCTCTCAGCACATAATTGGTGAGTAAATGGATAAAAGAATGCATGAACTGGCTGAGCCAGGGTTTCAAGCCTTCACTCTTTCCTCTCTTCTTTCGATGCCACAAACATGGCGTTGTTGGATGTTTATCTTTTTTTTGGAGAAGCTTATCTAAAATGTACACTTCCCTGATAATGTTTAGTCTGTTTAGCTAGCATCTTCTTATCAGCTGACATACAAGTGAGCAACTTAACACTTTAAGGGATTAGCTGACAGTTGGCTAAGAGAAGACACGAGAAGACAACTCAGGGTAGATCATAGTATGAGGAAAGAAAGGGAAACAGGGCCGGTGGGAGGAACATTTCTTGGGTTCAGCCACGGTGGCCAGTTCTGGCTTTTGTTGCAGCAACTGGCTGCCATGGTGAAGTCTCCAGATTTATTCTGGAGAGAGACATCTGGATAGAGAAGCAATTCCCGTCTTCTTGCAGACCTGCATTTCCTCCTGGGCTACTAGTCACTACTCTCCAGGACCCAGAGTGTAACATACTTGGGATCTTGCTGCTCCAGACACTTGGCCTAGTCTCTATTCTGGACAGATACCCAGGAGGACCAAAGCCTCGGGAACTCAACTGTTTTGAGATGATTGTACTATAAAGGGATGGAGACCAGGAAGGTGGATGCCCCCTGTGCTGAAGTCAGAATCTAGAGCAAACAGCCTTTTAGCACTCAGAGCCCTGGCCTGGTGGGGTGGGGGGAGGGGGAGCGGGGGAGGTGGAGTGGGAGGAGTGGGGAGGAAATCAGATACGCCGAATGCTAAAGTCAAAGGGGAAATCCAGCCTTTCTGAGGCAGGATCAGGGGAATGCTTAAAAAAAAAAATTTAACCAAAGCAGACTGTCTGGTGGTCCCTGAATTTATGTGGCTTTCTGGGGACTGAAAGATGTAGAGAAAGACATAATATAATTCACAGAATAGTTTCTACTCATTGCTCTGGCTGTGTAGGTCATTGTCTCAAATGACCAGAAAGTTCTAGTGGAGAATGTCTGATTGAGTTGCTGTATATGTGTATAGCTATGTGTTAGTCACTCAGTGGTGTCTGACTCTTTGCGACCCCATGGACTGTAGCCCGCCAGGCTCCTCTGCCCATGGGATTTTCCAGACAAGAATACTGGAGTGGGTTGCTGTGCCCTTCTCCAGGGGATATTCCTGACCCAGGAATCGAACTTGGTTCTCCTGCATTGCAGCCAGATTCTTTACCGTCTAAACCATCAGGGAAGCCTTAGGTACCTAAAAGCAGTTTTCCATTAACACATTAACAAGAATTCCAGGGAGGGAGGGAAAAAAAATGTTAAATCATTGCATATTTTGTTCTCCTCCTGAAGAATCACAAGCACATTTGTATATTATAGGCTCTGAAAACTCCAGTGAAGAAAAGCAAAACATTAAATAATTTTCATCTTTATCTAAATTTATTTCACTAAGGAAACAACTTCGTCTCTCTCTCTCCTTCCCTTCCTGCCTCTCTCCCTTCCCTCCATCCTTCCTTCCTATCTTGTTCAATTCCCAGCTGTCATTATTCTGTAAGTCATAATTTGTGAAATACTGACTTTTGACACTTTCTCCAACACATTCCATTTTGTGTTTGTGATTAAAATAATACAAACACAAAGAAGCAGAAGGATTATTCATCGAGCCCCTCTTGCGTGTCAGTCATGGTGCTAAGCACTTTTTGTATACCTGAGTTCATTTTTTTCTCAAAACCATAGTGAAGTAGGGAATATTATCGGTTTTTCAGATGAGGAAACTGAAGCTCATAGTGGCTGAGTTTCTTGTTCAGGGTCACACCAACAAGGAAAGGAATTGGCCAGGTTCAAATCCAAACACAGCTCATGGGATCCAAGACACGGAAGCCTGGCATGCTGCAGTCCATGGAGTCACAAAGGGTCAGACATAACTTAGTGAGTGAACAACAGCAAACCCCGGTAACCTGCTATTGGGTTATCTTAGCCACCAGGCTTTTACAGTCTGTAAGGGTGATCTGTGATTGCTAAGTGCACTGATTCAAGTTCTAATCTCATCTGGAAACAGCCTCACAGACGCACCAGGAATTGATGCTTCATCTGGGCTCCCAGGAACCCAGTCAAGTTGACACATAAAATTAACCATCACTACAGAGAAAGGATTATTCCCAGCTCCTCAAACACCTGGATCCTGAGACCTGATCAGTGATGCCTGTGAAAGAGATTTCCCAATGATCACATAGTGACAGGTGGCCGGGTGGGAACGAGGACCCAGGTCTTTTTACCACAGCCCTTAGTTTTTAAACATGAGGATGAGAACACCCTGGGTAGGGTGAGGAGCAAAGGGATGGACACACCATCCTGGCTGTCCTCTCCTGCAGTTCAGATGGTCTTCAAAGCCCTGAGATCTGGCCACAGTCATGATGGGTTACCCAGAGAGGAGCTAATGACATAATCATGGGCTCTCCACAGTCAATTATCACAATTACTGGAAGCCACTCTCTTGTCATATTTCATTTAGCACAAAAAGGCACTAGAGAGGCAAGTGGCATCGAGGGTCCTGGGCCCATTGTCGCTGCCCTCACTGGAACAGGCATCTAAAAAGGGAAATGCCAACCCCAATAAACTGTTCCCGCAGAAGCCATTAGGCTGGGTGACATGTTCACTTAGGGTGACGTATATTGATCATGTAAAGCACATACACTGTATAATATGATTAAACAAACTCAGCCAGCTTCAGAGAGAACCAGCTGAATAGTACGTGGTTCCTGATCCTGCAGCAAGAGCCTCATGGCCCTGATCGGGAGCCCCTAGCTCAGGATGGGAACTATATATGGAGTGTTTCTGTTAACCGTTACTCATTCATTCATTCATCCATTCAACAGGTATTTCTTGAGTATCCATTATGTGAAGGAGAAAATAATGAATTTGGATTATCTCTGGAATGTCCAGTTATTAATAGTCAACGCACAGTTGACATATGAGTCTGCAGTAAAGGGAAAATCTGCCCATTTGGGGTTCTCCTGTGCTCATCTCAGGGGACTCACCTCTATTTCAAACCCAGACTAAGCTATTGAAATCCAGTGGTACTTAGGACAGTGAAATGATGGGGCTCAAGCCCCATATTATATAGTCTACAGTCTCCAGGGAAAGTGGAAAAGGTAGGGGTCTGACAACTCATTAGGTTCGTCCACCTGACTCCTGGTGGATATTTTGTTAGAGTGAAGGTGGTCAAGAATCTGTAGGATTTGGTGATTTGTAATCACATACTGAGGGCTTCACTGATGGCTCAGTGGGAAGGAATCTGCCTGCAATGCAGGTGACTCCATCATCTGTGGGCTAGATCCCTGGGTCAGGAAGACCTACCGGAGGAGGAAATGGCAACCCATTCCAGTATTCTTTCTGGGGAAATCCCATGAACAGAAGAGTCTGACAGGCTACAGTCTATGGGATTGCAGAGTCGGACTCACTGAGCACAACAGCAACTTGGAGGCTTCACTACCTAGGCATGGTTCATTCAGTCATGGTGATAGGCGGTTGACTGGTCCAGCATCCAGCCCATCTCCTCTCCCTGGAGCTTTGGGGTGCCTTGAGGTGGGACAGAAAGCTCCAACTTTGTAATCACAAGGGTGGTTGTCCAGGCACCCAACCCCCATCCTCAGGTGAAGTCCAAAAGTTGCCTCATTCACATAACAAAAGACACTTTGGTAGCTCTCCTCCTTCAGGAAATTCCAAGGGTTGTAGGAGCACTGTGCCAGAAGAGGGGACAAAGACACGTAAATTGCTTTTCTAAGCAGTTTTTATTGGAGTAGAGCTGCTTTACAATGTTGTTAGTTTCTGCTGTAGAGCAAAGCGCATCAGCTATACGTACACATATATCCCCTCTTTTTTGGATTTTCTTCCCATTTAAGTCACCAAAGAGCATTAGGTTCCTTAAAAAATTAAAAACAGAGCGACCGTTCCACTTCTGGGCAACGTTCCAGGACAGAACCGTAATTAAAAGAGATACACGCACCCCCACGTTCATTTCAGCTCTATTGACAACAGCCAGGACATGGAAGCAACCTAAGTATCCATCAACAGAGGACCAGATAAGGAAGATGTGGCGCATATATACGATGGGATTTTACTCAGTCACAAAAAGGCATTTAAATTGTGCCATTTGCAGAGACCTAGATGGACCTAGAGACTGTCATCCCGAGTAAGTCAGAAAGAGAAGACACGTATAGAAATATAGACACATATATTTCTGATTATGAATCGCAATATCACATTAGGGAACTTGACCTGTCAGATATAAAAGATGAAAAAAATGCACAACGCAGGCAAGTAGCCTAAACACGAAGTTTAGGCTACTGGCTTACTGACTTGTATTTCACTTTCTAATCTGGGATTGAGGATAATAAAAAGATTACCCTACTGGGTTGCTCTGAGGACTAAATGAAATATTAGTGCAAAGCTTTTTTTCACAGAGGCTGGAAGACAGTAGTTGCTCAATAAATGGCAGCTTTTACTTACATTGTTAATAACGGAGGACCACTCCCCCCACCCCCCAACAAATGTTACGGATTGTCATTTCAAATATTCTCACAGGTATTTTCCTGTAACATTAGGTTTGTATTGTGAGATTCATGAGAGCTGGGTGGAGGAGGGGGTGACTTCACCATCATCATTATAATAATCATAACAAAAACAATAGTAATTACAATGATCCCAACAATAGCAAGCATGTATTGAGCACTTACTTTCTGCCAGAGACTACTCAGATGAGGGTTGTGCTTGCAATATCTCATTGAATCCTTTCAGCAGCCCATAGGATTGGCAGTATTTGGTCCATTTTCAGGTGTGGAAAGGACAAGGAGAGAGAGAGACGTCTACACTATTTAGACTGTGCTATTTATCTTAGTATTCCCAGGACCTCAAACAATCATTACCTAAATGGAGATCCTTGAAGGTCAGTGAGTTAATGATGGAATGAAGACACGGGGGAATGGGTGGATGAAGATAAAATGAAATAAGCCACAGGGGTCAAAATCCTGGCAGACATGTGGACACTCACTCACTCTGGACATACTCGATTAATCCCCAGGGACCCGGCCATCTCTAGAGCATTCTTTGGGTTTTTATCCCCCAGCAAGAGCTGAAGCAGGAAGTCACTGCACCATCTATTTTTACTTTGTGGCACTAATTACCTGCTCATTGCCATGCAAGGACTTCTCCAGCCCCGTTCCTGAGAGGGAGTGGAAATTTTGTGAGAACCGTACCCATTAAGGCCTTTTATGATCACCATTATGTAATAAAGAGCATCTGGAGTCTGAGGAATTATTGCAAGCTTTTATTTTGTTTTAAGTATAACTCCTCATCCCCTTCTTCCCTAGGATGCTTGCATTAATAGAGCTTTGCTCGCTGTCTCTCAGTGCAGAGCCTCTGGTGGACTGCAGCCATGCCCCCTTCCTCTTGCTCAAGAGAAGCCCAGTTTGTGCTGGTACCTACCCTCCTGCCATCGTCACATGATTCCAGATGAATTCGCTCTCAGTTTTAGCTAAATCTGACTGGTCCAAGGGCATCTCCATCTCTTCATAAGTGTTAGGTTTAGGGACAACCAGGTGGCATGATTCTAACTGGTTGGATGCTGGGAAGAATGCAGAAGGTCCTTGGGGGTACATCTTCCTCTCTCTGGGGCTTCCCAGATCGTGCTAGTAGTACAGAATCCACCTGCTAACGCAGGAAAATGCAGGAGGAAACAGCAACCCACTCCAGCATTCTTGTCTGGAAAATCCGGTGGAGAGAGAAACCCAGTGAGTTATAGTCCATGGGTCACAGAGGGTCGGACACGTCTGAGTGCATACGCATTCATTCATTCCCCTCTCTCAAGAGACAACCACTGGAAGAAAAGATCCCCTTCTTCCCTGGACATCATCCTATCAGGATGTGATGTCCTGAGCTAGTCAGCCATCCGGTCTTCATAGAAGATAACATATTCTGTGCTGTTTAAGTCAGTTTCATGGGAGTTCCTAATATTTGCAGCTGAAAGCATGCTAATTATTAAAAGGCCTCAAGAACCCAGAAATCCCAGAGAGGACCAGCATCCCGAGATAAACTTATTTTCCAGATGGAGAGAATAGAGGTGATCTTCTTCAAATATGTTGGAGGAGGGCATGGCAACCCATTCCAATATTCTTGCCTGGAGAACCCCATGGACAGAGGAGCCTGGTGGGCTACAGCCTATGGGGTCACAAAGAGTCAGACACAACTGAAGTGACTTAGCACACTTTGAGAATGTAGGTTCTCTGCAAAGTGTCGAAAGTTCTTTTGTCTTGAAGAGTTTTGAATCCTAGACACTCTGGCTGAGAAGAGACTTTAGAGATGATTTAGTAGAGTGTTTCCTGAACTCAAACCCTTTGGGGTTGTGACATCAGTATCACCTGAAGGGATTAAAAAAAAAAAAAATCATCCCCTACACAGTGCTCTAGGCTTCCCTGGTGGTTCAGTGGGTAAAGAATCTGCTTTCAGTGCAAGAGCAACAGCAGATATGGGTTCGATCTCTGGGTCAGGAAGATTCCCCTGAGGAGGGTGTGGCAAACCATTCCAGTGTTCTTGCCTGGAGAATCCCATGGACAGAGGAGCCTGGTGGGCTGCAATCCATGGGGTTGCAAAGAGTCAGATGCGACTGAAGCAACTTAGCCTGCACACAGGCACACAGGGCTCTGCTACTGCTGCTGCTAAGCTTCAGTTGTGTCTGACTCTGTGCGACCCCAGAGACGGCAGCCCACCAGGCTCCCCGTCCCTGGGATTCTCCAGGCCAAGAATACTGGAGTAGGTTGCCATGTCCTCCTCCAGGGTTGGATGAATGCTGCTGCTGCTGCTAAGTTGCTTCAGTTGTGTCCGACTCTGTGTGACCCCACAGACGGCAACCCACCAGGCTCCCCGTCCCTGGGATTCTCCAGGCCAAGAATACTGGAGTGGGTTGATGCTAATTTCAGAGCTTTGGGGTGCACGCTGGGTGTTTATATTTTTAAAAAGCTCCCTAGGTGATTCTGATGATAACCCAAGGATCATTGACCTCAGTCTGTGTGTTTTCCACCTCCCCCTCCACCCAGCCATAGTACCTTTTTCTTTTCTAAACAAAACAATCAAACAAATCCCCAAATCCAAGCCATTATTCTATAGAGGCCCAGCTATTTTTTTTTTTTTTTTCCCTTGGTTGAAGGGGCCAAGATTTTTGGAGCGGGAAGGAGCAAAGGCTGAGGAATAGGGCATGATTAATATCTCCAGCTATGTGAAAGAGAATTGCATCAAAATAGAGGAAAAGGGTTTCCAATACTCTCATGAGGGTATGGTTTGGAAAAAAGTAAACTTTCTGGGAAGAAGACTCCTTTTTCTTCTTTTTTTTCTTTCTCTCCTTCTACGCCTTGTTCAGTAGAACGGTAGAAGAAAGAGTTATTTTTTAAGGGTTAGAGCAGAAGATGGAATGGTCAGTATAGGTAGGAAGCCCCCAACTTCTTGGTTTCAATCTTATAGAGAAGAACCAAGTATCTGCCACTCTTAACAGAGATAAGAAAGTCCAGATACAATGTAAACAGCTCAGAGACAGGACAGGTCTAAGAGTCTCTTTCTTGAAACAAACAAACAAAAACAAAAATAAGCGAACAATTCAATGTAAACACCAGGCTTCCCTGGTGGCTCAGGGGTTAAAGCGTCTGCCTCCAATGCGGGAGACACGGGTTCGATCCCTGGGTCGGGAAGATCCCCTGGAGAAGGAAACGGCAATCCACTCCAGTATTCTTGCCTGGAGAATCCCATGGACAGAGACACCTGGTAGGTTACAGTCCACGGGGTCGCAAAGAGTCGGACACGACTGAGCGACTTCACTTCAGTTATCAGCCCAGACAATAATCCTTTTGACAACTGTTTTGAAATATTAACATTTTGTTTAGAGTTCCCATCTCTTCTTCTATGCCTGGAAACCTGGTGCTGTATGTGAAAGCGCCTAAAACTAAAAGCCAAAAAGCCCTGTGATTTTCTCTTGAATTTTCTGGTTGATGTCTGCATTGGGATGCTGGTGATGAGAAAGAAGCCCCCAACGAATGTGGTCCAGGAAAGGTAAGAATAAGTGCTCACGGAATGCTGGCTTTTACTGATTTTACTCATCCATGGAGTCCAGGTCCCTTGACTAGGGGGTGGCCTTTCCTCAGCCACGATCTTTTATTCGTCCTCCAGTCTTCATCTTGAATTTACTGGCTGCTAAGGCGATGGCACCCCACTCCAGTGCTCTTGCCTGCAAAATCCCGTGGACGGAGGAGCCTGGTGGGCTGCAGTCCGCGGGGTCGCTAAGAGTTGGACACTTCTGAGCGGCGTCACTTTCACTTTCCAGTTTCCTGCATTGGAGAAGGAAATGGCAACCCACTCCAGTGTTCTTGCCTGGGGAATCCCAGGGACCGGGGAGCCTGGTGGGCTGCCGTCTATGGGGTCGCACAGAGTCAGACACGACTGAAGCGACTCAGCAGCAGTAGCCGCAGCAACTCAACTCAGGAACTCCTTTCTCAGGAGGAGTGAGACGTTGTAACTGAAAAGGTCGAAAGGTAAAAGGATTGCTTTTTGGAGGAAGCCTGCAGTACCGACTAGTGCCAGAGAGGGGCAGCATAGAGCCGCCAGCACCAAGGGTCTGGCAACTGGGGCCCAGAGCTCTCTTTGCTTGCCAAGTCGCTTTAATTGTGTCCAGACTCTGTGAGTCTATGGATGGTAGCCCGCCAGTCTCCTCTGTCCATAGGATTATCCAGGCAAGAGTACTGGAGTGGGTTGCCATGCCCACCTTCAGGGGATCTTCCCTACCCAGGGATTGAACCCTCATCTCTTAAGTCTCCTGCATTTGCAGGTGGGCTCTTTACCCCTAGTGCTACTTGGCCAGGAGGCTAGAGTGTCAACAAAGTTAGTAAGAAGTCCCAGGTAAAATGGAAGCCGAGATGAAAACAGCAGACGAGCTGGTACAGAATCAAATACCAGAAGAGACGGAGCGGAAATGTTTGCGAGTCTGCCTCCTCCCTCCTCACACGGGCATCGCACGCCCCATCGCTTGGACTTTGCGCAGTCTGGTATTCGTTCTACAAATCACGCATGCATTCACTCACTGGCGGGGATAGAATAGCTGCCTTTTAGGGGCTTTGAATCTGACCAGGGGCTGGGCTCTCAGGAGACACACCACAGATCAGCTGGGTTTGAAGTCAGAGCCTTTCACTGGAAGGCGCGTCAGATGCAAGCGCTGGGGAGCAGGCGTGGGGGACACCCCGCTGGTCGTGCTGAGGGGTGATGGGGACGGTGGCTTCTTTCTGATGGGACCACCTTCTCTGTTCCATCAGAAGCAGGTCCAGGGTCGTTGTAGGATTACACACTTCCAATTGGGCCAGTTAAACACAGCTCAACACCAGGGTCCCTCCCATTCACCCCAGTCTTTTTATTAACAGGTTCTTGTAGTTAATACAGCAGTTTCCAGGTGATGGCAGTAGAGAGCATGTAAGGATGGGGTGCCATTTTGTCATTACCCCGTGGGTTGTGCCAAGACTTGGTGTGAGATTCTAGAGGAAGCAGCTGAACACTGTCGGGAAACAGTGTCTGCCTTGATGGACAGCAGTGAGCATCCTCAGGGTCCTCACCATCAGTACAACTGGCCCTACGAGGAAGCAGTGAGGACCCCTCACAGGGCATTTGAACTGACAAAAACAAAACCTGACATGTAGACATTTTCGTCCTGTTTCTTAACCATATGCCATCAATGGATTCAGCAGAGAAAAGTTTAATACCAACATTTAAACCACTACGCAAGTATAGAATCATAAGCAGATGAAGGGCAGGGCGGTTTTATTTACTATTAAAATTTGTTATTGAATTTCATTGTCTTCAAAGTGAGCTTTCCTTTCCTGCTTCGTCTATGGTTGGTTCAATGAAAAGTGGTAGAAATTGCTTGATTTTTCCTGGGTAGTGGTGGAGGGAACCACTGGGCCTGGGTCTTTGTTGTGGTTCAGGAGCTTGCCTCTAATTGCTTTATGTGTGGGCCTTGTTGTCCTGTGACACATGGAATCTTGGTTCCCTTAACCCACATCCCCTATTGGAAGGTGGAGTCTTTCTTTATTTTTTTAAATGATTTTATGTATTTATTGGTTGCCCTGGGTCCTTTCTCTAGTTGTGGTGTGCTGGCTTCTTATGGCAGTGCCATCTCTTGGTGCAAAGCACAGCCTCTAGGGCACAGACCCAATAGTTGTTGTGGGCAGGCTTAGTTGCTCTGCAACAAGTGGGATCTTCCCGGATCAGGGATGGAAGCCACGTCTCCTGCATTTTCACATGAATTCTTTACCAGTGAGCCACCAGGGAAGCCTTGGAACATGGTCTTAACCCCTGGACCCACAGGGAAGTCCTGAAACTGCTTGACTTTAGTTTTGAATGGAAGGGAGAATAGAAATCTTCCAAAATAGATCAAATGGCTAATTATTTGGGAGGGGGGGTTTAATTTTAAAGAAAGAGAAATAAGCTGTGATTATTATTATTGTTATTTTAGAGAGAAGAAAGTTTCCAGGTTAATTGCTTCTTCCTAATGAATCATTTCCACAACCCCCTTGTGTCTCTGAAATAAAGGTTGTCAAAAAGTTCTAATAAGCTGATGGATTTTTGTGTTGTCAATAAAATCAGACTGCCAAAGGCAGCATTAACTCGATGAAGTATGATTCAAATCAGCTTGATCTTGAAATATATGGGCCCATCACGAGGCCTCTGTCTATCTCCCTCTCTCACAATTATATAAGCAGACATACCATAATTCTTTCTGGAAGTAGGATGCGTGCATCGATGTATCACTGTACCCAGCTGTCTTCTTGTGGCGGACTTCTGTTGTCTCTATCTGCCTGTGCTTTTCACCAAAAATGTTTCCACTGGTTTTTCATTCTCTTGCTATTGCTTAGTCACTCCATCACGTCTGACTCCTCACAACCCCATGGACTGTGGCCCACCAGGCTCCTCTGTCCTTGGAATTTCCCAGGCAAGAATACTAGAGTGGGTTGCCACTTCCTTCTCCAGGGGATCTTCCCTACCTAGGCATTGAAACTGCATGCTTTTATGCCCCATGAAGTTGGAGGTGGCCATGGGATTTGCTTTGGAAAAAAAGATAAAGTGGAAATGATAAGGGTGACTCCCAAGAAGAGGATTTTAACAGTTAATGTGAAATTCATCACATTCATTTTTTTCCTCCTAGCTCAGCATTCTTCTTCACTTTGAGTGAAGATGAGATGCTGTAAAATAGCCCCTCCACTCAATCACAGTGGACAGGTGTGATGCGGGATAAATAGGTGTTGCTTTAAGCTACTGAGGTTTGGGGATGATTTGTTACAGCAGCATAACCCATCCTATCTGACTAATACATTTTCTCTCCTTTATCTCCCTTCTCGAGAACCAAGCGCTGCCCTAATTCCTTTCTGTGTGGTTGGGGGAACAGAGGTGGACTGACAACCTCTCCTTCATTTCACAGGTGATTACTTGGCCCCATCCTGGCCAGACAAATCAGTCTCTCCTCCTGTCCTCAAAAACAGGCTCAAAAGCAAGCAAAATGATTCAAGCCACAGACATGAGAACCAATCTCTAGACAGGAGAAATCTCTGTTTATACAGGGTGATTCATTATGCAGGTAGAACATAAGGTTCTGGGGATCATTTTTATGGCCACTTTGGAAGATTCTCTCTGAGAATGAAGCCATTCCCAAAGAACTGAGGACTAAAACATGAAGAGGCAGATTCATGGTAATATTATCTAAGGACTCAGATTCAGAACACAAGTCTTGTTTTCTGGTGATGCTAACCAGTGCGGGGGAAAAATGCTTTTTTTGCTAAATTTTTTTCACTTGCAGTAGAAAACACACAGGATGAAGCACCTCAGGTTTTCAACCACATTCACCTACAGAACAAAGTTGAGATCTCGTCACATGGCCTTCAGTGTCTTTCAGGCTTTAAGCTCAACATCCATTTCCAGCTTTCCATCAGGGTCACATCCTTTACTCTGTTTCCCCTCCTCTGTCCCCCAGGGTTACCCGGGATCGCACGCTGACCTTTCTCCAAGGACAACTTGGACTTTCCCACGGTCTTAGGCTAAGGTGACTCATGCTGGGGTCTGCTCCCCTCCCCACTGGAACGTCAGCCCCATTAAACAAGGAGGGGGCAGTATTTCATTGCGTTTTTATTTTCTTCATCGTGTTAAACGCCAATGCTTGCCCAGTAGTAGGTGGTAAGTAAACAGCTGCAGAACTGTACCAAACTCTGCATTCCAAGAAGTCTGTTCATTACATGCTGAGCACACTTAGACCCCTGGTACATAGATGGCATCACAGACTCAGAGAACATGAAACTGAGCAAACTCTGGGAGGTACTGAAGGACAGGGGAGCCTGGTGTGCTGCAGTCCATGGGGTCACAAAAAGTCAGACATGACTTAGTGACTGAAAACCAACCACAACGATATGCACAAACCCTTTGTGTGTGATTGTGTATAAGAAAGCCCCGTTTGATCTGCTTTTATTCACTCAGATGTCATATTTCAGGGCTCGGGCTCCAGTGGAAACCCAATTTTTTGTTTAGGCTAGATCTTTAAATATGCATCTCCTTTCCAGAAGTCAAGAAGCTCTTGATTAATTAAAGCTAGCAGGTTTTTGAAGAAAAAATTATGTATGCTGTTAAAAATGTACATTTAACACACACAGCAGTCCTGGATGGATTCTTTGGTTAACTCGGTTTTATAGACAGGAAATAAAATCCAGAGGCATTAAGTCACTTGATGCATAATGTCATAATCTGAGCAGGGCTCAGATTAGCACCTGGACCGTCTGATGCCAGAACCTTTGCTATTTCTTCTTTACGTGTATCCCTCCAGTCAACACAGAGGAATTAATGGTCATCCATCTTGGCTCTTCTAAAAGAGAGAGGCGTACTCTGTGCTGTACTTAGTCGCTCAGTCGTGTCCGACTCTTTGCGACCCCACAGACTGTAGCCTCCCAAGCTCCTCTGTCTGTGGGGATTCTCCAGGCAAGAATACTGGAGTGGGTTACCCTCTTCCAGGGGATCTTCCCAACCTAGGGACTGAACCCAGGTTTTCTGCATTGAAAGGCAGATTCTTTACTGCTTGAGCCACCAGGGAAGCCCAAAAGAGAGATACTGTTTCTTTAAGAAAGAGTTGTTTTGAAATGGTCTTGATCCCTCACAGTGAAAACTGGAACTTGACACTCCCTAGAGAAGAGGACTGGCTTCTCAGGTGGCATTAGCAGTAAAGAACCCTCCTGCCAATCCAGGAGATGTAAGGGATGTGGGTTAGATCGCTGGGTTGGGAAGATCCCCTGGAGAAGGGAAATGCAACCTACTCCAGTATGCTTGCCTGGAGAATCCCATGGACTCATGGGATCCATGTAGCCTGGCAGGCTACAGTCCATGGGGTCACAAAGAGTCGGACACGACTAAGTGACTAAGCACAGAGGGCAGGGTAGCCCATGGAGGAGAGCCTGAGCTGGGAGAGCGTCCTCAAATCATGACTTTGCCCCTTTCTAGCTCTGTGAACTTTGATAGCCACCAAAGTAGTCTCCAGTCCTAGTTCAGTCCCTTGCAAAATGGAGATAAGCACCACCACATGGCATTGTGAGGATTAAAAGTGAAAACAGATGAAATAGTCCCAATATAGGACCTGGCATGAAGAAACATTGTGCAAACAGAGACTCTAAATAGTAAGGCATGGTTCTCTAACTTTAGTAATGCACATGTCTTATGAGGGCTCAGCTCTCAGCTCTCGGCTCTTGTCTATATCTAGATGCATGGTGCTTGGTAGAAGGCAAATGCGGCCATCTTTAGGAAAGTCTCTTTGCCTCCTACACTTCCTTTCCTGGATTTTTAAAATGGGGAGAGGGCTTCCCTGGTGGCTCAGTGGTAAAAGAATCCACCTGCCAAGCAGGAGACGCGATTTCCATCCCTGGGTTGGGAAGATCCCCTGGAGAAGGAGAAATGGCTATCCACTCCAGTATTCTTGCCTGGGAAATCCCATGAGCAGAGGATCCTGGTGGGCTACAGTTCACGGGGCTGCAAAAGAGTCAGACACGACTTGGTGACTAAATAACACAACAACAAAAGCTGGGCAGTTGTGTCTACTACGTGGTGTTGTTAGGATGAAATGAAGTCCTATGTAAGAAGTCCTAAGCGTAGGGACAAGCACCTAGAGAAATTGCTATTGTTCAGCCGCTCAGTGGTGTCCAACTCTTTCACGACCTCATGGACTGTAGCCCGCCAGGCTCCTCTGTCCATGGCTTTTCCAGGCAAGAACACTGGAGTGGGTTGCCATTTCCTCCTCCAGGGGATCTTCCCCACCCAGGGATCGCGTCTGCAGCTCCGTATCTCCTGCTGGATTGAGGTGATCACGAATACAGAGCCCGTTAGAGAAGAGTTCCCCCAGTGCTTTCTAAACGCCCTGGCGCTCACCATGCCTTCTTGGGTCCTCCTCGATCTAGGAGCTGTCAAGAAGGTATATTTCGAGGATGCTCTCGGAGCCGTGCCTGCACCATCAGGTGGACGCAGCTGTGCCAGACAGGCAGGCACAGGCGGAAGCAGGAGAGGGGTCCTGGGAGGGACGCAGTGCAGAGGAAGCCCTGCTTATTAAATGTCGACTCCCATTCTGCAGAGCGGTGATGAGATGTACAATTTCCCTGGTCCCTCATCAAAGGCAACATCCAGGTCGTCGCTGTCTGCTGCACAGGCGCCGAAGCTCTGGTCATAAAGAGGACGTTTTATGAGGACATATGCTCCACACCCAGCAGCACTGCCAGGCCTGAACGCTATTCCTCCGCGACACCGTGATTATATCTCCATCGGGTCCAGGGGAGCCTCGTAGGCCTGCAAGGCTGCAATTTGGAAATGGATTTCACAGCTGCAAACTCGAAGATGACCCAATTTGTCTTTTCCATTTCTGCCTCCTCTCCTATATACCTCTGGAAATCTGCATCCGAGGCTCGGTGATGGGCTGCATAAAATATGCAACAGGACTCAGTGTTCAGATTGGAGAGCTGCAAAATTGAAGGACAGCTGTACCAGTGATCTTGGGGTTTAGGTGGTGGAGGAGTGGGGAGCCGCGAGCCAGGGCCTCAAAGGGCAGCTGCAGATTTCTACTCCCCCAGACACAAAGGCCTTCTTTTTCTAAAAGGCTTGTCCCAAAGGCAGGGGATGGAGGGGATATATATGCCCGTCCTTATCTTTTCCCAGGAACCGGGGCTACCCATCCTCCAGGGAAGATCCCAGATGGCGAATGAAACTGAAGTTTGCCCATAAATTCTCCCCAGGGAATTGGTGGTTGGTGATAGCAGGCCTAATGAAATTTTTTATTGTGGTTATTACATACAATTTGTACAGTATATCATGCACGGAAATTTTTTTCTATTCCTATAAATCTGGAATTGCCAGCATAAATGCCCAAGCTTAGGAACTGCTGCAGAACACAATTACCTCTCGATACAAACTCTCCTTAGGACATAAAAATCGTTGCTACTGAGAAGGCTGAATTGCACCGGCAATTTTGTAAATATTTGAGTGATATATTTCCTTTTGGATAAGTTTTCATAGCCCGGGAAAGCTGTCTCGCTTCTTAATGCTTTTGTTGTTATTGTTGTGTGTATGTGTGTGTGTGCACGTGAGTGTGTTTGTGTGTGTCTTCCTTGTGTATCTTCTTAGATATCACTTGTGGCCTGATTGCTGTCTTCAATCACGCTTAGGAAAACAGACGATAGGGCAAATGTCATTTATAAAAGGCTCAGAAAGACAAGGCCTTCTGTTGGCATTAAGAGGACTGTCTCTCTAGCATGTTTCTTAAAGACAGGAGAGGAAAGGAAAAACCCTAAACAAAAGGCAGGCACATCGTTGACTTTGTCCCCCTGGTATGGTCAGGTTTTCAAGTGAGAAGTTGCAGACGAGGTTTGCATTCTTAATGGGGGCTGAAACACAGCCTCTGCCTCTTTACGCTTGGATCAATGAGGGCGAATCCGTCCTGGAGAAACAAGGTTGATTTTCAGGCCGGCAAAACGCACCAGACACACGGAGTTTCTGCACATTTTCTAGTTAGGCTTTATTACCAAGTATGATGGTGAACGATGTTATACCCTCGTATCGATTTGCTACAAGTTCTAATATTGGAGATAAGGAGAGTTTTTCCATCAGCTTCCAGCAAACAGAGAACGGAGACTGTTAAAACTCCTCATAACAGCTTCCAAAGGAAGACAACAGTGATGGATTGTAGACTGCCCTGGAAGTGAGGAACCACGCTCACTGAGCAAACAGAAAGTGTTCAAACCCAAGGCAAACTAATGGAAAGAGAAAGAAAATATACCTTCTTTTTCTCTCTCTCTCCCTCCCTTCTCTTTTTTCTCTCTCTCCTTTTCTTTTTTTCCTTTGCCCCATCGTATCACATTCAACCCTTATAACGACCTATGAATGGCCAATATTCTACATTTTACCAACAAGGAAAATTTCTCAGTTTCTTGCTGGTGTTGTATGGCTTGTGAAGGGCGGCTGGGATGGGAACCCAGGTCAAATCGAGGTCTGATGCACAACCACAGGATGCAGTCATTTGCTCGTTTCTCCCAATTTTCTTTTCTCATATCCATCCCAAGAATTTGACACTCACAGGATTATTGAACACAGCCTGGCCCTGATTATGTTCCTTGAGTTGATCTACTGCCATGAAATGGATATTTGAGAAACAAAAAGAGGTCTCATGTACTTTTCCTGTGCCATTAGCCTGAGAGTTTATGCCTGCATCTTCTACGTGGGAGCCTCAAAAGAGAATTTTATTCAAGGCACAATAAAGGAAAAGGGAGAGCTGTGACTCACTAAATGTGACTGCATGCATGCACGCTCAGTCACGTCCGACTCTTTGCAACCCCATGAATTGTAGCCTGCCAGGCTCCTCTGTCCATGGGATTTTCCAGGCAAGTGTACTGAAGTGGGTTGCTATTTCCTCCTCCAGGGGATCTTCCCTACCCAGGCATCGAACCTGCATCTTTTGTGTTTCCTGCATTGGCAGGTGGATTCTCTACCACTGCACCATGTGGGAAGCCCATACCAGAGAGAGGCATTAATCAAATAATTTTATTAGTACTAGGTATTAGTACTAGGATAAGGAGGAAATATATAATAGATGCCAGTTGTCCAATAATGATAAATGTAGGACGATACATGAAAATATGAGTTGTAGGAAAAAAGAAACATATACCAAATGTGAATATAACAAAGAAATCTGGTCTAGTCCAGGTAAAATTTTATTAAAAATTAGAAACATTAAAAAGATAACATTTTCCTGAGGAAGTAGTATCGTAGAAAAGACTATTTTAAAATGAACTTTTCATTCAACTGTTCTAGTTTGATCAAGTTTTTTGGAGATAATCATTGACTTATAGACATCTCCATGCACAAAGATTTTCATTATTGTGTTGTTTATAATAGTAGAAAATGGGGAAAATATTCATCACTGGGAGAATACTTAAGATTTGGCATAAGCACACAGTGAGATTCCAGGTGGTATTTAGAAATCAGAATTTTGAAGACTTTAAGTGACATAAAATCTCATGCTAATATAATGCTAAGTGTAAAATGCAGGGTACAAAAGTAAATACATATCACATATATTATGTCTTTAATTTCATAAAATATAGAAAGGAAGTGCAACAGCATAGGAGTAAAATGAGTCATATCTTTGTTTTACTTAATCTGTGCTTTCCCAGATATTTGCAGTGAACTTGTATTAGCACATTATAAGGAAAATAATTGATTTTTTTTTTTTTTAACAGAGGAGAGCTTCAATTCTTGAGTAGTGATTGAGTGGGTGGGCTCCAGGCATATCTGTGTAAATGTGAAAAATGAAGTGTCCCCCTCTGGTTGACAGTAGTTTGGGCTTTGGGAGAGGATGGACCATTTTCTCTTTTGTATCTGACTCACTGATGTCCCTAACATATACCTATTTTGTGAGCTTCTCTCTTGAGAATGGGATAGAATTGAACTTGGCAGCTAACCCTGGTGGCATGACCTACTTAATGAATTTAATTAACAATCCATAACACTATTCGCCAGGCACTGTTCTTAGTGTCCTACAAATGATAACTTATTTACTTGTCATAAAAATCCTACACGCTGGTACAATAGTACAATCACAGTGGAAAACAGTTTGGTGGTTCTTCAGAAAGCTGCTCATAAAATTACCTAGTGCTGCTATGCTCAATCACGTCTGACTCTTTTCAACCCCATGGACTGTAACCCACCAGGCTCCTCTGTTCATGCAATTTTCTAGGCAAGAATACTGGAGTGGATTGCCATTTCCTACTTCAGGGGATCTCCCCAATCCAGGGATCAAACTTGCATCTCTTGCATCGGCAGGTGAATTCTTTATCAGTGCACTACCTGCTGCTGCAGCTGCTGCTAAGTCACTTCAGTCGTGTCCGACTCCGTGCGACCCCATAGACGGCAGCCCACCAGGCTCCCCCACCCCTGGGATTCTCCAGGCAAGAACACTGGAGCGGGTTGCCATTTCCTCCTCCAGTGCATGAAAGTGAAAAGTGAAAGTGAAGTCCCTCAGTTGTGTCCAACTCTTGGTGACCCCATGGACTGCTAGGAAGCCCCAAATTACCCTATGACTCAGCAATTCTGCTCCTTGGTATAGCCGATCCTCTTGTGGGTGGATTCTGTGTTTGCAAATTCACCTATTGGCTAAGGCTTATTTGTAATCCTCACATCAGCACTTGTGGCAGGGTAGGGGTTATTGACACAGACATGCAAAAAAAATTTGAGTTGCCAGGCTAGTCTATTCGCAGCTGAGGTCAAACAATGTGAGGCTCTGCTTTCTTGTTTTCATCCTCCTACAGAGGTGACCAAGGATGGAGACAGTGGGAGGTGGTGCCAGGTAGAACAAGAAGCTTATCTCTGAGGCCAGTTGGGTGAATTTAGTGGGGGTGGCATCAGACAAGTCATTTGACTTTTCTGAACCTCATTTTGTCCTTTTGTAAAATAAAGAACACAGAATCTACCAGGATAGGTTGCTTTTAGGATTTAAGATTATCATCTGTGTGATATATATCTAAGTATTTCCCTGAGGTGCTCCTCAGGGAAATACTTAGAATTTGCTAATTCAGTGTTTGATGTGGCTTTATGGAATATAACTACAGCAAATAATGAGAAGTGATTGTATATCCCCCAAAAGAATGGAAAAGAAGTCCTCACAGCTTTATTTACAGCAGCCAAGACAGGGAGGCAATCTAAGTGTCCACTGATGGATGAAGGGGAGGTAGTGAGTAGATGCAATGCAATATTATTCAGCCGTTAAAAAAGCATCCTCGGTGGAAACCAACTAAATTCTGTAAAGCAATCTTCCTTCAATTAAAAAATAAATAAATTAAAAAACATGAAATCCCATCATTTTAGCTACATAGATGGACCTAGAGGGTATTATGATAAATAAGTAAAATGGAGAAAGACATGCTGCATGATTTCATTCATATGTGGAATCTAAAACAAAACTAAAACAACAATAACAACAAAACCCCAAGGAGCAAACAAAACAAAAATATACTCATAGATACAGAGAATGGATTAATGGCTACCAGAGGGGAATGGAGTTGAGGGGTGGGCAAAATGGGTAAGTGGGGCCCACTCATACAGGGATGAATGGAAACCATGCTTATGGTAACTAGCACTGGTTAGAGTATCCAGATGCTGAACTATAATGCTGTACACCTGAAACTTATATAATAAAAATAGTTAATTATAGTGTGAAAGTTGCTTAGTCATGTCCGACTCTTTGCAACCGCATGGACTATACAGTCCATGGAATTCTCCAGGTCAGAATACAGGTGTGGGTAGCCTTTTCCTTCTCCAGGGGATCTTCCCAACTCAGGGATCAAACCCAGGTCTCCCACATCTGAGTCACAAGGGAAGCCCAACAATACTGGACTGGGTAGCCTATCCCTTCTTCCTCGGATCTTCCCGACCCGGGAATCAAACTGGGGTCTCCTATACTGTAGGCAGATTCTTTACCAACTAAGCTATGAGGGAAGCCCATAATTATAATAGAGTGATATTATTTATAATGCTGCTGCTGCTAATCGCTTCAGTCGTCCGACTCTGTGCGACCCCATAGACGGCAGCCCACAAGGCTCCTCCGTCCCTGGGATTCTCCAGGCA
>SJYX01023402.1:271708-374385 GCA_006410675.1 Oreotragus oreotragus | reverse complement strand
TGGGGAAGACTCATTGCAGGAGAGAGCACTGTATAGAAGGGGCTGCTAGAAGAGGAGGAGGGGGCACTTTTTTCAGATGGAAAGTCATTTTTTTGAGCCAATGTGAATGGTCATTTTGGCAATGTAGACTACCATTTTTATGTTTTATCCCTCAGAGGAGGCAAGACTCCTGTAAAATGCTCTCTTCCCATAAAAGCCATCTTGCTGTGTATGCCTTCTATAGTATTATTCTTTGAGTTTGATTAGCCAAGGAGAAAGAGGCATTTGTGAGCAGGCCTGTGTGTGATCTGGCCTCTCTCTAGATTGTGGGGAGGGAGAGACAGGCTTCTTTCTCTCATTCCGCCCTCTCTTAGTCCTCAAAGTGACCTGGTTTTCTTAACAAGCATCATTAGAAATATACTTTATAAAAGGAAGAAAATTCCTGTAAGATCAGTTCAACATAAAGGAATTACCTCAATACTTAAACACTTACACATTGTAAATGATCATAGATGAATTTCTCAGTGGCTTCTTTGTCTGAAAGTTCAAACAGCTGGAGCTATAAGTCAGAAATAGGAGATAAAAATGAAAAGGAAGATGAAAGTCACATCTAGAAGATGTCAACTCACTGTTATTACCTCAAGGGAGTTCTTTGTTTCATTGCAAAATCACAGTGCTAAAAACTGACATATTATCTTACCCAAGGTCATGTAAAACATACATGGTAAAATTGGGTGGCTGCCGGTCTCAATTTTAAATTCCTCAATTTTAAACCAATATGGTATCTTGAGAAGGAAAACCATAAACACATTTTTTTTCTTAATAGGTAGAATTTAGCCAAGTTTAAAAGATTAGTTATGAAAGTGTAGTTTACGATAATTTCAGGCAGGAGATTTTCTTTTTAAAAATGTTTTTGTTGTAGTTAATATATGGTATTATATAAATTATAAATTAGTAATTATTAGTAATTAGTACTATCTAGTGATTCACAAGTTTTAATGGTAATATTTCATTTATAGTTATTATAAAATGTTGACTATATTCCTCATATTATATAATATACTCTGTAGCTTATTTTATACATAGTAGTCTTCACCTCTTAACTCCCAAACCCTATGTTGCCCCTCCGTCCTTCCCTTTCCACTGCTAATCACTGCTTTGTTCTGTGTGTTCTGTGAATCTGCTTCTTTTCTGTTAGGTATGGAATATACTTTTTTGTTTGTTTTGATGTGGACTGTTTTTAAAGTCTTTATTGAATTTGTTGTGATACTATTTATGTTCTGGTTCTTTGGCCATGAGGCATGTGGGAGTCTTAGCTCCCGGAGTAGTGATAGAACCCACACCTCCTGCATTGGAAGGTGAAGTCTTAACCACCAGACCACCAGGGAAGGCCCTGGAATATTCTTGATCATGGTAAATTTTGGAAGGAGAAATTCACAGCAAGCATCTCTGTCTTGGCTGCTTGGGTTCCTCACGGCCTTGATCCTTGCCTCTTTGGTCACATCAGATGCTTCCATTGTAGAGATCCACCCGAGAGCAGCAGGGGGCTTCCAACTCCATTGCCATGGTAAGTCTAGTACTCACCTAGGCTCCATCACCTTTATCGGGCAGGATGGGCAGGAGCACACTCACCCGTTCAGAGAAACCGTCCCCAGAGTAGCCAGGAGTTGGGGCGACATAAGTGTCCTCAGTAATGAGGCAGATGGTGGCCTTCTGAGCTGCTCCTGCAGCCCACAGGATGCCTGTGAGCGCTGCCGCCAGCATGTGGTCCTGATCATGCTTGCTTATCCTGCACAAGCTTCAACGCAGAAGGAGGGGAGGAACACGTGGCAAAGAACATCACCTAGCCGAGGGCCCGGGCCTCCACTTCCAGGAACCCTTCTGAGTACAGGATGGCTCTGTTTGATTCCTTCATCAGCCTGCACTCTGAGAATGTCGTGGGGGGGGTGGTCTCGTCTTCTCTGCCCCCACGGGACGGGCACCCTCATCCCAGCACACTATCCCTCTTGGTTCTCCACCCTGTGCATGACGGTCCCCACCGAATCCCCACACTGTCCTCTCTCCTGAACGCTAGTCAGGCTCCATCCAAACTCTCAAACCGCGTAACACAGGCCCTTCCAAAGCGCATCCCTGGACAGTCCCCCAGGCTTGTCTCCCAGACTTGCATTTTGCAAGCCCCCTGCCCCAGGCGGACTGGCCCCTGGATGCTGCTCCTGCGTTCCGTGTCTAGGCTTTTTCTCATGCACTGCCTTTGACGTGCATGTCCTGTCTGTGCTTTCTGCCTGACCACATCCTACGTGTCGTTTGAGGCCACCTTCAGGTTGCCCTTAGTGACTTGTAATGTACTCTCATCTGCACTCACTGGGTCCAGCATTGTCCTGAGCACCTAGCACATATCACCTCATTTAATCCTTTCAACAAGCTGTGAGGTGGACACTAGTATTTCTTCTATTTTAGAGGTGAGGAAGGGGAGACAGGGAGATTGAGTAGTCTGCCCCTAGTCTTCTGCCTTTACAGCAGTAGAGCGGTGACTTGAATGCAGGCAGTGTGCCTCCTGACTTAACCATTAGATTATCCTTAACCACTAGCCCTGTCAAATAATCCCAATGGGTCCGACTTCCCTGGAAATGAGAGCCAATCTTTACATCAGAGACCTGTGCCATGCTCATTTTCTAAATATTTAACATTGACAGCTGTGGTCCTAATGAAGAAACACATGATAGAGGTTAGTGAATGAACTCAGCCATGATTTATAAAATCCACCTAGCTGTATGATGATACTGAAATGAGTAACAAGAGCCTCACACTCCAAAACCCCAGTGCAAGGTAGAATGAGAATAAAACAAAGTGCTGAGAAACTACAGAGGCAGGAGAGAGAACTTGTGCCTGGGAATATTCAAGAAGGCTTCACGGAGATGGTGGCCACTGGCAGTTACTCATTACCATGGAGTTAATACCAGGTACTGTGCTAAAAGCTTTCTATTTGTATAGCAATTGCATGTGTTTCATCTAGACTGCTTGGGTTGGTGGACACATCCTGCCATTGCTTTGGGTATTCCTGCTAGTGGCTCGTAGTTCTGAACTTTCTGAAGACCTGGAGCCATCTTCCCTTGAAGTGACTAGGAGTTGTGCCACCTTCCCAGAGGAGGGTACATAGTAGATGCCTAAGCAGGGGTGAGAGGTGAAAAGGCCCCACTTCCTTATCTGAAGATGGAACAGTTCCCCCCTCCGACCCCCAGCGCTGAGAGCTCTGCTGGCTTAGGCGGAGCCTAGCCATCACTGGCAACCACCTGCTTCCTCCACTTCTCTTCCTTCCTGAGCCTGTTTTACTCTGCTCTCTTATGGGTTTCTTCTGAGGACATTCATTCCCTTAGTAAATCATCTGCATAAAGAATTTCCATCTTTGGCTCTGCCTCTAAGGAACCTGGCAATTCATGTTCTTAGGATAGATGAGATATTCAGTTCCTGTTTTGGGTGATAACTTATCCTGCTCGAGGGTAGGTAGGTGCCTTTTAATTATTTCTGTTTCTCCTAATAGCAATCATATAGCCTTGCACATGATAGGGGCTTGTTAGCATCTAAGAACAAAATAACTTGAACTGACTTTTTAAAAAATAGGCAGCCACCAAACACTGCATTGTCAGCCTGATTAAACGGGAGGGCGAATTCTCCATTTATGAGGCTTTTCATCGCCCCTTTTGTTCTCTCTCTGGAATTGTTAGGTTGGGGCTTCCCATCAAATGTTGTCAGTTGAGCCCACCTGGAGACCTGGTGCTTCATTTTACCTGTCAGGGTGGTCTGCGGTGGAGCATAAAAACTGTCAGCATTATTCCTGCAGCTGAACATTGAGGGGGACTCTGGGAGAGCCCTCCCCAGTTGTGAAATCCAGCCCCTCTGGGAGAACCAGGGCCATTTCTGTCTTTTTTTATTTTTTAAGATTCTTTTTAATATGGACTGTTTTTAAAAAGTCTTTACTGAATTTGTTACAATATTGCCTCTGTTTTATGTTCTGGTTTTCTGACTGTGAGGCATATGGGATCTTAGCTCTCTCTCCAGGGATCAAACCGTATCTCCTGCATTGGAAGGCAAAGTCTTAACCACTGGACTGCCAGGTAAGTCCCCACTTTTTGCATTCTGAGTCAAGTCCCCTTCCTGAGGCAACCCAGGGGATTTTCTCTGGTGATTGTTTAGGCCGTAAAGTTTTTCATAAAGTGGTTAATTCTTTTTGAGTCCTTCTCATAGACCTCTTACCTGAGGAAGTTACAGTCTTGTCCCTTCCTTGTAAACAGCAGGTATTTAATGATGGATCCTTGTACAGCCATCTGAATGCTTCGGACACCTCCCTGAAATGGGAGTGGATGAATAGTGAGGAGCAGGGCTTTACAGTGGTGTTGGAACATTTAGGGACCACATTATAAAAATGAACTCTTGGAAATGGATGTCATCATTTATTCTTCTTGGCAGCCTTTTCCCTCCTGATGCACAGCATCCCTAGGCTTAGCAAAGGGACACTGCACTCTAGAACACCACACCTCTCCATGGAGTATGGCTGGGTGCCGTGGCCAGACTAGAACCTGCAGTGGCTTGCTTCTCTGTGGAGCATGATAGCCAGCACCCAGGTTGTCTATCTTCCTCTGTCCTACCTTCACTGTGCTCCTGTCTCACATTCAGCTTTGAGTTTGCAGGAAGTAAGGAACTAGTCGGCTAGCTCTTGAAATTCTGTGTGGTTAACGATCAATGATACACATTATTGAGGTTTTAAAACAAGTCAGAAATTCCTAGACCTCTCTCTACCTCTAAATTCTTAGCGATGCTTAGGACTTTGAAAGAAGAGCTAGGAAAAGCAGAATTTAGAAGAGGGTAGGGAGGAGTTTGAGACTTTATTAGATCCTTGATAGCATGTTAGAATTTTCAACACATTAAGTCTGTTATCATTTAAGTTTACATTTTAAATTATAAACATGTTTCTACATTTGATTATAATGAAAACATGCATTTATATGGAGGAGGATGGAAGGAAACATAGGGAGCATAGGATTAAAAAAGAGATCACCTGCGCTTACCTTTCCCACTTGTAATGCGAAAGCCAGGTCAGAAAAAGGCTCATGAAACTGGAAATAAGCCTTTGTCCAGTCAGAGCTGAAGACCTGGATGGTATTTCCAAAGAGGGTCTGACGCAGTTTCTGAAAAAAGGGGAACAAATGGTTCAATGGGTATTCTTCCTAGACACAGCCCTTAGCAAACAGCCCTAAGCCGGGTGGTGAAATCACGGACGTGGGCCTGTCCCTTTCCTAGAGTCAGGTTAGCGTATTACTCTGTGCCTCTGAGCGTGATTGTCCAGCCCTCTGCAGAAGGTTTGCATCAGGTTCACTTAGGACACTTTATCCTGAAGGCCCAGAGTGTCAACTCTGCACCTGTTGTCCCCATCTGAGTTTTGTGCCTGTGTCTGTCTCACCTTCCACTGCCAGCTGTCTTCCCTGTTCACTCTTACCATCCATGATAAGACTGCTGTTCTGTTTTCATGCCTCTTGTCCCTCCATCCATGACTCTGGAACCTCTACCTCTCCTGCCTTTGGGTCTTTCTCTCTTGTTCTGGAAAAAGGGAATAGGCAGGCCTCTATGATTGTGACCTGAGTGAGATAGTGGTGTAAATTGTATTCAACAAGCAGCCTTTGTTCTTGCCCTAGAATCTTTATGTTTTTTCCTGGGTACTTTGCAGATTGAGATTAGAGAGGGCCTTTTAGAAAATCCCAGAAAGCTTGGTACAAGCCTTTGTAAACCAAACACATGACAAAAAGGGAATACCTTTATAAGCAGAGACACAAGAATCTTTTAGTATGTGTTAGGTCCTATGTGGGGTATAGTTGCGTAAAGAGTCTAACCTTGCAACCATGTCCAATAAAGAATGTGTGACTTTCCATTAGACAAAGTGCCATGAGTGGAGAAGACGTCTGACTGAAGCAGTCAGTGAAAGCTTCGTGGAAGAGGTGGCATTTGAACGAGGCTGGCAAATGGCATCTTGTATTTATTGAGCATTTTCTGTGTGCCAGGACTGGGCTAAGGGCTTTGAGTTCATTATGTTAATTTAATTCTTTGAGAAAGGCCCCATTTTATAACTGACCATTATAAAATGACCACTTTATAACTATCCTCCTTTTACAACAAAGTATTTGCAAAAGATCACTCAGCCAGAAGAAGCCGAGCTGGGATGCACACCCAGTCTAACAGCACTGAGCCGCCTCCCAGCTTCAACCCTGTATGTGCCTTCCTTATGACTGTTGTGATTTTTATGTGCTGATCATTATTGAATTAATATCGCTCATTAGCTTGGGCCACTCTTTGGTAATTTAGAAAACATTTAAAATGTTTATTTAAATATTTAAAAAGACCCTTTACACCATGTCCTTAATGGGGAATCAAAGTCGCTTGCCATAATAAAAAATAGAGAAAAGCAAACACCATATGTTAATGCATATGTATACGAAACCTAGAAAAATGGTACTTGCCGGGCAGAATAGAAGTGCAGACATAGAAAATGGACTTGTGGACACAGTAGTGGAAGGAGAGGGAGGGACGAATTGAGAGAGTGGAACTGACATATATATGCTACCATGTGTAAAACAGCTAATGGGAAGCTGCTATATAGCGCAGGGAACTCAGCCCAGCGTTCTATGATGACCTAGAGGAGTGGGATGGGGGGAGGCTGGGAGGAAGGCTCAAGAAAAAGGGATATATATATACATATAGCTGACTCATGTTGTTGTACAGCAGAAACTAACACAACATTATAAAGCAATTATAATCAGATTAAAATTTTTTTTAAACTGTACAGAATAGTGACCAAAAGTAAATACATAAACATATAATAGAAATAAAATGATCTTATTGACTCATGCTAGAAACCATTCTCTATGAAGTCTCTGACTGAGCCCTGCACTCTTTTTAATTAAAAAGGGAGACGGTGGTGGTGGTTTAGTAGCTAAGTCATGTCCGACTCTTGTGACCTCATGGACTATAGCCCAGCAGGCTCTTCTGTCCATGGAATTTACCAGGCCAAGAATACTGGAGTGTGTTGCCACTTCCTGATCCAGGAATCAAACCCAGTCTCTTCCACTGCAGGTGGATTCTTTACCGATTGAGCTACAAAGGGAGACGTGAACATGTCCTGCCCTTTAACTGGTCTTCTCCCTGGCCTGCCAGAGTGAAGAGGGGCCTGAATCTCCAGGATGCAACTACATGTTATCCAATGTCACTTACTGCCGCAGCCCCAAACACCCCATACTCCAACTCAGGGGCACGTCCTGCACTTTGCAATAGACCACACAGTGGCCTGCCACTTGTAAAGGACGGGAGGCGGGGCAGAGAGGAAGACCTACAAATGCACATACGTGGTACCAAGGTGTCTGGGGACAGTGAGCAGTTCAGTGAGGCTAGAACACTGTGTATCTGTGTGTTCCAGGGTCATGGGGCAGAAAGTCAGTGGAAGCTCAGACTGGAAAGTACCTGGAATCTGATTCTGGAGTGTTTTGAGCAGCACGCTCAGGCATTTGTATTTAGGTGAAGAGTGTGGACAAATGGAACATGGAGCACAACTGATCCAGAGCCAGAGTACCTCTTCTCAGCAGTGGGAACAGCAAACCCTGATGGCTTCCAAGAAGGACACCTGCAGGAGAAGCATGCATCTGGAACAGTCTTCTCAACGTCCGACCAGGGTCTGCTTCCACGCGTCTGTGCATGTTAAGTCGCTTCATTTGTGTCCGACTCTTTGTGATCCCATGGACTGTAGCCCGCCAGGTTCCTCTGTCCAAGGGATTCTCCAGGCAGGAATACCGGAGTGGATTGCCATTTCCTTCTCCAGGGGATCTTTCAGATGCAAGGATCGAACCCATGTCTCTTGCATCTCCTGCATTGGCAGGCAGATTCTTTACCACTAGTGCCACCTGTGGCTGGAGTTTATTTCCTGGCCACCCTGCTCCTACCTTTGAAAGAAAAGATTGTCTCTACAGAGAAAAAGGAGTACAGCAAGGCCATCAACAGCTGTATATACCAAGAGAGTCCCTTGGACAGAAAGGAGATGAAACCAGTCAATCCTAAAGGAAATCAACCCTGAATATTCATTTAAAGGACTGATGCTGAAGCTGAAGCTCCAACACTTTGGCCACCTGATATGAAGAGCTAACTCATTGGAAAAGACCCTGATGCTGGGAAAGATTGAAGGCAGGAGAAGAAGGGGACCACAGAGAATGAGATGGTTGGATGGCATCACCAATACCATGGGCATGAACTTGGGCAAACTCCAGGAGATGGTGACGGATAAGGAAGCCTGGCATGCTGTAGTCTATGGTGTCACAAAGGATCAGACATGACTTAGCGACTGAACAACAACAGAGAAAAAGAGGCAGATACATTTCAGAGTGAGAAAGAGCCTGAAACTGCCCTTGAGGGAAAATGATGTGTCCCATGTCTGTCAAGGGGAGGGAGCAGAAGACACAAAGGCTGCTCTTGGAAGACAGAATTGGTGTGCACTCTAACCAGAAAGGGCTGCCAACTCCTGGGCCGAGGACTGCATATGGATGGAAAGTGTTTCTCTGATATCAAGCCTGCATAGCGCAGAAGGGAAATGGCTCGCTCCTGACTCCAGGATTGAGAAGCCCCTGCCCTGCTCCTTGCTGACCGATTGCCAAACCTAAGACTTTCTTTGCTTCTTCTGAAATGGGGATAACCCCTGGCTCAGCCTCTATCCCTAAAATGGAAAGCTATCCCCCTACAAGAGAAGATGTATGGAAAGGACTCTGGGAACCATAAGTGCTGTTATTACCTCTGTGAAAACACAGTCTGTCTATGCTGGAACGTCTTATGCTGCATGGAAGAAAGTTTCAGCCCAGATGGAAAAAGACCAGAGACTGGCAGGAGTAAGGGAGGAGAAACCGTGGGTAATGTGACAGACTAAGACCGTCAGAACTAAGAAATCTTAGAATTCAAATTCAACTGAAAAATTCAGTAAGCCAAATCAAACTCCTGTTTATATTGCCAGCTGCCCCTTCCAACTTAGGGAGCATTGCCATCCAGATGCATCTTGGGGAGGCCTAGAGCAGAGGGGCTACAGGCCCCTCGGGGCAGCCCCCACTGGCCAGCATGGCAATGAAGATGACCCACCTTACTTATGTAACACTGACTTAAAAAACAACCCCATGGACTGGGGACTGCCAGGATCCTCTGTCTGTGGAATTCTCCAGGCAAAAATACTGGAAATATTTCTCCAAAAATACTGGAGAAGGAAATACCATTTCCTTCTCCAGAGGATCTTCCCGACCCAGAGTATCTTTATATTATATATATTTTATATATAGTAGTGTGTGTATGTCATTCTCCCAGTTTATCCCCCCCAACACTGACTTTCGTATCAATATAATTTATAACAAGGGTAACCTGACACACAGTAAACGATATATATATTTTATGCTGCCNACTGGAGAAGGAAATACCATTTCCTTCTCCAGAGGATCTTCCCGACCCAGAGTATCTTTATATTATATATATTTTATATATAGTAGTGTGTGTATGTCATTCTCCCAGTTTATCCCCCCCAACACTGACTTTCGTATCAATATAATTTATAACAAGGGTAACCTGACACACAGTAAACGATATATATATTTTATGCTGCCTGGTAACTAGACACAAATGGTAAATGGTCCTAATAAACGACTGTAATGAGTGTTACTGTTTAACACAGTCAAGCGGGGTTCGTAGTTTTTCTCTCTTTACTTTGTTAGTTTTCCAGGAATGCTTACCTCTCTCTCCTGATTGCTGTGATGATAATAAGGATGATGATCATTATTTCTCTTTCTCTCTCTCTCTCTCACACACACACACATGCACGCACCCACAGAGCATTCTTCCCAACAGATTCATTTCCTTACGCTGACTGCCTTGTCCCTTCCCCCTGGGCTTAGTTTCCCTGTGACCACCTGTCTCTATCCATTGCTCAGCCACATCNCACACACACACACATGCACGCACCCACAGAGCATTCTTCCCAACAGATTCATTTCCTTACGCTGACTGCCTTGTCCCTTCCCCCTGGGCTTAGTTTCCCTGTGACCACCTGTCTCTATCCATTGCTCAGCCACATCACCATACTTCACAACTTGAAGTAGAATAATTCTCTTTGAAGCCCCTTCCCTGAATCCTTTCCTGCTTTAGAAATGGCTGGACCATTGTGGAATCAGAGAATGTAGAACTAGTGAGTCCTAAGACATTTCTAAATCAGCCCCCCAAGTGGAGTGGTAATCTCTAGACCTGGTCATGTTCACTGTCAGTTTCTCAACATCTGGTGCAGTACCTGGTACACAGGTGGCTCACAAGAAGTATTTGTTGAATAAAAATCTAATTTGGCCCCTTTATTTTACAGTTAAAGAGCTTGGGGCCCAGAACAGTGAAGTGGCATGCCCAAGGTCACAGAGCTGGTAAATGGTACTGCCAGGCCTCAAATGCAAACCTTTCAGCTGGCACCAGTCAGGGTCCCAGCAGGAAACAGATGGCACTCAACTCAGGATAATTGACTTGAGGAAAGTTGAATTCAGGGGCTGTTTACAAAGATGATGGCTGCATGTGGGGAAACCACAAGGGCTAATGTAGAATGCCAGAGCTATCAAGAATGAGAAGTTGTTAGGTCTCCTAGACCTGGAGGTGGGGAAGGAAGAAAAGAGTCCTGGAGGAGCACTGCCTTCAAAGGAGAGGGATTCTGCCAGCTTGCTCAACCTGACTTCATCCCCGTCGCTCCCTCCAGGGCTCCCATTGTTCAAACTCAACAGGAGGTCAGAGGAGGGAGCCCTATTGATGAAGTGAGTACACTCAGTCTCCAGGGCAGTAAGCAGAGTGGCAAGGGGTGGAACAAGTGTCTGAAGGGGCACACGGATGATATCCACTCTGCTGTACTGAGATGCTTCTCTTGGAGATTGTCCAGAGGCAGTGAATTAATTAATTAAATAAACATCTACTCTAGACCGTTTATTAGACCTGTGCTGACAAAGGTCAGCCAGACCTCTGTCGATAAAGGTCCGTATAGTCAAGGCTATGGTCTTCCCAGGGACCACATGCAGTTGTGACAGCTGGACCATGAAGAAGGCAGAGCAATGAAGAATTGATGCCCTCGAACTATGGTGCTGGAGAAGACTCTTGAAAGTCACCTGGACAGAAAAGAGATCAAACCAGTCAATCTTAAGGGAAATCAGCCCTGAATACTCATTGGAAGGATTGATGCTGAAGCTGAAGCTCCAGTATTTTGGTCATCTGATGCGAACAGACACATTGGGAAAGTCCCTGATGCTGGAAAGGATTGAGGGTAGAAGAAGAGGGTGTCAGAGGATGAGATGGCTGGATGGCATCACCAATGCAATGGACGTGACCTTGGGCAAACTTTGGGAGATGGTGAGGAACAGGGAGGCCTGGTGTACTGCGATCCATGGGGTCACAAAGAGTCTGACATGACTGGGCAACTGAAAAATAACAACATGCTGGAGTCACCAGGCTCTGGTAAGTCAAAGCCAACCCATTGCCTATTATCCTCTGTTAGAGCTTCATTCTTCTGGGTCTCCCCCAGAATATTTTGATCTCCCATATTACATTTTTTAGATGATCCTACTGGGTGGCATTCCAAATAACCACTAGGCAAACCCCTAGTTTTGTTTATTGGCTGCTGATAAAAGAGGCAAGAAGAATGTGTTCCAGGCTGGGTTCTGCAGAAGGGCTGGCTCTGGAGGAGGATGGAAGCTGCTGCTGGTGGGAAGATCAGCAGCAGTAGTGGGGAGGAGCCAGGGAGGGGTGAGATGGAGGGAGGGGATGAGCCCTGAGGAGGACTCTCACCTACTCCGAGGATCTCACCTGGGTCGGCAGCCTGGCCGGCCATTCATTACACCACACACACTGTAAGATGTGAGGCTGGGGAAGGGAGAAGGCTGTGGAACTGGATATAGGGCAGCAAAAAGCAAGAAACAGGAGAGTTAGAGACAGCAAAGGGGCCTTGTGTGCATTGCCCACTCCTTTCTCAACAGATTCTCAGCAAAAAGCGTGTGCCAATCAATGTCAGGAAGTCCCATGCATCCCAATTCCAAGTGGAGGGGGACAGCGAGAGTAGCAGGATGATGACAAAAGGCGCTCTCATGTGAGAATGAGGATCCAGTCACTCTGAAAATTTGCCAGGTGGCTACACTGCCAAAATGTCCTTTAGAACTGGTCTGATCAAGCTTCTACACTGACTCCTGGACATGCGTATTCAGAGTTCCAAGGCTCATCATCTTGAAATCCCAGGGTGTGTTTAATTAATGCTGCTGCTCTTTAAAGGACACACTATCATCTGGTCCTGATCATTGGAATTCGTCCAAATTCAGCTTTTTTGAAGAAAAATCAATTCTCTCTTCTTCTGGGACTTCCTTAACACTCCATCAAGTCTGATTCTTTTGTCTCCAAGCCTCTTCCAAAGGGAGAGATTATCTTGGAAAAGTCACTGAGGAGGTCTCCCAATTGCATCATGTCTGTGTTTATAGACAAGTGGGAGAAATCAGACCCAGGATCACTGGCCTCCACAATATAGAGAGAAACTAGAAGACTTTGGAAACATCGGTGATTGCCTCTTTTTTTTTTTTTTTTTTCTGTTTTTAAAATGCATAAAGGCATTTTTTTAAAATGCAGTTTTTGGTTTTTTTGGGTGGGAGAGGCAGTGCACTATGCCACACAGCATGTGGGATCTCAGTTCCCTGATCAGGGATCGAACACACATGCCCCACCTTGGAAGCACAGAGTCCTAACCACTGGACCTCCAGAGAAGTCCTATAATGATATTTTAAAAAACAGATTGTCCATACACATGGTTCAAAATCCAGAAAGCACAAAAAGCTATGCTGAGAAGACTTCTCCCTGCCCTAAGTCTTTTGTCCCTCCACCACCACCCCCCACCCTGCCACTACTGTCACATTTTAGGAAATCTTCTGGAAAATTCTGTGTGCATTTGCAGGCAAATACAGTACTAGTATAGAATCATAGTTTTCTCTGTTTTGCATATAAAAGGTAGTCTATTTCCTGTTTCCTGATATGTGTAAATTTTAAAATTACCTTCTCCATAGAAATTCATTGGTGGCTAGTAATACTTGTTTATTAAAGACTGAAATTAAAAGATGCTTGCTCCTTGGAAGAAAAGCTATGACAAACCAAGACAGAAAAAAAAAAAAAGCAGAGATGTTACTTTGCTAACAAAGGTCCATCTAGTCAAAGCTATGGTTTTTCCAGTAGTCATGTATGCTTGTGAGAGTTGGACCATCCATACAGAAGGAGGCTGAGCGCCAAAGAATTGATGCTTTTGAACTGTGATGTTGGAGAAGACTCTTGAGAGTCCCTTGGACAGCAAGATCAAATCAGTCAATCCTAAAGGAAATCAACCCTGAATATTCATTGGAAGGACTAATGCAGAAACGGAAGTTCCAGTACTTTGGCCACCTGATGCGAAGAACTGACTCATTGAAAAAGACCCTGATGCTGGGAAAGATTGAAGGCAGGAGGAGAAGGGGACGACAGACAACAAAATGATTGGATGGCATCACCAACTCAATGGACATGAGTTTGAGCAAGGTCCGGGAGATGGTGAAGGACAGGGAAGCCTGGAGGGCTGCAGTCCATGGGGTCCCAAAGAGCTGGACATGACTGAGTGATTGAACAACAGCAAAGACTGTTCATTAAAGACTTGTACAGTAAAATACAGATACACTCAGCCCTCTGTCTCTGAGGATATTGGGGGACCGATGGTACTAGGCAATTTTATATAAGGGACTTGAGTGTGGTGGGGGTTGGTTTCCTCTGGGGGTGCCTGAAACCCGTCCCCCAGGATACTGAGGGATGACTTCAGTTGCCCTAACTACTGTTTCTATAGCACATTGTAGGCAGAATAACCATGGAGGCTGAAGACTCTAACAGGATGACACTTAATTGTCTTAATTATTCAAAAGGAGAATGATAAACTAGATGCCTGAGATACAAATTAAAGCACCATCCAAGGGCTGGGCCACCAATGAGCCAAGTAGTGCATCTCTGAGAGCCCTGCCAGCCTGTCTGCCTGGGACATCTGGCATTCGAGCATAAGGGGGAAGGTGGGTGTGGGTTGAGGCAGAAAGGTCTGTGATGATGAGAAAGTGCATGTGTGCCTCCCAGCATGTTTGTACCACAACTCCAGCAGTGGAGAGAGTTGCTCTGTGAAGCTTGTGAGGATGTGTGTGAAGATGAAGAACATGGGGGCTATAGTCTGTGTGTGATGATGTCCCATCTGGGAGCCTGAGGAACGGTTATGGGTTATGTTGAGGTTGGAAATACTGCAATAAGGGCCATCCTGGCTTCTGGGCTCACAAGGCAGGTGGAGATGGTGAGATTCCCCCAGAAAGGGGTCCGGCCCCTACCCCACCCTCCCAGCAGGGATCCTGCCTATGGGGCACAGACTGCGGAACTTTCTGTCCATGGTGGCCTGACTGCAGCCTTGCTGGTCTCTGCCCAGATGGTCAGGCTGGTCCTGGGTGTGTTCTGAGAGTACACCCAGGTGCAGGGCAGCGTGTCCTCAAGAAGAAAGTACCTCTTCCTACTTTTGTTCTTAGGGCCTCAAGGAGAGGCCTCTGCCTATATCTCCAGAATATAGTGTGAGGGGATGGGCTGAATGTGGAGAAATTATCCCTGATGTTCACTGTGATTGAAAGGGTGATATTGGAGGACAATCGTGTTGGAAGGATCGCCCAGCCTCACTGGTGCTTTTTTTCCTCTCCTCGATCCCTGGCTTTGGTTCCCCAGGTCCCAACCATGCCTCATTGACCATAACAGCTGGCCCTTTGGCCAGTTGCCAAGACATTGCCCCCCACTCACACAAGGAGATGTGGCTGGGTCTCTGCCTCAGCCCCTCGCCCCCAGCTTGGTCAAGGCTTGAATGGAGCAAATGGTCCCTGGCAACAGCAGCTTCCAGATCCACTTGAATTCTCAAACTTTTAGGTTCTCTTCAAATCTAACTATTAGCTGGCACCCCAGAAAATGTTTCCTCCTTGGGATCGTGTGTTTGCTGCAGGACTGACCCGGGGAAGGTTACCCACCTTCTTCCTGCCCACACAGCACAGGGGTCCTGTCTCCCACATCTACCTCGTTTTTCTACCTTTGCCGTCTTTATCATCTACCCCATCCTACCACATATGGTCAATTATTTGAGTTTAACACCCTCATGCCTTCACATTTAGCTGTCCAATTGAGGCAGTCAATAAAGAGAGACTCTCAGAGTTTGGGAAGGAGAGACTGTAACATCACCGGTGTCCTTGACAAATACCACGCATAAGTCACGTTCATGATATTCTCCTTTAGCAATAACAACTGTCCGTCGCCTTATCTCCCATAACACTCTCACATGACAACCGATTAGATTCCCCCAGCCTTGTTGTTTGGGGAAGATTGCGTTTCATCTCATGTTTAATTGACAAGCTATACTTACCATGGCCATTGCTAGGGAGACAGGAAAGCCGCCCGATTTTGAAGAGATGATAGAGGGTTTGGGAACAGAACAAAGGCTACTTGATGGCAAATGTCCTTGTCCTTGTGGCTGAGGCCTTCCTGTTCCATCTTCAGTTTCACCAGCAGATACGTGGTCACCTTCATGATTCTGTGTAAAATGCCGCCACCACCAAAAAACAAAGCAAACCGCTGGTAATGACCTTTTACTTTGCTTTCCTTCTTTTCTCTTTCTCCCTGAAATAACAGTGTTCATAAAATGTTGTCTCCCTTTTAGAGATGTCTGAAAATGATCATAAATAGATATAAAAGAGGCAGAAAAATCCCATTGTCTGTGTCAAAGGGGTTCTCCCAAGTTTTATGTGACTCGATGAGGTTAAGTGTAACTATGGAAACATAATTAATGCTTTCAAAACCTTGACTTGAAGTTATGTTTATAGACAGTTGTAAACGTTACTGTCTCTTGTTTTGAGGAGACAACATTTTATAAACAAGAGTGAATCTTTCTAGTCTATACAAAGTATTTCTCATTGTATTGTTAACTGGCCAATAAACAAAGTCAGTTTACCTTCTTTTAATTCTCTCAGATTCCTGATCCCTAGCAAGTGAGTGCAATCATTTTCTTCCTTAAAAAAAACACTCCCTATCTTTAAGAAAAAAAAATCCATTTTTACTTTTCTTAACTGATTCTTACAGCATTTAAATATAAAATAGCATCAGTTCTTCTTCCACTTGGTTTAGACTTCTATCCTAATGTCATGAAACATGTCTGACCAATTGGTAGTTGAAACATGAGGGAAACTGCCTTCCTTGTTTTCTGGGTTCCTAGAGGCTTAGATTATCTCAGAAACACAGCATCCCAGTCACAGACTACTAATGGGATAAGATGCATTTTGTAAATCACATGGAAAATCTTTACATTTATAGCAGGAGGTTTCCCCCACCTTGTGGAAAGCTCAACTCAACATTTATTTATTTTTTTCCTTGCAAAGATTGTTTTATCTTTTGACTATTCTATTCCAAACGATAGCTAGCTCCATTTAATACTTCTAGGACTGAAATAGAAGTATTCTCTCTCTGACTGTAATGTAGACTGGCTAAGAGAGTTTCAGCAGAAATAATAAGGTTTTTGATCATATGTTACTTGGAGCAAGGCGCTTTAGTGCTATAGTTAAAATATTAATAATTCAGTTGTTTTACTGTATTATACATTAGTGCCAGGAAAATCACCTTAATATTTTGTGCAGAGTTTGTTCAGTGATTGAATTAATACCTGAAATACAAAGCCTGTTACCTTCTAACCTTTTCAAGTGACAGGAGAGGAAAACATCTTTCATCTTCTATTGTATAACAGATTTTAAAATACCTTTTAACATCTGAATTCAGTCATCTTTTCCTTATTTGAAGATGGTGAAGGAAAACAATTTTTCAGGAGCTGAATCAATATGATAACTATTTTCAGAACTACTTTTCTTCAGGATCACTGAAGCACTTGGAAGTCAGAATCTAATGCTATTTCACAAGTGTAGGAACTCTAGATTCTCATATGATTTTTATTTTTGAAAATAATAACCATATGGTGCTTTTAATGATGCAAAGTAGCTCGTAAAAGTAAGAAGAGATTTTTATGAAAAAAGAAAGCACAAGAAAAGATCTCCAACAGGGTTTCCAGTTTTGTGTTTTCACACATTAAATGCCAAGTGCCCGAGTGACATTACATGCACAGAATAAATGGAGATTATGCTGTTAATGTGATTGAAGAAGCAACTAGAGGAAAACACTCTGGCTTTGAGAAAAGTAATTACCTGAGAAGTTGCATTATTGGTTCCCAACCTATAAATGAAAGAGAAAACATCAAGAAAATTACTCACTCTATTCAACCCTTATTCCCTCAAACCTCCAGTTTGCTTGGGATGCTTTTTCTGCAAACAGTTATACCTGAAGCATTTTAAATGTAAATCTGTAATGGAGACTTCTCACATAGCAAGCGTAAAAGCTGGTTGTTTAGCCACGTAAAATCCCCCTGTTCTAGGGGGGCTTCCCTGGTGGCTCAGTGGTAAAGACTCCACCTGCCAGTGCAGGAGACAGGGGGTCCATCCCTGATCCAGGAAGATCCCAAATGCCTTGGAGCTGTGCACCAAAACTGTTGAGCCTCTGCTCTGAAGCCCAGGAGCCATACAGCCCATGCTCTGCAACAAGTGAAGTCACTGCAGTCAGAAGCCTGCGCGCCACACTAAGAGAGAAGCCAGTGTACCAAGGAAGACCCCCCAAAGACCAAAAATAAATATATAAAATTAAAAAAAAGAAATCCCTCTGGTTCTAGAGGACTGAGAAAATGAGAACATCTTACCGGTGATAACTAAAGATTTCCCTCCATTTGTCAAGAAATAAAATCTTTCTAGTTATCTCCTCTAAATCCAGCCCTTGGGAGTTTTGTGGCTCATCTGAGGACTCCATAGCTATTAGATAATGTAAAGAATTGGAAGAAGGAAGTTGTTCAAATGGGAGAGAGAGCGGGCTGGTAGTGAAATGAGTTGGCTGGCAAAGATGCCCAGGTGACGTGTGTACAGTCCCTACCTTTTGACCAATGAGGAGATCATGCCACACAGTTGCAGCGCTGGGCTTTTTGTAAGACCTTGCTATCAGATCATGATTAAACTTTCATTAGGGGTGGAATACTTCTCTGTTTTTCTTCACAGTATGGATACCATGAATGTTTAATCCAAGACACATATTTATAAACAAAAGGACTGCAATTACTTATCTGTATCAAAGCAACTGGGATAATTTAATTGATGAGAGATATCATGTTAGTGGAATGTGATAGCACCTTATGCTGTGTTGCCTCCTTGGAAATGTGTAGTCAAAGAGACTAAAAGCCATCATGATGATATTGAAAAACCGTATCAACTACTATTGGGTAAAGTGTAGGCTGAGGAAGAAACTGGCCATATCAAGGCCAACTTGATATGGATTTTAGCACACAGAAACCTTACACAATTTGAAGAAGGACTGGTTTGATTTCTTTCTGGGATAAATTTAAAAGTATGTCTCTTCCTATTAGCTGAATGAATTGTAGCTTTAATAACTGGCATAATGAAGAATGTTGATGGCTGTGATGGTTAATTTTATGTACCTAACTTGTTAGGCTATGGTACCCAGCTTTATTGACCACACCAAAGCCTTTGACTGTGTGGATCACAACAAACTGTGGAAAATTCTTCAAGAGATGGAAATACCAGACCACCTTACCTGCCTCCTGAGAAATCTGTATGCAGGTCAAGTAGCAACAGTTAGAACCAGATTGGAACAGTGTACTATTTCCAAATTGGGAAAGGAGTATGTCAAGGCTGTATGTTGTCACCCTGCTTATTTAACTTATATGCAATGTACATCATGCAAAATGCCAGGCTGGATGAAGCACAAACTGGAATCAAGATTATCGGGAGAAATATCAATAACCTCAGATATGCAGGTGACACCACCCTTATGGCAGAAAGCAAAGAGGAACTGAGAGCCTCTTGATGAAAATGAAAGAGGAGAGTGAAAAAGGTAGCTTAAAACTCAACATTCAAAAAACTAAGATCATGGCATCTGATCCCATCACTTCATGGCAAATAGATGGAGAAACAACAGAAACAGTGAGAGACTTTATTTTCTTGGGCTCCAAAATCACTGCAGATGGTGACTGCAGGCATGAAATTAAAAGACTCTTGCTCTTTGGGAGAAAAGTTATGACCAACCTAGACAGCATATTAAAAAACAGAGACATTACCTTGCAGACAAAACTATGGTTTGTCGTCTGGTCAAAGTTATGGTTTCTCCAGTAGTGATGTACAGATGTGAGAGTTGGACTATAAAGAAGGCTGAGTGCCAAAGAACTGATGCTTTTGAACTGTGGTGCTGGAGAAGACCCTTGAGAGTCCCTTGAACTGCAAGGAGATCCAACCAGTCCATCCTAAAGGAAATCAGTCCTGAATATTCACTGGAAGGACTGATGCTGAAGCTGAAACTCCAATACTTTGGTCACCTGATGTGAAGAACTGACTCATTTGAGAAGACCCTGATGCTGGGAAAGATTGAAGACAGGAGGAGAAGGGGATGACCAAGGATGAGATGGTTGGATGCCATCTCCGACTCAACGGACGAGTTTGAGTAAGCTCTGGGAGTTGGTGATGGACAGGGAAGCCTGCGTGCTGCAGTCCATGGAGTCGCAGAGTTGGACATCACTGGACGACTGAACTGAACATTTAAACAGTAGATTTTGAGTGAAGGAGATTATCTTTCATAATGCGGGTGGGCCTTTTCCTATCAGTTGAAGACCTTAAGAGAAAAGACCAAGATCCCCAACAGTAGAAGGGAAGTCAGCCTGTAAACAGCCTTCAGACTTGAACCTGCAGTGTCAGCCTCTTCCTGGACCCCCAGTCTGCCAGCCTGCCCAGCATATTTTAGACTTGTCAGTCCCCACATTCATGCAGCCAATATACATGAAAGTGTTAGTCACTCAGTTATGTCCAACTCTTTGCAACCCCATGGACTGTAGCCCGCCAGGCTCTTCTGTTCATGGAATTCTCCAGGTAAGAATACTGGAGTGGGTTGCTATTCCCTTTCCAGGGGATCTTCCCGACCCAGGGATAGAACCTGGGTCTCCCACACTGTAGGCAGATTCTTTACCGTCTGAGCCAGCAGGGGAGCCCTGGCCAATATATATGTGTATACAAATGGAAAGAGAGAGATTCTTATATCCTGTTGGTTCTGTTTCTCTGGAGAATGCTGAGAAATACAGTGTTTGTTTGTTTTTTTTTAAATCAAAAACAAATACTGGTTATCAGAAAAGGATTCCTATCTTTTCTGTTTGAAATTGAACCTCTTAAGCAGGAGGTCACTTTCTCTATGACATTTCTGATTATGCTGCTGCTGCTAAGTCACTTCAGTTGTGTCCGACTCTGTGCGGCCCCATAGATGGCAGCCCATCAGGCTCCCCCATCCCTGGGATTCTCCAGGCAAGAACACTGGAGTCCGTTGCCATGTCCTTCTCCAATGCATGAAAGTGAAAAGTGAAAGTGAAGTCGCTCAGTCATGTCCGGCTAGTAGCGACCCCATGGACTGCAGCCCACCAGGCTCCTCCGTCCATGGGATTTTCCAGGCAAGAGTGCTGGAGTGGGGTGCCATTGCCTTCTCCGATTTCTGATTATAAGGTTTGTAAAATCTTGGGAAGACTAAGAAGTCAAAGCAAGGAGGCTATGTGGATTTATTACGACTAGAGTGAGGGTCAGAGCTGAGGGGACTGATTGTATATGGAAATGCAGCAAGATACCACATCAACCACTTTTGCTCGAGGATGCTCTACCTCCAGTTTTCTTAAACTAACTTTTAGTGATTGTTTAACCATTTAATATTCAGACATCTCATTCAGTATTTTTGTTGTAAACATAAGAGGCATAAAGAAATTCTTTCTCATTTCCTCCTTTATAGTTTTAATGGTGCCTTGGAACTATGGGAATGCAGGAGACAGGTAGGAGAGCAGAGTGGTAAAGAGCATGGCCTCTGGGCCCCAATTGTTTTGAATCATGTTTTCACCTCTTGCTAGCTGTATGGCCTTGGACTAGTTATTTAACCTTTCTGCGGCCAGTTTATTCATCTGTAAAATGAGACTAGTTGCATATCTATGAAGATGGTATATCACTTGCTGCTGCTGCTGCTGCTAAATCACTTCAGTCATGTCCGACTCTGTGCGACCCCATAGAAGGTAGCCCACGAGGATCCCCTGTCCCTGGGATTCTTCAGGCAAGAATACTGGAGTGGGTTGTCATTTCCTTCTCCAATGCATGAAAGTGAAAAGTGAAAGTGAAGTTGCTCAGTCATGTCTGACTTTTAGCGACCCCATGGACTACAGCCTACCAGGCTCCTCCATCCATGGGATTTTCCAGGCAAGAGTACTGGAGTGGGGTGCCATTGCCTTCTTCAATATCACTTACTTACACAGATCTTATTTATCTTGTTTATTCCTAAAAAGTAGAGTGCCTGAACCAAACGATATGGTTATTTAAAGAATTTTGCTACATAATGCCAAGTTTTACCATTGTTTGTGAGCATCCCTTGCCCAGTCCCTCTTGTTCCTTGTATTTCTAAATTGGAATCTGTGGTCCCATTCTTTTCAATCAAGAAAGTGCTGTCTTCACTTCTCTTATCTTTCTTTGAAGTTAGATGTTGATAAGGGTTCTAGAGTGGAAAGGACTGGTCTGTAGATGACATCAGGAGTTGAGAATGTGATTTAGCCATATTCAGAGGAAGGCAGTCTCTCTTGGGCATTTTGTCAAGGAACTTAGAGCAGGAGCCTGGGTGTAAGAAGTAGGGTGAAAAGAAAAGATGGAATTGGGGGATCTTGAGCCAGATCTGGAGAGATGAAGTGGGAGAGGGGTATAGAAACATATAGAATTTAGGGTTGTCTCCCTCACTTTGTAATACCTTTGTTCCCACCACATGGCATACGAAGTCACCTAAATCTCCCTAGACTGCCTGTGGTGTATCAAAGCATCCAGCCTGAATACAAGGTCTCACACAGCAGTGGATGCGTAGCAGCAAAAAGGAGAGTACAAAGCAGGGTTGTGGGAGAGGAGGGAAGTCTTGCAACCCTGCAGTGAGCCAGGGGGTTGGGGAGGATGGTGGAGGGCCTGAAATAATTTGCCTATAAAGGAAATATGCTATGTAAGTACAGAAACTTGTGCCTGACTCCATTTGCCTTCTTTGTTGATAATTTTGAAAAATAATTCCAATGATTTCATGAGAAAAACTAGTTTTTATTCCAAACTTGGAAATTAACATGTGAACACTTAATGTTATTACTATTTGCTGTAGTTTCTAAGCAAACTATGATTGATCTTTATAGTGTTACCCAGTTCATCCTTACGGTCAAATCTGAAAAACCTTGTGCTTGCAAGTGTTTTGACCAGCTTGCAAAATGATCCCCAACCTTTCTTCTTGCTGTTTTCATAGGAGGCTTTATATATAGAAATCTGGAAGGAGAATTTGAGAGCCTTTTGGTATTTTTTCTTAAATAAAATCTTGTTAAGTGTTTTAATTAACCTTACCCATGGAAAGCTCTTCCTTAGGATTAAGTTAAATCCTTTGCAGTTTAATCTTTCATTTTCTTTAGTTCTTCTTTCTGTGGATATAGAAATTTCTTGATTTAGTCCTTCCTTAAGGCCTGGAAACTAGAAGATAGCTGATATACTCCCCCTTTTGTTCCTTGGTGGTGTGGTAAGGAAGAGAGAGTGTCAGGCCCAAGGTCAAATGCCAGAGCCTCTCTCGTAACCTTAACCTTGGAGAGTGAAGTGAAATGAAAGTTACTTCATTTCTATGAGCTTCACTTTCTGAGTCTCCTTTGACTTGCCTCACAGAATCATAATGAATATGACTTATGTGAAAATTCTTAACCTTTTATCAATGTTTTCTTGCCTCTTACATATTAAAAATTCTCCTTTAAAAGTTTTACTTTTTCCTACCTTTATGCATTTTACGGGTGGTAGCACAGGCTAGGGATGCAACGAGAAGTCAGAAGTGCTCAAGCATGAAGACTGGGGCATTGGTCCCCCGTCAGTGGGCATTTGGTCTTTGGTTGGCCACTTAGACACTCCTGCTGGATCATAGTCCTGCTCTGAAAAGTCTTAAAGGCCAGTGTGGTACAATAGGAAATTTATTTGGTCTTTGTCCAAAGAATACTTTATGCATTTTACGGGTGGTAGCACAGGCTAGGGATGCAACGAGAAGTCAGAAGTGCTCAAGCATGAAGACTGGGGCATTGGTCCCCCGTCAGTGGGCATTTGGTCTTTGGTTGGCCACTTAGACACTCCTGCTGGATCATAGTCCTGCTCTGAAAAGTCTTAAAGGCCAGTGTGGTACAATAGGAAATTTATTTGGTCTTTGTCCAAAGAATTCCTCAAATACTTGGTATTTCATCTGTAGAACACCTAGGTGGTGTTGGAGAAATAGAGAATTCGTTTCTCTGCGGGGGAAAAAGTCTCCCAGTTGGTGTCAGCAAGAATCTGAGATCCGGTATTTAAAGCACATGTTCTGGAGTCAGAGTGGGTGGGAATTTTTGCTCCTCTTCTATGCATGCATCAGTTGTCTTAAACCCTTTGCGACCCCACAGACTGTAGCCTACCAGGATCCTCTGTCCCTGGGGTTTTTCAGGCAGGAATGCTGGAGTGGGTTGCCATTTTCCTTCTGCAGGGGAATCTTCCTGACCCAGGGATATTGTCTCCATTTCCCCGGGTCAGGAGTCTAGACGTGGTTTAGCATCCTCTGCCTGGGGTCTCACAAGTCTGTTGGCCAGGCCTTGTATTCTCATCTAGGCTCATCTTCTCTTCTCAGCTCACATAGTTGTTGGAAGAATTCATTTCCTTGTGACTGTAGAAGTTATTTCTTCAAGACCAGAAAGAAAAAGGGAGGTTCTGCTGCTTCAAGTTTCTGATCTTGGGGAAAGCCTAAGCTCTCTTATAATAAAACTAATTTGATTAGACTAGGCCCACCCAGAGTACTCTCCCTATTGATTAACTGAAAGTCAAACCGATTAGAGACTTTAATTACATCTGCAAATTTCCTTCACCTTTGCCATATAAGGTAACATAATTATGAGAGTGATATCCTACCACCATTGCCATGGTTTGTTGGCTTTTTCAGGTGGTCTCTTCCTTGTGTGAGTTTTGGCAGATTGTGTCTTTCAAGGAACTGGTCAGTTTTATTATTTTAAGTTATCAAATTTGTGAGCACAGAGTTGTTTATAGTATTCCCTTATTACCCTTTTAATGTCCATGAGATCTGCAGTGATGTCCCCCCTTAATTTCTGCTACTGGTTATTTGCATCCTCTCTCTTTTTTATCTTGGCCTGGCTAGAGGCTTCATTGATTTTATTGATCTTTTCAAAGAACCAGCTTTTGGTTTCATAGATTTTCTCTATTGAGTTCCTGTTCGTAATTTTATTGATAACTGCTCTAGTTTTATATATTATTTGTTTTCTTTACCTTGCTTTGGATTGAATTTACTCTTCTTTTCCTAGTTTCCTAAAGTAGAAATTTAGATGATTGATTTTAGATCTTCTTTTTACTAATATATGCTATAAGTTTCATTTTCATTCAATGCTATAAATTTCCCTCTAAACACTGTTTTTGCTGCGTTCCACAAATTTTGATAAGTTGTGTTTTATTTTTATCTAGTTATCATGAGATTTCTTCTTTGACCCATGTCCTATGTAGAAGTATGTTTAATCTCCACATATTTGGGGATTTCCCAGTTATGTATTACAGATTTCTCACTTTACTCCACTGTAGTCTGAGTAGACACTTATATTTGTTATTCTTTTAAATTTGTTAGCTTTTGTAACAAATGTAAGAGTTCAGCTGGTGGACCAGGTAAATATATTTCATGGCCTGTCTAATACCTGATAGACTGTGGGCACCAACCTAATATCTTATAGTATTGTTATGTCCACAGTCCAAGTCCCCAAAACTGAGAAAACAAGACATCCACGGCAATGCAAAAGCAAAAAGGAAATTTATTACTGCCCACCAGATCAACCAAATGCCTTCCAGCGCGCTTGCTGGGCCCTGGCCTCACAATGGTCGGGCGACTAATTCGCCCTTAGTTTGAAAGCTTTCTCCTGTGCCAGTCACCTTCCCACCTCCCAGCGGGGCCTCAGATTCACACTGGACTTTTCTTGCCCTAGCACCGGTGCTTCTAACAGAACTTTCCCTTATGCCTGGAGAGCGTTGTTTTCCTCAGCCAAGGGATCCCTGACGAGCCCCCAAATGTTATGCCCGCAGTCCGAGTCCCCAAAACTGAGAAAACAAGACATCCACGGCAATGCAAAAGCAAAAAGGGAATTTATTTCTGACTCGAGCCAGGGCCCCCGCCACATCCAACGCAGTGGAGTGGAGCAAGAGCCCTGAGCCCTGGGTTACAGTAGTATTTATAGATTTAGGACAAAGACAGGGAGTTGGCAAGGGTGGATTGGTTGCAAGCGTTACTTGGTATTTATTGATTGTCTAAATTTTTGTGCACGCACGGGCTTTCTTTGGGGATTTCTACCCTCGTCCTGATAGGCTGAAACCAGGCTATGGGGAGTATACTGATTTTTCGACTCCTGGTGCCAGCAGAGGATGATCCCAGTTCCTCCCTGGCACTGACTCAGCTCCTCTGCAAAGGAGGCTATGGCCTACCTTGGCTCCCTGAAACTTGTCATGGCGCCTGTTTGGTCCTAACAAGTATGTTGCTGCTGCTCCTGCTAAGTCACTTCAGTTGTGTTCGACTCTGTGAAACCCCATAGACGGGAGCCCACCAGGCTCCCCCGTCAATGGGATTCTCCAGGCAAGAATACTGGAGTGGGTTGTCATTTCCTTTAGGGGTATACAATAATAATCTTATTCAAAATTAAACATTTGATGTAATCTGGAGGCTTGAAAATTAAATAATCCCTTCTCCTTGTGAAGTTTATCTCTGAAGCAGTGAGTGGTCTTATGTCTATGAACACAATAAAATAGGTGTATCTGGGTAGATGAGGAAAACTCTGAGGTCAGGGTTGATGGCACTGGGGGAGTGGATTAATGCCATTGTTACTACTCTGGCATCAATGGTGATTTTCTACATCTCAAAGACAATTTTAGATAGTCAAGCTTTTCACATGGAGGATTATTTTTAGAAATAACATCTACTTTAAAAAATTGTAAATGATGCTCTCATTTACTGAAAAACCCCATAGACGGGAGCCCACCAGGCTCCCCCGTCAATGGGATTCTCCAGGCAAGAATACTGGAGTGGGTTGCCATTTCTTTCTCCAATGCAAGAAGGGATTTTCCAGGCAAGAGTATGGGAGTGGGGTGCCATTGCTTTCTCCACTTATAGTATGTTAGGTGTGTTTTATGGCCCAGAATGTGGTCTCTCTTGGTGAACATTCCATGTGAGCTTGAGAAGAACATATATTCTGCTTCTGGTTGGATGCAGTATTTTATATGTCAATTATATCCAGTTGATTGATGGCATTGTTAGATTAAAATATGTCCTGATTTTCCACCTATTGGATCTGTCCATTTCTGGGAGGGGGTATTGAAGTCTCCAGCTATGATAGTGGATTCATCTATTTCTCCTTGCAGCTCTATCAGTTTTTGCCTCTTAAAGTTTCATGGTCTGTTGTTAGGCACATACATATTAAGAATTATTATGTGTTCTTGGAGAATTGGCCATTTTATCATTAGGTAATATCCTTCTATATCCCATATTCTGTTGATAAGAAGCAAGTCATAAGTCCTGCTGACACTCAAAGGAAAGGTATCATACAGAATTGTGACTTGTTGGGGTGGGGAGGTCACCTTAGGGTGTGTCTACCTTATCCTGATACTGGCAGTGATCTTGGACCAATCATTTCACCTCTCTGCCTTACTTTCTAACCTTGAAAAGTGGGGATAATAATTTTAAATGCATGGCACCCCACCCCAGTACTCTTGCCTGGAAAATCCAATGGACAGAGTAGCCTGGTGGGCTGCAGTCCATGGGGTCGCTAACAGTCGGACAGACTGAGCGACTTCACTTTCACTTTTCTCTTTCATGCATTGGAGAGGGAAATGGCAACCCACTCCAGTATTCTTGCCTGGAGAATCCCAGGGATGGGGGAGCCTGGTGGGATGCTGTCTGTGGGGTCACACAGAGTCAGACACGACTTAAGTGACTTAGCAGCAGGAGCAGCAGCAGTGGATCACTATGAGGATTTATTCATACCTAAGAAGCATTTAGAACATTGGGACATAGCAAATGTCTATGACTTTTGGTGGATTCTCTTCAAAATAAGGACAATTCCTGCTCTGTTGACCTCTTAGAGTTTTTACAAAACTCGGGGGGAAATGGATCTCTGTTAACTGAAAAGCACCAGACAAATAGTGGTGGGTTGTTGTTTCAGGGCTTGTCTTTCTCAGTCTTGTAAAAAAAGTTGCTTTTTGACTACTTTCCTATGATTGTGCAATGACACATAATTGTCTTTTTACATATGTAGATGAAGTGAAGGCTCTGCACCTATTCATCATGTTGCCACTCCACCTCTGCCTGCTTTGAAATACTTTCTGCCTTGTTTTAGAGGCTGTTCAGGCAGCAGAAAGGTCATGGAGCAGCAAGTAGTGAGATAAGAGCATACTCAAATTGCTGTGTGATTTCACAAAAGTCACCTACCCTCTCTGAGCCTGCAGAAGTAAAATAAAACATTGGACAACACTAGGTAATCTCCAGATAACCCCTTCAGTGCATACCTTCCCTGATTTTGGCTTCATTTGTCAGTTCTGCCCAACTCCACCTGGAAACTCTTGACTCAGGCCTATAACTCTCTTCTGTTTAATAGGCTGTTCACGGTTCTGTAATGCTTGGAGCTCTCTTCTTGGACTTCAGGTCATCCAATGTTCTATGGAATCAAGAAAACTCCTTCAAAGACAGAAGGATTCATTCTCAGGAGCATAATTCTAAGAGCCAGAAGCAAAGTAAAGCTAACAAAGTCCAAAGGCAGGCAAAATTAGCAGATGCTCCCAGTAACGAACAAGGTGTAGGAAGGTTTTTCGTAATGACTGCCTCCACAGAGCATAAACAGGAACGTATCCATTCCCGCCCGTCTCCGCTCACACCATCTGTTATTTGTGTCAGGCAGTGGTAATCGCTCTGTGTGACCCCTGTTGCTGGTAACAGAGACCACACTGTACATTGCAGCTTTCTTTGCTTTCTCCCGTCTCCTGGCAGCTGTGGCTGTAAGGTTTGTGTCTATCCTGAGATGGTAGATCAGGGTTTCCCTGGCTCTTGTAACTAAATATAAACAAATCACTCACCCTCCCTACTGGGAAATAAGTTATAAATAACAAGTGGGAGCAATCTTTCATCAGAGAGGCTGTGGTTACTAGGAAACGGGCACTGTAGTCAGGCTGCCTGTTGTCATTATGTGTCCATACGGCATTGAGTATAAGCTCTGGTTCACTGTCCTGGGTCTTTCGAATGGTTCTTGAGTGCACTCTTCTTGCATATTATTCTACTCTTTGGTACCTTGGGGGTTCTAATTTGACCTCTGTCATCAAACTTGCTGTGTGACTTTGGGTGAATTAATTCACATCTCTGGTCCTCAGTTTAATTCTCAGTTAAAAGAGATGAGAAGGTTTGGCTAGATCAGGGCTTCACAAGTGACAGCCCATGGACCAACAAATCTGGTTTGCCATATGTTTATGTGTGCCCAGCAAACTAAGAATGCTTTTTACATTTTAAAATGGTTGAAAATGAATCAAAAGAATAATATTTCATGACAGAAAATATTTGATTATTTAATAGTATAATTATATAACATGCACAATTATATTTATGACAATTATATGAAATCCCTTTTGTGTCCAGAAATAAAGTTTAATTGAAACACGGCCACACTTATTTATTTGCTGTCTATGGCTGCTTTTAGACTTAACAGCAGAGTTGAATAGTTGTGACAGAGATCGTATGGCCTTCCAAGCCTAAGATAATTACTATTTGGCCCTTTATGGAAAAAGTTCACTGACCCCCTGACCTAGATGGTCTTTTACCAGGGGTCCCGAACCTCTGGGATCTAATACCTGATGATCTGAGTTTATGTAATAATAACAGAAATTAAGTGCACAATAAATGTAATGCTCTTGAATTGTCCTGAAACCTTCCCCACCACCGTCCCCCTGGCCATGGAAAAATTGTCTTCCACAAAACTGGTACCTGGTACCAAAAAGGTAGGGGACTGCTGTGTCTTAGTCACTATACAAATTGACTAAGTCTCAGCATAGAACCTTCTTAACCTGGGAAAGAATTTCAGGCTTTAGGTGAAACAGACCTGGGTTGTCTAGTGCTCCCAACAAATCCTAATTACTGCCCTGGCTGAAGAATGGCCTGATAAGGACTAGAAATATCTCAACCCAAGACAGGATTGGGTGCTGGACTCTGGTCCTGCCCTTGTCTGGGTTGGCCCAGGCCTGGGGACCAAGGTAATGAGCCACACGCCTGCTCTGGGAGCCATGACCTGCAGTGATTTTGGGCTAACCCCCCTGGGGATCTAGAGGAGAGATGAAGGTGTTAGGATGTCCTTGCCTGATGGAGAGACTCCAAGTATGTGGCTTAAACAAGCCAGAAGATCGTTGGTAAATTCCAGGTAACCTATATACTAAAAGAGATTTATCAACTGATTGCAATATAAGGAATTTATTTGGGTCCTACAGAAAACTTTATGGAGGGAACTAAATACTATATGTTTTATAAAGTGAATAAATACTGTATGTTTGATCATAATAACATAGAATGATATGTTTTTTAAGAAGAGTCCTTATCCTAAGATATATACTAAAATATTTATGGGTGAAACGATATGATGTCTGGGATATGCCTCAAAATAACCCACTTTAGGAGGATCTGAAGTGGATGAGTCCATACAGATGAAAGAAAGTTGGCCCAGAGTTAGCAGTTGAAGACATGTAATAGGTAAACAGGGCTTCATTATATTACTTTCTTTAATCATGTGTATATTTGAAATTTTCCATAATAAAAAGTTTAAAATATCTGTGTTCATAACCAGTAATTTAAAATTTGTATTTTTAAAGGAATTTAGTCCAAAAAACCTTACACAAGAGCCAAAAGTATATAATTATAGTTATTGTATCTTTGATAGAAATTTCTGGTAAAAAGTTTCCCTAGGAGAAAAAACAAATTCTTGAAGAGGAATAACCATATTAAAACCTGAAAGCATTAAAAAATTTCAATTGCTGAAATATAGTTTATTAATAATTTTGCTATTGATATATAATTATGTAAAATCTTATAGTAAATAGAAAAAGAAAATATAGAACTTGCAACTAATTCCCTAGCCAAATGTACCAGCTTTTATTAAGCTTGCATATTAATCATATAAATATTTAGCATTTACCAGTGCCTCCTGGATGATGGATGGTCTTATATTATTTTTTCCAATATAACTGTAATAAAATTATTTCTTGGGCTTGAAAACAAGTCTGGGTTGGCAGTGATTGATATCAGTTCAGTTCAGTCGCTCAGTCGTGTCCGACTCTTTGTGACCCCATGAATCGCAGCACGCCAAGCCTCCCTGTCCATCACCAACTCCTGGAGTTCACTCAGACTCACGTCCATCGAGTCCATGATGCCATCCAGCCATCTCATCCTCGGTCGTCCCCTTCTCCTCCCGCCCCCAATTCCTCCCAGCATCAGAGTCTTTTCCAATGAGTCAACTCTTCTCATGAGGTGGCCAAAGTACTGGAATTTCAGCTTTAGCATCATTCCTTCCAANAATCGCAGCACGCCAAGCCTCCCTGTCCATCACCAACTCCTGGAGTTCACTCAGACTCACGTCCATCGAGTCCATGATGCCATCCAGCCATCTCATCCTCGGTCGTCCCCTTCTCCTCCCGCCCCCAATTCCTCCCAGCATCAGAGTCTTTTCCAATGAGTCAACTCTTCTCATGAGGTGGCCAAAGTACTGGAATTTCAGCTTTAGCATCATTCCTTCCAAGGAAATCCCAGGGTTGATCTCCTTCAGAATGGACTGGTTGGATCTCCTTGCAGTCCAAGGGACTCTCAGGAGTCTTCTCCAACACCACAGTTCAAAAGCATCAATTCTTCGGCACTCAGCCTTCTTCACAGTCCAACTCTCATATCCATACATGACCACAGGAAAAACCATAGCCTCTGGTAGATGGACCTTAGCCAGCAAAATAATGTCTCTGCTTTTGAATATGCTATCTAGGTTGGTCATAACTTTTCTTCCAAGGAGTAAGTGTCTTCTAATTTCATGGCTGCAGTCACCATCTGTAGTGATTGGTACAGTGGCTTCTTACTCATCAGGAACCCAGGCTTTATCCATTTGCGTCTCTGTCATCGTCATACTTGGCTTGTACCTCATGGTCCAATATGGCTACTTCCCCTGCTGCCATTAACTCTGTATTCCAGAGTGTAGAAAAGGGAAGGAAGAAAAGACAGGCCCTTTAAGAGCATGACATGGCATTTGCACATGTCACTCTTGCTCATGTCCTAAAGGCTAGAATCATCTAGGAAAGAAGATTGGAAATGAAACCCCTAGCTGGGCAACCATTCATTCTACTAACAATGTTTTTACTATATTGTAAGGGGAGAGAGGCCATGGGGGAATGGGGGAGACAATGAATTGCCTCTTCCATTGATACTTTATATTAAAAGATAGATATGTTTATGTACAGATTCCAGAAGTCTCCCTCTTGATCTGAATCTATTTCTTGCTTTTCTCTTTCCTCCATCTGTCTTCCAGTCCCTCCTCCCCTTTTCCTTGGCATCTTGTAAATAGCTTAGTTTGAGAGTGCAAGTGACTACTTTCCTTCAGTTCTGGTGGTTCCAGTCCAGACACCCACTCACTTATTATTCATGCCTTTCTACCCATAGTCATTTGTCTCCCCCACACTCACACACAAAGTTTGGTTTTGCAGCTCGAGAGACATAGGTTTAAGTCCTACTTCCTCTCCTAGTCTGTCTATGATCTTGGGTTAAGTCCACTAAGCTTTGTAGGCCTTGTTTTCCTCACCTGGAAGAAGGCATCATTGCATCTTAAAGAGTCCCTGCTTAGCCTACTTATCTGATGACTGTGAGGATGAAAATAGTCATGGGGAAGTGCTTGGACTTTATAAAGGGTGAAGAGCCACATGGCTGGGAAGTAAGGCATGGAGGGAGCCAGGTATGATGTACCTTCCCGAAACCTGATCATCCTGCTCTTCTCATGGAGTGAGCTGCTGGGAGCCATGTATCTGCGTGTGACCTTATCCCAATCATAGCTGGTTCAGACATAGGATCTTGTCCCCAGTAGGCCTGACTGTTTATTTGGGGAATATGCATTTGAACTGAAGAGTCATATGATGGTTAGAGAATCCTGTTAGTGGTTGCGGTCTGTAGGAACCAATCACAAACCTTGGGATCCTTGGAGTTCAGCAAGTCTTTGTATTCTGTGAGATGCCTTATTCCTTCAACATATTCCATTTCTGTTCTTTGATTTGTTAGAGTGGTTTTTTTTCCTTACAAGAACCTCAACTAAGAAACTCTATTATTGGCAAATTTGGCAGAATGTAACATTTGGTGCTCTCATTTGATAAATCTGTGCCTTTTCACCGTCTCATAGTGAAAGGCAAATGGTGGTTTTTTGTGCTTCCGTGATCTTTCCCAATCAAAACTGGGCATTAGAAGAGGCTCTGACAACAACTATTAATGCTGTAAAAAATGTGAGTTTGTGTGTGTGTATGTATGTATGTACATATATATGTGTATATATATCCCTGGAGAAGGAAATGACAACCCACTCCAGTATTCTTGCCTGGAAAATTCCATGGACAGAGAAGCCTGGCAGGCTACAGTCCATGGGGTCGCAAAGAGTCAGATACAACTGAGCACAGCACAGCACCCACCCACCCATCCACACACACACACACACACACACACACACACACACACACGTACACACACATTTATACACACATATACACATACTTCTCCCAGGGTGATCAAATGAGCCTTAATTCCACTTATATAATAAAAGAATTTTCTGTGTTAAAACAGAAATGAGAAGGTGGACTTTCTGAAGAAAAGAAAGAGCTTTCAACCTTCTCCACCTCCATTTAACACTAAAGCACTATGCACAAATGACAGGGGTGTGCTCTTCACCACACCCTCACCCTATGACAGGCTCCATGCATTTTAGAATCCTAAGGTTGCAGAGAATCCCTGGGGAGCACTTCTTTTGCCTTGGGAAAGCAATATTCTCACAGAAGCCTCAGAGTCAGGTAGGCTGTGAGCTGCCATGGTGTGAGCTGAGGTAGCAGACTTGATTCTGAGGAAACAGGAGGACTTAGAAACTTTCAGAATGAAATAAAAGGGACTGTTTCAAATCCTAAAAGATGATGCTGTGAAAGTGCTGTACTTAGTATGCCAACAAATTTAGAAAACTCAGCAGTGATCACAGGACTGGAAAAGGTCAGTTTTCATTCCAATCCCAAAGAAAGGCAATGCCAAAGAATGCTCAAACTACCGCACATTCATCTCACATGCTAGCAAAGTAATGCTCAAAATTCCCCAAGCCAGGCTTTAACTGTACGTGACCTGTGAACTTCAGATGTTCAAGCTGGATTTAGAAAAGTCAGAGGAACCAGAGATCAAATTGCCAACAACCACTGGATCGTCGAAAAAGCAGGAGAGCTCCAGAGAAACATCTACTTCTGCTTTATTGAGTATGCCAAAGCCTTTGACTGTGTGGATCACAACAAACTGTGGAAAAGTCTTAAAGAGATGGGAATATCAGACCACCTTACCTGCCTCCTGAGAAATCTGTATGCAGGTCAAGAAGCAACAGTTAGAACTGGACATGGAAAACAGATTGGTTCTAAATAGGGAAAGGAGTACGTCAAGGCTGTATATTGTCACCCTGCTTATTTAACTTATATGCAGAGTACATCATGCGAAATGCCAGCTTGGATGAAGTACAACCTGGTATCAAGATTGCCAGGAGAAATATCAATAACCTCAGCTATGCAGATGATACCACCGTTAAGGCAGAAGGCAAAGAACTAAAAAGCCTCTTGGTGAAAGTGAAAGAGGAGAGTGAAAAAGTTGGCTTAAAACTCAGCATTCAAAAAACTAAGATCATGGCATCTGGTCCCATCACTTCATGGCAAATAAACGGGGAAACAAGGGAAACAGAGATTTTATTTTAGGAGCTCCAAAATCACTGTAGATGGTGACTGCAGCCGTGAAATTAAAAGACACTTGCTCCTTGGAAGAAAAGCTATGACCAACCTAGACAGCATATTAAAAAGCAGAGACATTACTTTGCCAACAAATGTCCGTTTAGTCTAAGCTATGGTTTTTCTAGTAGTCATGTAGGGATGTGAGAGTTGGACTATAAAGAAAGCTGAGCACCAAAGAATTGATGCTTTTGAGCTGTGATGTTGGAGAAGACTCTTGAGAGTCCCTTGGACTGCAAAGAGATCCAACCAGTCAATCGTAAAGGAAATCAGTTCTGAATATTCATTGGAAGGACTGATGCTGAAGCTGAAACCCCAATACTTTGGCCACCTGATGCAAAGAGCTGACTCCTTTGAAAAAACCCTGATGCTGGGAAAGATTGAAGGAGGGAGGAGAAAGGGACAACAGAAGATGAGATGGTTGGATGGCGTTACTGACTCAATGGACATGAGTTTGAGTAAGCTCCATGAGTTGGTGATGGGCAGGGAAGCCTGGTGTGCTGCAGTCCATGGGGTTGCAAAGAGTTGGACATGACTGAGCGACTGAACTGAACTAAAAAGGGACATGAGTGAAAGGGCGGGGTAGGGATCAATGCCTTGGTTCTCTTTATGGCTGGAGGCTATTAAGAGCCATGATATTTGGAAATTAAATCTAATATGATTGTTATCTATGTTCATCTACTGGGAAAGTCTGGGAATATTTAGGTTGGTTTCAGATGGGTAAAGGAAAGTCAGGAAAGTTTAACTTCTGCCCCGTTACAGAACAGGTGAGAGCAACAGTTTGGGCTCAAACCAAGTCGCTTTCCCACTTCAGCAAGCTGATTCCATTGGAGTTCACTTAGTGAGAAAATAGTCTATGTTTTAGTGGTAGCATAGTTTCAGTGATTTTAGGAAACTGATTTAAGTTCTAAGAAAAGGGGTCAATGCCTTGTACATCTTTCCTGTAGGGTGTGTGTTTGAAGCTTAATCAATATCACATGAGTCATTTTATTCACTTGAACCAGCATCAGCATCCTCTCTTAAATGTTGTAGGAAGTTCACTGGCAAAGAATTGGGAAGATGTAGCTAAATAATAGACCTTATATCTAATATTGCCACCCCCTCTAAAATGAAGAAGTGAAAGCCCTGGTAGCTTCATGGTTAGACAGAAACCAAGGGGAAGGGTACATGCAAGATGGTAGGAAGGAGACCGCGTTTAGGGACTTCAGTAAATATTAGAAGTAGTCAGATCTCTGGAACAGAAAGAAGAGTTGAAAATTGATATCATCATTCAACAGAGATTTATCAAGTGCTTAGCACATGTCAGGTATTGGTCTAGGGACCAGGGATTCTGGGGACCACTGCTGAGTGGACAAATCAGAATTGATTTACAATGAAAGCATTTCAAGGATTGGGTTATATTTTATTTACATCTCTCCTTATGCTCTTGTCATCCAAAGATGATGGAAAGACTTGGATTTGTAAAGTTTATATCCTCCTTGTTCAAAAAAACTTAAAGCAACTTCTAAAGTAGTATGCAATTAATGATGAGATTATAAAATAGAAGTAGAAGCAATAGGTAAATACATTCAAAAATTTAAAAATCATTGGAATATGGACCCGGCCCAGAGTAAGGCTTGTTACTAAGACACATGTATCCTTGAAATGCTAGACACCACGGGTGAGCCACAGATGGGGCTTTAGGCTTTTCAGTGGGGGGACAATGATATCACCACTGAAACAACCAACCATCCATGGTCTTTGGAAGAAGAATAACAAATTCTAATACCAAGAGGAGGAGAAAATTTAAGAATCCTCCAAAAAGCAGGTCACTCTGAATATGCTAAAGGACTATATCAGAAACTAAACACCACTTGGGTGAGGCTGGGAAAGCTCTCACCTTGAATCCAGTGGCTGGCTCTCTGTGGGTTCACATGGCATCTCCTCCAACAACAGAGGGGAGGCATGCTCCTAGAGAGTCAGTCCCTGCAGCTTTCTTTGGCAGACATTAACACACGGGAAAGCATGGCTATTGATCCTGCATGTGTTTCATGAGATAAAGAACTTTAATGTGATTCGCAGAATCGCTAGAAGCAAGGAAAGAGGGAGATAAGAAGGCTTGAAGTGAGCTTCCTGCAGAGAAATGTGTGCTTGTAAACACGATCAGAGCCATCTCCACTCGGGCCGTTTCGCTCACCCGGCTTGCTGTGTACAAGTGGGTTTGGCCATAGCTGTGCTGTCAGGCGGGTGGGGAAGGCCAGAGAAAGGATGGAACCAGGCTGTCACGTTTTGTTAGAATAGAAAGAATAAAGCTGGAATGAAGCTGCTTTGCCTGTTCCATAGGAATCATCTAGAGTGCCCTCCTGCCCTTTTTAAAAGCAAGTACCCACAGTTCAGTCAGCCAGGGTATCTGTGAATACGAAACACAGAGAAAAGGTAAAGCTGTGTCTCTCTGTCTCTCTCTCAGTGTAACTCCGTATCTTTCTCTCTGATTTTAGAAAACAATAGAATGGGTAAGAAATGGTGAAACAAGTTTGCTCCATCATTAGAAGGCAAAAAAATAACACTAAAAGACAACGAGTAATAAAGATTAATGTGTAGGATACAGACTCATATAACCAGCCATGATGGGTGGTTTGGGGGAACTTGCCAAACTGACGTCCTCTTCTGGGATGAGCACACACACAGGTACACGCAAGCACGCACACGCACGTGCGCGCGCACACACTCACATGCTTTGTCCCCAGCCCCTCCCTGTAGCTGTGACTCATCCCTCTCTTTGCTTGCGTGGAACAAGGGTGGGCACCTGACCAAGCGAGCGCATCTGGTACAGAGGCTGGCTGCTTCATTCTGATGCTCATTCTCTCTCTCCCACTCCCTCCCCCCTCCCTCCCCCACTCCCTCTCACTCATTGGTCCTGGGTCTTAGGGGGTAATGTAGATCCTGTAGACAATGTAGAGATGGAGTTTCTCCTCTCATACTTTGAAAAAACAAAGAAAGCTGGTGGGCAGAAAGAGAGAGGAAAGTGAATTAAAGGTTTAGGGAGAAAACAGGGGCCAGAGGCGTGTGGCCTTAGATCCACACACACAGAGGAGGGATAGGAGAGAAGAGAAAGGAGGGGAAGGGCAACCTTGGTCTCACTGGACTTTCCGATAGCCTTGCCTGTCCATGGGCTGAGTGCACATGGCACCCTGGAGTACCAGTATGCCTGTGTCTTTCGAGTGAATCTCTCTCCCGTGCATTCTCTCTCTCACTCCTTTCTCACTTAAGATGTTTTAAGTGGGTCTTTGTTTCTAAATTAAATGTTTCCTGACCAAGATACTAAGGAACATAGGATGTTTTCTTTATTTTGAGGTAAGGAATAGAGGATTAATGTATATGGCATAAATATATTTTATGTTTTTATATACTTATGAATTTTAAAAAAGGAAATAGCTTATTTGTGCAGGTGGAAGGGTGGCCGTGAAATTTACTAAAAACTGAAAAAAAAAAGTGAAGCAGAGTTTCCAGTGTCATGTTTCTTTTTAATTGATGTATAGTTGATTTACAATGTTGTATTGGTTTCAGGTGTACAGCACAGTGATTCAGTTGTACATTATATATATATCTGTGTATACACACATATATATGATTCAGTTGTACATTTTATATATATGTGTGTGTATACACATACACATACTCTTTTACAAATTCTTTTCCCTTATAGGTTATTACAAAATATTGTATATAGTTTCCAGTTCTATATAGTATGTCCTTGTTGCCAGTTTCATGTTAATGTGTGTTTTTAGGGTGGGGGCAATATTTCACTGGTTCTATTTGCTTTTCTGCCCCTCCATGCCTGTCTCACTCCTACACCTGTACTCCAAACACCTCTGCCCAGTCCAGGTAGCTACATATACAATTTGGACAGAAGGGAGTGACTGTGGTGAATATAAAAAGTGATATTAAGTTCAATGGTCAATTTAGGAGTGAAACAGAGTCAGAAACATTCTTGCAGAAGAAGGTTGCTTTTTTCTCCAAAAGGTAATAGTGTTATTCACTCAGTCATGTCTGCCTCTTTGCGACCCGGTGAACCGTAGCCCACCAGGCTCCTCTGTCCATGGGATTCTCCAGACAAGAATACTGGAGTGGGTTGCAATGCACTTCTCCAGGGGAGTTTCCCAATCCAGGGATTGAACCCAGGTCTCCTGCATTGCAGGCAGATTCTTTACCATCTGAGCCACCAGGGAAGCCCCTTTTCCTCCAAACTAGCTAGAAAATCCCTAGGGCCAGGAGGGGCAGGAAAAGGAGAGGAGGTNGTTTCCCAATCCAGGGATTGAACCCAGGTCTCCTGCATTGCAGGCAGATTCTTTACCATCTGAGCCACCAGGGAAGCCCCTTTTCCTCCAAACTAGCTAGAAAATCCCTAGGGCCAGGAGGGGCAGGAAAAGGAGAGGAGGTGCACTAGATTATACCTAAAATCTCTGCTGGAGTGAGGGTCATCTTTTTCTAGCACCAGGGTACACTGGGGAAACTGAGGCAGTGCCCAGGTGTCATCCTCATTGCAGTCCAGGTGAAGCCCTAGTTGACAGCAGAGAATGAGTGTCCTGTCAGTGGCCTTGCAGACACCACTCAAGGCCGCAAGACTTGGCTTAGGACTTGTCTGACCCAGAACTGTAGAAAACTCCTCCTCTAAATGCCATGACCCCTCAGAAGGGGGAAGTGAGGGCAAGTGGATCTCTGGAAGAGACAGTGGCTGCCTGAGGCATGACCCAGCTGACACCACAAACCTGGGTGGTTATGGAAGGGTCCCCCTCTATCCTGACTCTTTCAGATACATTTAAAAAAAAAAAAACCCTTTACTTGGTCTTATTAAGTAAGTATAGAGTTCTTACAACATCTTGTGAAAATCAGAACTCTAGGATAATTGTTGATTGGGGGTGCAGAATTTATGTAGTTAAGGAGGCTCAGCTGCTTAGTTGGAGTTTTTACTGCAAGTAAGCTCTGTCTTTAATAATAAATTGAAGTTTTAAAAAGAAATAAGGATATTGAAAGGACTTCCCTAGTGGCTCAGATGGTAAGGAATCTGCCTGTAATGTAGGAAACCTGGGTTTGGTCCCTGGGTTGGTAAGATCCCCTGGAGAAGGGAATGGCAATACTCTCCAATATTCTTGCCTGGAGAATTCCATGGACAGAGGAGCCTGGTGGGCTACAGTCCATGGGACTGCAAAGAGTTAAGACACGACTGAGCAACTAACACTTTCACCTTTTTTTCAAGGCAATTGAATAGTTTTCTTGGCTCTCAACCAAAGATCAAGAAAAAATGTTTATTAAAAAAAGAAAGAACAATTTCCTGACTGTACACTTCCTCCCCCATCTTCAATGCTTTGCACACAGCTAGATCCACTGTAGACGAAAGATTTGGATGAATGAAAATGGATTTACTAACCAGCATTTGGAAGCATGCTGAAGGATACCAGCATAAGTTATGTTATTCATTTACTCTTGCAGAAAATTCACTCTCTGGTCTTCATTTTGAGGATAAGGGGATGAGTAATGTAGCTAGAGGGCCGGGGCTTCAAGAAAGGCCACGGTACAGACAGTCACTCAGTGATTGTGGTGGAGGGTGCCCCTGGCCTGAGGCTGTATCTCAAGGGGCTTAGAGAATGTCTCGTTGGCGTGAAGCAGAGCTTTCCTGGAGAGCAAGGCTTTGTTGGTGAGGCTTGGGTACTAAAAAATAACCACCCCAACTCAGCGGCTTTACAGAAAGTTTATTTACCGCTCTTGTCGCACTCCCAGGCAGGTCACAAAGCCCGCCTCTGTTTCGTTACCTCAACTCCTGGATCCCATGACTTCCCAGGCTGTACTGCCAGGGGCGGACAGAGGTGGAGGACTGCAAGTGAGAGTCTTCAGGGCCAGGCCCGAGAGTAGCTCAGGTCACTTCAGCCTACATCCCATTGACGCAGACTCACTCCAAAGGCCCCAGCTACAAAGGAGCTGGGAACTGTGGCTTAGCTGTGTGCCTGGGAGGAACCTGATGGGGAATGCAAAACATTATCTACTACAGAGGGCCAGTGGGGGAAAGGGGGCAACAAATGAGCAGGGTGAAGGGGACACCTGTGTGGCAGCCAGTGTGAGCCTATGCAGCTTCTGGTGTGCAAGGATGCGGTCAGACACTGCCCTTTCTTGTGTACAGGCACTGTCTTCATTTTGCACCGGCCTTGAAGGCATGTAAAGGGATGTGAGAGCAGGTGCTCAGAAGGAGTCAAGGGGACCTCCAGAGCAAAAGACCTTGGTAATCGGCCCAGCGTGCACGGAGGGAAGGCGCCCTCCTCCGCCGCCTCCTCTCCCGCCCCGTATGCATGTGTCCGGTTCTGCAGCCTCCACCTGCTTCAGGGAGCTTGTTGTGCACGTCCACAGCCAGCTCCGCCCCGGAGCACCTGGCTTTCCTTTCCTTGCCGTTCTTTCCCGCAGCGTAATAAGCACAGCTGCTGATGGTGTGTGTGGACACCGGGAAAGGAGCGCCCTGCTGCGCTCCTGTTTGCTTTCCCGGAGCCAGCAGGGGGCCCCGCGTCCCCGTGGGAATGTGAGACCGAGGCTGCCACCTAGGGCGGGAGGTCAGAGTGATGACTGTCAGCCCTGGGCTGTGATCCTCCCAGAGGGACCCTCAGAGATCGAGCCGGCCACATCCTCCTGGGAAAGCTTTACTCGCAGGCCACACGGCACAGAGGTTTCTCTGCGAGAAGAGAGGGAGCCAGCGTAAGTGCCGTCCTCTGAGGGCCTGGGTGGCATCTTGTTGAATTTTGGGTGCGACCCACTTTGCAGCGGCCAGCAGCGCTGCCTCAGCTGCTCAGGGGGTGATCGTTCTCGTCAGGGAAGAGCATTCGTTTGCCTGTTAGGCTGTCGCTGGGTTTTCAGCTGCTGCTCTGAGTTTTCTCTGTTTGCGGAACAGAGAACAACCAGGGACGTGTTTTCTAAAGAAGAAAGCTTGGTGTTAGAAGTGTTTCAAAACTGAGGACAGCGCAGGAGTCAGACGGGACTGTGGGGCCTCCCAGGCCAGTTGCCCTGGTCTGTGGAGTTCCTCGTGCTACCCCGTCCACTCCTAGAGCAGCTTCTCTGAAGGAGCAGACGGACTACAAAATGCTTCCGTATTTAAGCGTTTCATGAAGGCTTCCAGAACTGGGTGCCCCCAGCCCGTTACTGAAATAAGCAGCCTCTCTCTCACTAGATGGTCTCATGGTCTTCTAGAAATTCTCCAGGTTATCGTTCCTGAATGAAGGTAGAGAGACTAACATCTGGAAACGAAGTGAGGGTTCTGATGTTAGCCTGTGGGCTTCAGATCACCATCAGAGCAAGTATATAGTCAGGTACACCGTCAGTCATTTGTTTCTTGTAAATTGTTCCCCCTAAAAAAGGGTTTTTTAAAACGAGCCCTTGCAGAACCCCTTGTGTGGGGACTGAGTGCTGAGCAGCTGTGGCAAAGGGCCTGGTGGTCTGCTCTGTGTCATTCCCCGCTCCTTCCTGAGGGCTTTCTCCAGGGCAGCTGTTGGAAGACAGACGAATCGTCAGTTCGAGGTTCATTTGTGGCCTCTGGTGAGCCACTTCATGGGTAACTGAGGAAAAAAGTCAACTTGGGTCATGCTTTGTGACAGACCACAACCCTAGATGACAGTGATACCGTCGTAATTCCACAATGTAATACGATTTTCATAAGTGGGACTTAGTGCTTGAAGACACTACAAAGTTTGAAGCAACAGCTCCAATGAGTCATTTTGAAACGAATTTACTGGAAAGAATCACTTTTCATGATTCCTCAGTGGTCCCAACAATTATGTCTGTTGAAAGTACTGCATTTCTTCTTTTTCCCTTTTAGAGGTTTATGCGTTTCGACTAACAGGCATGGAAATAAGACAGTGCTTTGAATGACTTTTTAAAAAGTGCCCGATATACTTAGCATTGCTCAATTAATGCAGTATCATTTTAGGAAAGCGATTCCAGTTCTGTCGTCTGGTATCTGTGGCAACAAATGTGTGGATATTATCAGAAATAGTATTTGTTTGTTTTAAAATGTATTCCTCAGACCTCTTGATTTCTTCCTGACAAAGCAGACATTTTGCACTCTGGTTTGTTCATTCTAGTCAACTGTCTCAACTAGCCAGGTGAAGCAATTTCCCACCAGGTTAAACAACCTTCTGAAGCCTTTCTTCTGCTCCCCTTCATCTCTGGCCTGTGTCCTTAGCACCCAGTTTGTATATAATATCACACAGGGTTTGGTGCTTTAATCTGTGCATCTAAACGGTTGAGCAGAATTAACCACAGCCAAGTGACCAGAGCTAGTCTCCTCTCTCACTGTGAGAACGACAGACACGTTTGCCTTTCAATACATTAGGTCTGCAGCTACATTAGTTGTTTCTGTGTCTTTAGATTTCGCAAAAGGGAACTGAAATCCAGCAAGTCGTATTAGAAGCCCATTCAGAAAATGAACAAAAAAGCAAATGAAAACCACCCAGAAGGAGGTGGTATATTTTTCACTTTGCGTTTTATAGGCATAAGTCCCTTCCTTATAATTTGCAATTTTTTCTGAGAGGTGGTGGATTTTCACTTCAGAGGCAAACAATATCATGACAAGACAGCCACAGGAGCCTGCAAGAGAAAGAACAAACAACATGCCAGGACAAATATTTCCTGATCGTAAGGGACAAGGAAGAGGGTTTACGTGCAGACTAAGGAAAACCTTTCCCACCGCTTCATTTCCGTTCCTGTACAAAAATACTTCAAATTTGTAACCATGAGCCTGATACTCCAACGATGGGTGGTAGTATCTGGGTTATGGCTCTGAACGAGAAGACTTGTTGCAGGGTAGAACTGAGCCAATCTTACAAAGACTAGGAGATGTTCCACTTTGCATGGAGAGAGGCTGAATTGCTGGGCACCTTAAAAGCACAGTGGTGGAATCAGGCTACACAGCAACTACTGCTATGGTGTGACTTCAAGAGAACACATTTCTCTGTACTTCACAGGCCATATACGAGAAATGGTTGTCATCTAGTCCCCTTGTGAAAGGGCTAAAAGCTTTCTCCTTCCCCTCCTCCGGCTCCCACCTGGCCACAGCTGCCCAGAGGTGTCCTGTGCAAAGGTAGCCATGTCTAACATGGTGAGGTGGAGAGTATCTATTCTCCTTGTTTGTAACAGAACTCAGGATTTTTACCTAGGTACGTGGCTGCCTTGAACAAAGACTACATTGGTTGAGGGAGGTTGGTATGTGGGACTAGCAAAGTTTCCTTGAAGTGTGAAGCATCAGGGGCCTGCACTGTCTTTCCCTGTTGTCCTTCCTGTAGCTGAAATATGTATGCAATGGCTGGAGCACCATTTTGGGCAATGTGGCCTTAGAAATGGAAATCATGTGTTATGGAAAAATAGGAAAGGAGAAATCTTGGATATCAGATGCCAGGAGTCACCAGCCCAGCCCTGGACTTCTAGGTTTTTACATGAGAGAATAATAAGTAATTATTTTGTTTAATCCATTATTATTATTTTCCTCTCATTTATTACTCATTGGTAGCCTAATCTACTTTAAAATGGTATGACTATGGCCTGGAGTTCTCTGCAGGACAGGGGCACAACATATTGAGTGGTGCCTGAAAACTCAGGCCCCCTCCCCTGAGGATGCAGGAAGGGCGCCCCCCCAGAGGGGTGGGTGGCACAGCGGGGCAGAAGCACATGGCAAGAGGGTGCAGAGTCAGGGACACCATGGAGAGCCAGGGCTCTGAGGGCCCCCACGGCTACATGCATCCCAGGTCATCATAACAGGTTGCTAGTTAAAAGGAAGGTGAAGTTGCTCAGTCGTGTCTGACTCTTTGCGACCCCGTGGACTGTAACCTACTAGGCTACTCAGTCCATGGGATTCTCCAGGCAAGAATACTGGAGTGGATTGCCATTTCCTTCTCTAGGGGATCTTCCCGACCCAGGGATTGAACCTGGGTCTACCGCATTGGAGGCAGACGCTTTAACCTCTGAGCCACCAGGGAAGCCCAGTTAAAAGGATACTTGCTGAAATGGTTTTCTGACTTTGATTAAAACAATTTGGTTTCACACTCTGAATCTCCCTTTTGTTATATGGAAGTAGGCCGTTTTAAATTTTATTTATTTGATCACTCTGTGCTGCATGTGGGATCTCAGTTCCCTGATCAGGGACCAAACCTGCACCCCCCGCAGTGAAAGTTCAGAGTCTTAACCACTGGACTACCAGAGAAGTCCCAAAAGTCAGTTTTAACCGCCCAGTCTCCACTTCTTTGTCTATAAAATATGGATAAGAAAGATGATTCAAGATTAACATTTGATATTAGAATTGTCACAGAGAAATGCTTACTAATTGGTCACGATTCCTCTGGTGTTTATGTATTCTTTTTGCCTTGCAAGTCTTAACCATCATCCCTTACTTCACTCTCCCACACACCAAAAAAACCCTAACTCCGTCAGTTAAGCTACCCTGCCTAGTTCTTCCACACACTCTCCCATTAGATTTGTGACTCCTTGAAGAGAAGTAAGTGCTTTTGTCTTCAGTGACAGTTAATTCAAATGTCCTGGGAGCAGCAACGTAGTGGCTTAAGTTCCCACTTATTAATTCACTCAATCCTTTATTCAGTGAGACTTATTGATGGGCCAAGCATGGTAATAGTGGTGGAGCTTTCAACATGAAAGAAAAGGCATATGGTGGTTTCTGCTCTAACAGAGAGTGTAACTGGGCAGGGAACTCAGATAAAAAAGTGTTAAACCTATTGCAGTGAGCATCATAGCAAGGGAGGTGTGGATGGCTATACCTGAGAGGGTGGGCAGCATCCTAGAAGGTTCTTCGGAAGTAGCTGTAGGAAAAGTTAGCACAGGGAGGCTGGACTGTGTGGGGAGAACATTCCAGACATGAGGTGCTAACATGCAAATGTTGCCCCATTCCTTTTCTAAAGGCTGGGTTTGGGTTGGTAGAGTGGGGGTGGGGGCAGGAGTGAACAGGAAAAGTGAAATTCCATTTCTTCTATTAGAATTTCACTGAGGACTGGCCCTACCAGCTTGCTCCCCATCATCATACACCCCCAAATAATCAAATGATATAATTTTCTAGAAACTTCACTTCCCACCAGCCTCGGGGAATATTCCTTTGTAAAAATTGTCAGCCTATTTTTGTATTCTGAGCTTAAAACCAGAGCTCTCCCCTGGCAAAACTGTATTATTCCTTTATTGTTCAAGCTAACAATGAGGCTGCGATGCTGTTTTCTCTTTATCTTTTATTTGAAAATTGTGGAGAAAATGCCACTGCTTTTACCATGAGAACCTTCTTTGTGTGAGGAGATGGTGAATTTCAGACCGAAGTGAAGCGCTGTATATTCTTGGTGCTTGAAAGAAAAATTCAAGTTCGGTTTCCTTTTTCAAGTTGTTAAATATTTTAAAGGTACTACTTTGTTAAGGAGACTGCATCATAGTGAGACCACATTTCAAATTAAGTCAAGGTTGCTGGGGTATCTTAAAACCAATAGCCCTTTGCTGGAGCTAATACTTCAAGCCTGCAAACTCCCAACACACAATGTAGTCGTTAAGAGGATGGTCTGTGATTTTGCTCTGGATTTAGGAGTTATCCGTGAAGTAGACTTGGTCATTTCAAGTCAGAGCATGGAAACCCAGCCTGAGTCTCTGCCAACCCCTGAGTGATGTTAACACACAAGGAGGGGAGAAGGAAATGGCAACCCACTCCAGTGTTCTTGCCTGGAGAATCCCAGGGACAGAGGAGCCTAGTGGGCTGCCGTCTTTGGGGTCGCACAGAGTCGGACACGACTGAAGCAACTTAGCAGCAGCAGCAGCAGCAGCAGCAATCATTCTCTCTTCTTTAAAATCCTGCTCCCATCTTATATCTGAATTTTTTTTCAGAGGATACAAATGATCTTCCTACCATCACATATATATTTGAAATGCATGGACTCTGGAGAAAAGTGATACTACTGACTTCAGTTTGAAAGAAGGTATAAGTTACTGTCATTAGTCCTAGGTATTGAATTTGTGATCGTCTTCACATGGTATGTGAAAATCATGGCAGAAAGAAGTATTTCCATCTTATATCTGAATTTTTTTTCAGAGGATACAAATGATCTTCCTACCATCACATATATATTTGAAATGCATGGACTCTGGAGAAAAGTGATACTACTGACTTCAGTTTGAAAGAAGGTATAAGTTACTGTCATTAGTCCTAGGTATTGAATTTGTGATCGTCTTCACATGGTATGTGAAAATCATGGCAGAAAGAAGTATTGATAGAAATAAGGCTGAAGCTGAAATTCCATTACTTTGGCCATCTGATGCAAAGAACTGACTCATCTGAAAAGACCCTGATGCTGGGAAAGACTGAAGGCAGGAGAAGAAGGGGACGACAGAGAGTGAGATGGTTGGATGGCATCACCGACTCAACAGACATGAGTTTGAGTGAGCTCCAGGAGCTGGTGATGGACAGGGAAGCCGGGCATGTTGCAGTCCATGGGGTCACAAAGAGTCAGACACAACTGAGCAACTGAACTGAACTGAAGACAAAAAAGACAAAGAANGACATCTCTCTCTCCTCCAGTCCTTACAATACAGGGAATGAAGGTCACAGCCAACAAGAACACTGCTTCTTCATCGCTTGGTGACCCCTGAGGTTGATTATGCTCTCAGGGGTGGGAACATCCTGCCAGGATCCATGGAGTCTGGTGGAAAATTTCCCTCAAAAGTGAAAAAATAAAACAAAACCCCAACCCTGAAGCATTCTGTTATCATTAAGATTGCATTTGGGAAATAGTAAATTAGAATTTCAGTTCATTTAAAACAATGGCCAAGATTTCCAAAAAGCTAACACGTCATCTTTAAACTCTTTTAGAGATGATTGGGGTCAGGATTTGCCACCCTAAATTATCCCACTTCAACATATTGATTATTTTGAGTTTAAGTTACATAAGAAACAGCTAGTATAAGGACAGTCTGACCCTTCTCTGTCTCCCTGAAATCAGGAAATAAATTGCCCACTTGAAGGGTCCCCTCTCTGCACCTGGAGGGTGAAAGACATCCTTATCACCAGAGATAGAGAATTCAGGGCCAAGATGGCTGTCTAAACAAAACTTGTAAGTTCTTCACCAATTTACTACCCCAAGCCCCAGCCACTTTGTCTTGTTAATTTTTCACAAATTATTGTTTCTTTGAAAGATGTAAAAGCTGCCTGCTTGCATCAGTTCTTCGAGTCTCATATTTTATGAGCTCCAGTACGAAATTAAATTTGGTCTTCTCTTGTTAATCTGCCTTTATCATTTTTATTATGAGACCAGGCAAAGAACCTGGAAGGGAAGGGAGAAAAGTTTTCCGTCCCTGCGATGGAAACTCTTTGAGGCATTCCATTTCCTCTACAGCATGATAAATTGAAAATTTCCTTCTTTAAGGAGACTTAAGAGATGATACACGGTGGTAGGAAAACCACAACTTTTCAGGTGTAGGTGCTAATTTTCTGTGAAATTATGTAATTTCACTAGAAAATCAGTTTTATTGGTAACATCTCTGGCCATGATTTCTTCCGCAAAAGGAAACTGCTCCAGAGAGACCAGTGGCTGCCATCTAGACTAGTAAGGCAAGCTAATTCCTAAGAATAGATTGAGGTTATCATGAGAGCCATTTGGTCATGTGTTTCTAAATAGCAGGTGTGGATGAAGTTATAATACCAGTTGCTGCTGTTCCATTGCTCAGTCTTGTCCGACTCTTTGCGATCCCATGGACTGAAGTCCACTAGGCTTCTCTGTCCTTCATTATCTCCCAAAGTTTGCTCAAACTCACATCCATTGAGTCGGTGATGCCAAGCAACCATATCGTCCTCTGTCACCCCCTTCTCCTCCTGCCTTCAATCTTTCCCAGCATCAGGGTCTTTTCCAATGGCTCTTCACAATAGGTGGCCAAAGTACTGGGGCTTCAGCCTAAGCATCAGTCCTTCCAATGAATATTCAGAGTTGATTTCCTTTAGGATTGACTGGTTTGATCTCCTTGCAGTCCAAGAGACTCTCAAGAGTCTTCCCCAGCTCCACAGTTCAAATGCATCAGTTCTTCGGCACTCATAATACCAGTGAGGTTCAGCTTTCCCCCTTCTTCTGTAATGTATGTCTTCTGTCATAGAGAGTTGCAGAGCCCATACCTAACTTAAGTTTTATAAATGTCATGTGAGTGAGATGATTCGTGCAAAGAAGAAATGGTCTTAAAACACCAGGTTTGTCTAATTTAAATCGATTTTCAGAAAAGGAGATGGTCATTTGTTACCAGAAGATGTTTAGAGCTGCTTCTGTTTTATTCATTTATTCGACAAATACTTACTGGATGCTTACTGAACTATTCTAGGTACTGGGGATACAGCACTGGAAAAGCAGATGAGGAACTTCCCTGGTGGTCCAGTGGTTAAGACTCTGCATTTCCAATGCAGGGGACATGGGTTTGGTCCTTCGTCACAGAACGAAGATCCCACCTGGCACGTGGCGTGGCCAAAATTAAATAAGATACTGTCTTCTATATCATAGTATCCTGACTCCCGCAAAAGCAGATGAAAATTCCTATCTTGATGGGATACGTATCTTAGTGGTGGTGAGAATGGAGAGAGAGGCAATAACAAAATAAGTAGGTCCATTCTATAGTTTATCAGAGTGTGATGTGTACTAAGGAGAATAAAATAAATCAGAGAAGAGAGATGGCCAGGGGAGGTCTCAGAGAGAAGATGACATTTCAGTGCCTCTTGATGAGGTCAGGGAGTTAGAAGACAGGTATTTGAGGGGAGGAGCATTGCAAACAGAAGGAACAGTGAGTGCAAAGGAACCAGGTGGTTTTAGAAGAGAACCAGGCAGAGAGGAGTAAGACATGAGGCATGTGTGCAGTTTTTGTGGTGGGCAGAGCAAGTGTTGCTTTGAAAGTCGTAAAAAGGACTTCGGTTTTGACTCTAAATGAAAGAGAGGGTGGGACTTCCCTGGTGGTCCAGTGGTTCAGAATCTGCCTTCCAATGCAGTGGATGCAGGTTCGAGCCCTAGTCGGGGAACTAAGATCCCACATGCCATGGGACAACTAAGTCCATATGCCAAACAACCTCTGTACTGCAATGAAGAGCCCACACTGCAATGAAGAGCCCACACTGCAATGAAGATCCAGTGCAGCCAAAACAAAAAAATGAAACAGAGGGAAGATGTAAGTGACCATTCTGAACAGACAGGAATCTTTTTGCAATTGTGTTAGGACAAGATTGAGGGTCTCCTTGCAGGAGATCACACACAGCCAGGCCCTGGGCTAAGTGATCTAAACAGTCCTTCTACTGCATCCTTACCATGAATGACCTAGAATGCAGTCCCCACACTATGATTCTGGCCCTTCAGATGGTACCCTGCACATCTAAACAAAACTCCTTGCCCATTGCCATGACAAGCTGGCTAATATTACTTCTCTCCCTCCTGTGATCTCCTTCCGAAGTATATGCTGAGTGGAGTATTTTTGTTGCTGACTTTTCTTACAACCAGTCCTATCCTCCTCAGGCTCTGTAGCTTTGATGCCTGGACATCCTTGATTTCTTTCTCAGACCCTGAACAACAGCTCCTCCATAAGGATTGATGTGGAAATAAGTTGCAGTTGGTTTTTCAACTAACAATTGCAGAATAATATGCCCTTGACTTATTACAGGGCTTCCCATGTGGCACTAGTGCTAAAGAATCTGCCTGCCGATGCCGGAGTTGGAGATTTGGGTTCAATCCCTGAGTCGGGAAGATCCCCCAGAGTGGGAAATGGCAACCCACTCCAGTATTCTTGCCTGGAAAATTCTATGAGCAGAGGAGCCTGACAAGCTGCAGTCCACAGGGTCACAAAGAGTCAGACACAACTGAGTGACTTAGCTGGCACACACACACAAACACACACACACTTATGCACACACAGACTTGTTAGAGAGGCCAGGATATTATTAATCCTGAAACTGATCTATCCACTTTTCTATTTCTGTACTGTTCTTTATTTTCCTGTCTCCATATTTTACATATGACTGTGCTTATTAATGTTCCATGCCATGGTTACAATTATCCTAATTAATTACTCCCATATTAGGAGCATCCCCCTTTTAAAGAAAAGTGGTATTTTCATTGTTTATCTTGGTTGGCGTCACTCAAACATGATGCTGCATATAAGAGAAGTTACAATAAGTACAATTTGCAGTAAGTCCACATTTTGGTGGTTTTCATCACCTCTAAATGGCCTGAATCAATGCACTTTATAGCATCCTCAGAGAATATTCACTGAACTGCCTAGGATATTCTACCATGGGTCCTTGGCAAGTCTTCCATGTAACCTGCTTTCTTACATGCACATGGGAGTTAGACTCTGTATCATCAATTGGGAAATTCTTGAATGGAATGTAGAAAAGGCGTACACTTATATAGTCGGTTCTCCCGTGTGAAGCTACGGTCTGGCTGCTTCCATGCTCCACTCCTTCTGTTTGGGTTCCCTCTGTTTCTCTATCTCCTTTATTTGAGTACATTTATCTCTCCCCTACTATATTATGAACCTTGAAGGAAGGTTTTTCCACCTTGTTTTCCCCATTCTGCCTTCCCTGGCCACACTCACCTCCCTCTCATTGACTCTTGTAGGTGCCTCCTTTTCACAAAGCTCACTGGTGACCTGTACTGTTTTGTTTTGTTTTGTTTTAACTTTTAATTAAAGTATAGTTGGTTTACAATGTTGTGTTAGTTTCTATCTATCTGTGCTTGGTCACTCAGTTGTGTCCGACTCTTTGTGACCCATGGACTGTAGCTCGCCAGGCTCCTTTGTCCATGGGGATTCTCCAGGCAAGAATACTGGAGTGGGTTGCCGTGTTCTCCTCCGGGGAATCTTCCCAACCCAAGGGTCAAACCCAGGTCTCCCACACTGCAGGCCGATTCTTTACTGTCTGAGCCAGTGCCAGTTCCTAGTGTACAGCAAAGTAATTCAGTTACGTATATTTATTCATATGTAGTCTTCTTCATATTCTTCTCCATTATGATCTATTACAGGACTTTGACTATAGTTCCCTGTACTATACAGTAGGACCTCGCTGTTTATCTATTTTATGTATGGTTTTATATATATATAGTTTTATATTTATTAAATATAGTTAATTTATTTTATATATAGTTTGTATCTGTTAATCAGAACTCCTAATTTATCCCTCCCCCCCACCTCCCCGCTTTGGTAACTATGAGTTGGTTTTCTGTTGTTGACCTGTGCTCTTGGAGCTTTCCCATCTTGTAGCCTCCGGATACCACATCTCCTGATTTTGCGTCTTCATCTCCAGAGAGGCCTGGTCAGTGTCCTTTCCTGGCTCCTCCCTCTTCTCAGCCCCAGAACTAACTGATGGGATTGGCCCTCGGCCTATTTTTCTGTATCCACATTCTCTTTCTAGATGATCTCATCCATTTTCATTGCTTTGAATAATATGTATATCCTGACAACTCCTAAATTTATGTTTTTTGTCTAGACCTCTTCTCTGAGTTCCAGTCTCATATATCTGACTGTCTACTTGACATGTCCTCTTGAACATCTCATAGGATCTCCAACTTGACGGGCCCTAAATAGAATTCTTGATTTCTAATACTAAGCTCCTCTCCCCACCACTTTTTTGCCCTGAACTCTAAGCCTGTTCCACCCCCAACTTACTCATCTTGGTTAATACCACCACTGTCTACTAATTGCTTAAGCTGCCTACAAAGCATTTTGGATCTACTTTCAAAATGTTTTTAGAATCCATTCATCTCTCTCCATCTCCAATGCAATAGCCTACTCTTTCACCAGGTATTTCTTAAAAGGTAAATCAGCTATCAGACAGCTTCTTAAGGCCTTTCAAAAAAGTTTCTCTGTGCAATTAGAATCAATTCTAAAAGACTTACGGTGGCTTTTGAGGTCTGACATTAACTGATGTTAGCTGATCTCTCTAATTTTTTTTTTTTTTTTGGCCATTTTCCCCTCACTGCCTACCCTCTAGCCACATGGGCCTTCTTTCAGTGCCTACAGCATGCTGACCTCTTTCCCTAGCATCTCCTCATATGTGTTTTCTCCTCTCATTGGGAAATTCTCTGAGGGTTCTCAGCTTTGTATCTTTAGAACTCAGCTACCTGGAGAAGCCTTCGCCAACCACCGTATTAAGACTTGATCTCCCCTCCCCCTCATTCTCCATCATGGCGGTCTGTTTATCACCTTTATTGTGATTATTGTGACCTTTAATTCCCCGTGTGCACTTCTGTTGAACCTCCCACTAGATGGTTGGCTCCACGAGGGCAGGACAGTATGCCTGCGAATTGTGGTAACACCAGCACCCACACATAATGGCTGGTTCATGGCGGCACCCAGTCAGGGTTTGTTGAATAAATGAAATACATGCACCTGTATCAGTGGTTCTTGACACTGGTCACACATTAGAATCACCTGCTCAGTTCAGTTCAGTCGTTCAGTCATGTCCAACTCTTTGTGACCCCATGGACTGCAGTACGCCAGGCTTCCCTGTTCACTCAAACTCATGTCCATCAAGTCAGTAATGCCATCCAACCATCTCATCTTCTGCCATCCCCTTCTCCTCCTGCCCTCAATCTTTCCCAGCATCAGGGTCTTTTCCAGTGAATCAGTTCTTTGCATCAGGTGGCCAAAGTATTGGTGTTTCAGCTTCAGCATCACAGTATTCAGGACTGATTTCTTCTACGATTAACTGGTTTGATCTCCTTGCAGTCCAGGGTACTCTCAAGAGTCTTCGCCAACACCACAGTTCAAAAGCATCAGTTCTTCAGTGCTCAGCTTTCTTTATAGTCCAGTTCTCACATCCGTACATGACTACTGGAAAAACCACAGCTTTGACTAGATGGACCTTTATTGTAAAGTAATGTCTCTGCTTTGCTGCTGCTAAGTTGCTTCAGTCGTGTCCGACTCTGTGTGACTCCATAGACGGCAGCCCACCAGGCTCCCCCGTCCCTGGGATTCTCAAGGCAAGAACACTGGAGTGGGTTGCCATTTCCTTCTCTGCTTTAGAAACCTTTAAAAAGATCAGTGCCCAGCCTCCACTTTAATTAGTGGAGATTCCAATTTAATTAGTGTGGTGTTGGATCCAGCATGTGTATATTTAGAACTTTTTTTTTTTGGCTGCTCTGCGTCTTCATTGTGGCATGCAGACTTTCCCTAGTTGCGGTGAAAGGGCTTCTCATTGCCCTGCGTGGGCTTCTCTTGTTGGCCCTGAGGCATGTGTGTTCTTGGTCGCCAACCAGTGATTGAACCTGCATCCCCGCTATTGGAAGGTGGAGTCTTACCCACTGGACCACCAGGGAAGTCCCAGTATGTTTAGAACTTTCTTCTGGTGATTCTAATACACTGTCCAGGAAGAGAATCACTGTGCATGTGTGTTAAATTCCTTCAGTCATGTCCAACCCTTGGTGACCCTATGGACTGTAGCATGCCAGGTGCCTCTGTCCATGAGAGTCTCCAGGCAAGAATACTGGAGTGGGTTGCCATGCCCTCCTCCAGGGAATCTTCCCAACCCAGGATCTAACCTGTGTCTTTTCCATCTCCTGCATTGGCAGGTTGGTTCTTTACCACTGGCCTTTCCTGGGAAGCCCCAAAATGCACTGTGGGAGACCATTAGGAAATCTAGTGTTATATCTCAGATCTAGGTTATAATTGACAAGATGAGAAAAAGCAAATTAACTGACTTGGGTGGTTTCATGAGAGAATGATAATAGGAGACTGAGGATCGTGAGCCAGACTGAAGGCCATGAGAGTAGGAGGCTCTTCTGGTCCAGGATGGCAACAGGATTCTGGACTGTACAGACCAGCAAGCTGTGGTGACTGCACCGCTGCTGGCCTCACCCAGAGCTTGGCTCCCTTTCCTTCTTTCCCCAGAGAGTCTGGCATGCAGCACATCAGGACACACCAGGAGATGCTCACAGCATTGTCACTCCAGGCAGCGTGCAAGGTCCCAGACAGACAAACAGGAGGAGCTCTTTTCCCTCCCTTCTCCTGTCTTCACACCTCAGGATGCCAAGTCTGGCTTTCCCACCCAACAGGGAGGTGGACAGCTGAAGAAATAGCCCTGGCATGGCATAGCACGGGGAAGGGGGGATCCTGGGGAAGCCAGGGTGAGCAAGAGGAGAAGAAAAAAAGGCAGGAAGGAGTTTTTCTCTGCTGACTGTGAGGGAGGCCACCTGAGCAGAGAAACAGGGGAGATCACTCAGAAGGGAGCTGCCCCGGGGGAGGGGTCTCTAGTGACGTGTGACCCCCACCCTGCATCCTAGGGCACTAAGGGACTCCTCCCCCAGTACAAGCTCCAACCTCTGAGTGTATGCTCCATTGGCTTACATTCTGAGTGTCTGTGATAAGGGCTGTGAAGTCCCCATCTTTCCACAAGTGGGGCTTAAACCTGGGAGTCGCTGTGACTGTTACAGCTTTAGAGAAACTTTTCCAAACCTCCAGGGACTTCCAGGTACTGTAGGTAGACCAAACAGAATGGAGTAGTTAGTCTGTGATTCAAGAATGGCCTGTTACCTCTAGAGGTCACAAAGTGTCAGTCCATCTGACTGTCACACGTTTTGTTGTCATGCACAGTTTTTTAAAAATTGTTGAAAATTTTGGCGTTTCAAAATAAAAAATTGGGGACTTCCCTGGTGGTCCAGTAATTAATAAGACTGATTTTCAATGCAGGGGGCATGGCTTCGATCCCTATGCCGGGAACTAAGATCCCACATGCCTCATGGTTGGGCCAAAATGTAAATAAATAAATAAACCCATTGAAAAATAAGAATTTGGGACTTTAAGAAAACAGATAATCTGGCAACACAGGGCCTTTATGCTCTGTTCATTCCTTTCTCCCCCTCTTCCTTCTCTCATCCACAAAACTTCATTGAGTACCTGCTTTTGCAATAAGTTCATGGATAAATCCGATACAGTATAAGCACAAGGCCTGTGTTCCAACATATATTTCTGTGCTCAGGCTTTCTTTGGATTGGACTTGGCCAAAAGCCGAGATAAGAACTGGGACTTGGATTAAATTCTGCATCCTTCTGAGTCATCCTGCTTTTCAAATACCGTTAGTTCAGTCGTCCATTAGAACTGTCAAATAATTTGTCTTCCAAATGGGCTGTTCTCAGTTTTCATTCAGAAGCTGGAGCGTGAGATAGCTGTGGCACTTAATAAGCTGTTGTGTCTCGGCGTCAGACCAACTCTTCTTTCCTTTACCCTGTGATGCTGGGCCCAGACTCCCCACACTCGGGTTCTGCCTTGTTGGCTGTTCTGCCCACAGGGAGGGCAGCAGGCAGGGAAGTGAGGTCTGGCTGGTCTTGTCATGGGGCTAGCGCTGTTCCACACTCCCAGAACTGCCCCCTGGTGTCCTGTGAGAGTGCCATCCTCTCAAGGGACAGTGCCACCTCCTCAGAGGGCTGAGACCCAGTGCCCTGGGGCCTCTCCTCCAGCCTCAAGGTTCTGGTAACCCTAAACTCTTCCCTGGGTTCTCTAAGCCCTAGGGATGGCCCCTGCTTTCTGACATTGCCATCTCTGAGTTACCTCTGGGTCTCCTTTTTTCAGCCCTCTAACGTCTGTGTAATCAACTCCCTATGGCCATGGTTCTCAAACCTGAGCTTTCAGCAGAGTCACCTGGCGTGCATGCTCAGTCGCGTCCAACTCTTTGGGACTGCATGGACTGTGGCCCGCCAGGCTCCCCTGTCCATGGCAAGGATACTGGCACAGGTTGCCATCTCTGCATCCAGGGGATCTTCCCGACTCAGGGATCGAACCCAGTCTTCTGTGTCTCCTGCAGTGGCGGGAAGATTCTTTACCACTGTGCCACCTGGGAAGTTGCGAGTCACCTGGAGGGCTTGCTAAAACACAGATTTCTGGGCTCCACTCCAGAGTGTCTGATTCAGGAGGTCTGAGGTGAAGGCAGAGAATTTGCTTTTCTATCAAGTTCCCAGGTGATGCAGATGGTGCTGGTCTGGGGACTCCACTTGAAGAACCACTGTGGACCATTGTATTCCTTCTGATAAGTTAGTATATATCCTGTGGTCTAGTTGGCCCTTGGCTGATGCAAGGAGTTCCACTAAAATAGCACGCCATCCAGATCCGCCAGTTTGGTTTGCTGGGTGGGGTGAGGGTGAAGTAACCCCACTACTCACTTTTAACCTGGCCTTCCCTTGGGCTTGAATCACTGTCTTTGTCTGTCTGCACCTTGTACCTGTGCTCTTGCCCCTCAGCCCTGATTGCAAAGGCCTTGGCCTCCCTTTACACTGTTCTATCCTGTCTCTCTGGAGCCTGTCCCACCACCTCTACGGGCCTCCTCTGCTAATTCTGTCCCATTCGAATTCTGATTTCTCTGGCCTGTGCTGTTTACGTAACCAGCTTCACATCTCGTTCTGGACTTGCTTTTGCCAAGTCAGTGGATATGTACGGAATTGTCTACTGTGTGCAGAGCCCCATGCTGGAGGCTTGTGTGAGAGTACCAAAGACGGGAAGGACTTAGACACTACTGCCATAGGGTAATCATTGCTGCACAATTGAAACTGTGCTGTTTACTTGTGAAAAATATGGAAACTATCTTAGCAGAACCCTCACTAGAGAGAGAACTACTTCAGTTGGGTAAATACTTTGATTAGCAAGATGTAGAGGGGTAAAGGCTCCCCAGGTGGCTCAGTGGTAAAGGATGCCTGTGGTGCCAGGGACCTGAGTTCAATCCCTGGATTGGGAAGATTTCCCTGGCAACCCACTCTAGTGTTCTTGACTGAGAAACATACATGCACGCATGTTGAAAGGGGGTAAGACCCCAAGAAGTTGAGACAGGCTGAGACCTAGGACATTTTACTAGAGTGTTTGCACCTGGACAAATATCTCTTTGAGAGACAGGATGTCAAGAAACACTAAGGGACTAAAAATCACTGCATGTGTGGACAGTTGGGGCAAATTATGAACAGTAAAATACAAAAAGGGCAAAGCTCAGCTGCCACTTCTGAGTTTCAGGGAACAAAAGCAGGGTACTCCTCATGACCCCTGCACACAGCACCCCGAGGCGGGGGGAAGAGCACTTGGGCCACCTCTCCAGCCTGACCCACAGATCCGCCTCCCCGCACAGTCCTCATCCCATTTAAGGAACCAGCTCCCTGTAAACTCAGGGAGTAAAGGATACCCGTTCCTTCTCTTTACTCCCTCATGCTTCAGCACAAGTCCCCATGAAGCCTGCCTGGATGCCTCCTCTGGCCTCTGAGCAATTTCTATTGATTAAAAAGCCCAAGAGTCCAGGGCAGTAACAAACTGTGCTCAGGTTACCATGGATAGAGGCTGATACACTGCTTTCTAAGATGCGTGAGCATCTGTTAACTGCATGGGTTTGTCTGATAGAGAAGGAGCTGTTCAAGTTGGTGACCAGAGTTGAATTGTGCAGGGAGAAGTGAGTGGTGTCGAGAGAGAAGGGGCCTGGGGGCTAGGGCCTGGGAGGGGGAGCTGGCAGCCAAAGGGAAAGCTGCAAAGAAAGAAAGAGTCTAATATGGATCTTCAATAAGCATTCGCTAGTGTGAGCTGTATTCTGTCTTGTCTCTCTGTGAAATCACTAATAAAATTACTCGCTTCCTGGGGACAGGACAAACACTGAGTCTCTGCGAGTTTGGAGTGGAGTGAAATCAGAGACCTCCCATAGAAGAGTGGTGCATGTGAGCTAGACGCTTTTGATTTTCTCATCTGTATCTTTCTCTTCCTTGTAAATATATTGGAAACACCCTGTGGCATGAACTGGGTTTTATATTGTTTCCCATCAGCCTTGGTTATTGAGTAGGATGTTTATTGATAAACTAATTTCTGGGTTTAGAGTTTTACTTGTTCAGATACACCTACTTCGGCTACACAAAGTCCCTATAGGCCTGAATGTGGCAACTCATGTGTAGGGGTACACTGGCTCTACTCTTTTTTGATGGCTTGTATTTATACTAGTGTGAGCTGTATTCTGTCTTGTCTCTCTGTGAAATCACTAATAAAATTACTCGCTTCCTGGGGACAGGACAAACACTGAGTCTCTGCGAGTTTGGAGTGGAGTGAAATCAGAGACCTCCCATAGAAGAGTGGTGCATGTGAGCTAGACGCTTTTGATTTTCTCATCTGTATCTTTCTCTTCCTTGTAAATATATTGGAAACACCCTGTGGCATGAACTGGGTTTTATATTGTTTCCCATCAGCCTTGGTTATTGAGTAGGATGTTTATTGATAAACTAATTTCTGGGTTTAGAGTTTTACTTGTTCAGATACACCTACTTCGGCTACACAAAGTCCCTATAGGCCTGAATGTGGCAACTCATGTGTAGGGGTACACTGGCTCTACTCTTTTTTGATGGCTTGTATTTATTTTTCTGATTATGAATAGATACATGCACATTACCGAACATTTGGAAATATTAAAAAGTATGAGAAAAATGAAAACCACTCATAATTTTACTGCTCAGAGATTACCACCAAAGGAATAGACTCTCTCTCTCTCTCTCTCTCTCTCTCTCTATATATATATATATATATATATATATGGGGGTGGGGCTATATATATGGAGAGTCTATATATAATATATGTATACATTCTCTATATTTATATAGGAAATCAAATTAAGTTTATCTTTATAAAATCTTATATACTGCTTTTTCCACTTTTTTATATGAGCATTTGTTCTTTCGATTACATCTTCTTCAAATCAATTCAATGACAGCTAGTTGGATAGACTACCATAAGGAATTTGTTGCCTCCCCTCTTGTTGGATAATTATACTTTTCTCCACCTTTTGCTCTCATAAATACTGCCACAGTGAACATCCACATATATGTACTGTCATCTTACATTTGGGTAGGTGTATCTTTTGTATACTTACAAGCCCATTTGTCTTCAGAGGTAGAATTTTGTACTCACCTGAAATGAAGCTCAAAAGATACAACCCCAGTGGACCATGCAGAGTTTCAAAGGGCTTGCCAAAAGCATTGTACATGAAGAAGGCTGTCCCCACCAGGGTTAAAACAATAAGGATCGTGGAGAAGAGAATGACGTTGACGTGAATACTGACTGGGATAGCTTTGAGCAAATCCGGGAAAACTGAAGACAAAACAGAAATTGGGAGAAATTTCATCAGTGGTCATCTGCAAGTGTAATTTATAGATTAAATCCCTCTTTTTTTCACTTCAACAGTCCCTAAAATCCTTCAAATTAATACATTCTCACTTACTTACAAGGAATTTACAAAAAGGTTTAAACATGGTATTATTTTATAGAACTCACTAGTAAAAACTAGCAGTGGGAAAAATTTGAGGGATTTTTTTTTTGCCCTTGGTCATATGTAATTACTTCAATAAATAAACAAGTGCTAGTCTTATAACCAAAAGCTATACATTTTGATGACCAAACTTTTAAAGACATTTCTCAGTAACCTTTTTTTTTTCCCCCCAATCTATCTTAACTTGTAATGACATTTTCAGAACTGGGAGAGTTCAACCATCAGGAGATTTTTATACTTACTTTGCTAAAAAAAAAAAAAAATCTAGTCCACACCAAGATTAAAGAATGGGGTATTTTCAGTCGACTTCAATATTTTGATGTAGCACAAACTGTGGGAAAATAATTTCTGGTGATACAAGAAATATTTTCCATTTAGAAAACATGCCAAATCTATTTCTAGACTTTGTGTTCAGGGCAAGTTTTTCTTGTTTGCAGAGGAAATGAAATACTTTATAAATGTAGCATTTCTCTTATCTGGTAAGGCATCAGCTTGCTTAGCATCAGCAAACCAGGCAAAACCAATCTGGATAAGTTTAGTTTAGTCCACAAACTTGATTTATTGAACACCTCCTGTGTGCCAAACATTGTTCTAGGTGCTGGAAGTAGAGCCGCAAAACAAGACAAGGTCTCTGTTGTCTTGTGGAGTTTATAACCTAATGGGGCTGATAGGTAAATAACAGATAAATAAATGAATGTGATAGTTTGCTGCCAAAGAAGGCCCCCATCAATTCCTTGCCTCTTTTTACATATATGTTACTTCCCCTATAAGAGGTAGAATTTATTCCTCAGTCCCCCTGAACCTGGGCTGGTCTATGACTGCTCTATGACCATTTGAATATGACAGAGCTTCCCAGGTGACACTAATGGTAAAGAACCTACCTGCCAATGTGGGAGACATAAGAGACATGGACTCAATCTCTGGATCAGGAAGATTTCCTGCAGAAGGAAATAGCAACCCACTCCAGTATTCTCGCCTGGAGAATTCCATGGACAGAAGAGCCTGGTGGGCTATGGTTCATGGGGTCACAATGAAAGCAACTTAGCACACACCCAGAAGTACATCATGCCACTTTCAGGCCTGGTCTATAAGAGGACCAGACATTTCCACTTCTTTTTTTTTTTGGAGGCTTGAACTGCCGAGCAGGAAGTCCAGTTCTCTGCTGGGAAAAGAGGCCACTAAGAGGAGCACCAGGGCACCAGACACAGGAGGAAAGAATCTTACACATCCAGCCCAGAAAAGCTTCCAGGTGACTCCAGCCTCAGCTGCTGTTCAACTGCAGCAGGGAGAGACACAATCGAAAACTGTCCCAGCTGAACTGGTACATTTTTGTTTTAAGCCCGTGAGCTTTGAGCAGCTATTATGCACTGGGAACAAGACACTTTCAGATAGTGATAATGCTTTGGAGAAATAAAGAGGGTGATGGGATTTTGAGTGATGGATGAGTGGATGGGGGTGGTCAGGAAAGTGTCACCAGAACGGACACCTGAATATTGAGAGGGAGGTGGCTATATAGAGATCTGGGGAAGAGCATTGCAGGGGAAAGGAACACAGCTAAAGTGGAAGGGAGCCAGTGCAGGTTCCTGGTGAATGAGATTGAGGCAGAAGTGGGGTTGCTAGACTGGGATCATATTGTTACACCTGCTAGATCCTGGTCTGTTGACCATGGTAAGGGGGGTGGGAGGCGGTCTGCCCTTATGCTAAATTCATTTGGAAGCCACTGGAGGGTTTTAAGTAGGAGAATGACATAATCTACTCCAAGATGTACAACGATAGCTCTGGGGCTTCCCTGGTGGTCCAGTGCAATACAAGGGGCACCAGTTCAATCCCTGGTATGGGGAGACCCACATGCTGCAGAGCAAGTAAGACCGTGTGGCACAACGAGTGAGTCTGAGCTCCAGAGCCTGGGAGCCACAAGTAATGAAGCCCGTGCACCTAGACCCCACACTCTGCAACATGAGAAGCCACTGCAGTGAGATGCCCAAGCAGTGCAACTAGAAAATAACCCCTGCTTGTTGCAATTCAAGAAAAGCCCACCTGCAGCAAGCGAGACCCAGCACAGCCAAAACTGAAAAAACAAACACTTTTTAAAAAGAAGATTGCTCTGGCTTGCAAAGTCATGAGTCTAATGGGGAGAGGGATGGGGGGAGGGTACATGTGGAAGCTGGGATCCTGAGGATGGATTTGGGGGATGGGTGTTTACAATAATAAGAGATGGAGGCCTGGCCCAAGGCAGAGTGGCATAGGCTGTGAGACATTGTCAGATTTGTATTGTATTTTGGAGACGGAAGATAGAACTTGTTGAAAGAAAGAAATTGAGAATAACTCCTAGAGTAACTGAATAAATGGTGATGCTATTAAGTGGAATAGACAAGTAGAAGGAGCAGGTTTGGCCATGGGGGTGGGCAGTGATGCGAGAGTTCTATTTTAAATATTTGAAGTTTGAGTTTCATTTAAGCTATCATAAGTAGAGATGACAAATATGTTGCTAGAGTCCTCACTCAGGAGTCCTGGCCGGGTCATTTGAACTGAGGTTTACTTACACAATATTTCCTTTACAATCTCATAATAAGAGGGGAAAAAAGTGAAAGTGTTAGTTGCTTAGTCATGTCTGACTCTTTGCAACCCCATGGACTATGAAGCCTGCCAGGTTGCTCTACGCACGGGATTTCCCAGGCAAGAACACTGGAGTGGGTAGCCATTCCCCTCTCCAGAGTATTTTCCTGATCAAGGGATCAAACCTCTGTCTCTGTATCACAGGCAGATTCTTTACCATCTGAGCCACCCGGGAAGCCCCATAATAAGAGAAATGCACATTAAGTCTGTACGATACCATTTTCCACAAATCATATTTACAAAGATGAAAACATATAGTGATAGCCTGTGTTAGTTAAGGCATAGGGAAATGGAGACCTTTCTGTACTTTTCTTAGGAGAATAAATTGATACAGCTTCCTTTGGGGCTTTACATGACTGTAAAGCATTAAAATGCATGTATCCTTCACTCAACACTGTATTTCCAGGAGTTTATCCTATGGATGCTTTGTGTATGAATTCAATAGAATATCACAATGATATTCATGGCACCATTTTTAAAATTTATTAATTTTTTAATTGAAGGATAATTGCCTTAAAGAAGTTTGTTGCTTTCTTTCAAACATCAACATGAAATCTGCCATAGGTGTACATGTCATAGCAGCATTTTTTTTGCAAAACCAAAAGGTGGGAAATTATTTACATGTCTATCGATATGGCATCCATATAATGGAATGTAAGTCAATGATTTCAAACAATGAAGTGAATCTTTAAGAACAGGTATGGACTTATCATTAAAATGTAGTGTTTAATGAAAAGAACATACCTAAGGAGAAAGTGCCTGATTCTGTCATTTGGGGAAAAGCCAAAGGAGGATGTATATAGAAACAAGTAATAATTTAAGTATTTCATGTATCTGATTTAATTCTCTCAACGATGCCACGGTATAGGTACCATTATTAGTTTTTTTCCCTCTGGCAAGTAGTTTCCTCTCTTTCCCAGAGGAAACATCTGGGACTCAGATGTAATATGCCCAAGGCTTTTATTTAGTGAGTTGCAGAGACTTGAACTCATGTCCACTCTTAATCACCAGGCTAGAGCCTTGGGGACAGGCATGCTTGTCTAGGCAGAGACTATTTCTAAAAGATTACACGTGAAACTGGTAACATTGCTTCTGGGGGAGGAGACTGAGAGATTTTTCATTATTACCTTTTAAAAACATAATTTTATTTACTTCTTTATTTTTGGCTGGGACGGGTCTTTGTTGCTGTGTGGGCTTTTCTCTGGTTGCAGAGAGAGGGGGCTACTCTCTAGTTGCGATGCGTGGGCTTCTCATTGCAGTGGCTTCTCTTGCCGGGGCACATGGGCGGTAGGGTACGCATGTGCAGTAGGGTACGCAAGCGCAGTAGGGTATGCAAGCACAGTAGGGTACGCAAGCTTCAGTAGCTGTGGCACGTGAGCTCAGTCATTGTGGTTCCCAGGCTCTAGAGCACAAGCTCAGTGGTATGTCACACCAGCTTAGTTGCTCCATGGCATGTAGGATCTTCCCAGTTCAGGGATCAGACCCACGTCTCCTGAATTGGCAGGTAGATTCTTTACCACTGAACCACCTGCAAAGTCCCCACTATATTCCTTTTAGTTCAGTTTGGAAAGAAAAAAAATTTACCACTCTGCATGCAGTATCTATTCAATATATACATGAATATTAAAAACAACACAAAAGGATAAATGAAGACAAAAAGTACCCATGACTGTTCTAGATTAAAAGAGACTTTAGGAGATATACTAACCAAATGCAATGTGTGGGGATTGTTTGCAATTTGAACAAAACTTTATAAAAGACATCTTTGAAATAACCGAGGAAAATTGCCAGCGGACTGAGTTTTAGATATTACAGAACTGTTATTGATGTTGTTGGTTATGTCAAAGATGTTGTGATTGTGTTTTGAAAAGTTCTTATTAATTAGAAATTGGATGGGTAGATAGATAAAATAAGAAAATGCCTCTGCTTTGTTTGGAAGACGGAGGCGCGTGGGGTGCTGAAATGCTAAGCCTGGGTTGTCAGTGATTGCACTGGTCCATGCTGCCCTGCGTTCGAGGGTACAGAGTGAACCAGCTGGTCTGCAATCACTTGCCCTCCAAAAACTCCAACTTCTGAGACATCTCAATCGATCTGACCTGCTATTCTTATACTTGGTCAGCTGTTGCTTTGGTTTTGACTAGCAGTTATCAAAAACCTTGGTTGCTTGTATCTCCGCACCTACAGAATAGTGTCAACCTCTTCATGTCTGACGGGGCAGGTAGGTGAAACCTGTTTGAAAATGGAGGGTTGTTACCAAATCGAAACAAAGGCAGAAGAAATTGTACTGATTCGCCTCCTGGAAAGAAAAGCCAGAAGCTAAAGTCAGTTATCACGTGGAGCATGTTAATTCTTAGGAAGTCTCTTAAAATTCCTACAGTTGTGAGAAAGTTACCCAGGAGGGCACTAATCCCTGCTTATTATGCTTAGATCTTATCAAGTTTCTTTGATAAAAATTCCCTGAGGTCTATAATGACCAATCAGAACTCAGGTAACAACCCTCCGTTTTCCAACCAACACTAATCTGACTTTTCCTTTGCTGAAGATGAGAGCAGACCATGCAAATAAAAATTGGAAGTTGTCACTTTAATGATGTTGGATATTTTGTGTCTAGGAGGTAGATTTGTTCCTCTTTCCATTCGTTGAGGTGTAGGATTACAACACAGAAGAAGGATTTGAACATGTTGATCTCCGGAGGGGCTGTCATTAATCCAGCAAGTCACTTCTGGCCTCGAGAAATTACTTGATTAGCTGTTGACAAGTGAAAGGGAGTTATTTATGAAAACGGGCAGCCGATGCCATATTAATAGCACAGGCTTGGTCTGTGGGTTCAGCACTACTCTCCGTCTCTTTCATTCCCTTATCACTGATTTCCTCCATCTGTCTATGACTCCGTGTGTCTCGGTCTCCTCATCCTTCAACCACCTGAACCCCTAATTACCCTTCTTTTTCTCACCAGACTTCTTCAAAGAGAAATATGTGAGTAATAAAAATAACAGTGAAATAATTATATGGCATTTGCTGTGTGCCACATGCTTTAGGTATATTGCATAAATCAGCACACTTAATACAACAATATAAAGAAAGTACTATTATATGCTCAGTGTATAGATTTTAAAAAAAGAAGGCATAGAGAAGTAAGTTGTGTAAAGTCACACAGTGGCCTCCCTGCCTTTGCTTTTACTTTGCCCTCTATTGTCAAGATTGAAATAAAATTAATACAGTAAAAAATTCTCTTTTTAATGTAATTTTGTGCATTTTCACAAATGCTTGGAATCATGTAACCACCACCACAATCAATTTATCTTATTAGACCTATTCCACATTTCCCCAAACTTCCTGTTTCCCCTTTGTAGTCAACCCATCCTCCATACAAAGCTCCTGAATGCGTGACTTTATAAGAAACTGCCAAGTGTTTTCCACAGTGGCTGTACCATTTCACTTCCCTACCTACCATGTATAAGAGTCCCAGTCGTTCTCCTTTCTTGCTGACACTTGGCAGGTCTTTCAAAACTGTAGTCATTTAATAGAAGTGTAGTTTATCTTGTAGCCTTAATTAGCATTTGCCAAATGACTGTGATGTTGAGCATGCTTTTGTGAGTTTACTTGCCTTCTATCTATCTTTTTTTGTTGTTGTTTAAGTGTCTGTTCATATCTTTTGTGTATGCATTTTTTACTGAATTGTTTATTACTATTATTATTGAGTTTCAAGAAAGCTTTATGCGTGCTGGATAAAGGCGTTTATCAGATAAGTAATTCACAAATATTTTCTCTGAGTTTGTGCTGTGTCTTTTCATTCTCTTATCAGTGTCTTTTGAAGAGCAGTCCTTATTTTTAAGAATTCCAATTTATCACTTTTTTTTCTTTTATATATCATGTTTTAGATGTCAGATCTAAGAAGTCTTTACCCAATGCAAGGTCACAAATAATTTCCCCTATGTTTTCCTTCTAGAAATTTTTTAGTTTTAGCTTTACAGTTAAGTCTGTGATCCATTTTGAGTTATTTTTTGTGTATGGCCAAAGTTAAATTTTTTTACATATGAATACCTAGTATTTCAAAACTTTAAAAGCTGACCAGAGACTTAACATATGAGCCAGCAATCCTATTCCTAAATGTTTACAATGGCTTTATTTACATTTGCTAAAAAACTGGAAACATTTAAATATCCATCAACTGGTGAATGGACAAACTAGCTGTGGCCTGTCCATAAAATAAGTGACCCCATGGAGTACAGCCTGCCAGGATCCTCTGTCCATGGGATTTCCCAGGCAAGAATACTGGAGGGGGTTGCCATTTATTTCTCCACAGTAATACAAACGAATGGACTACTGGTGTGCATGATAGCATGGGTGGATCTGAAATGTGTTATACTAACTGAAAGTAAGTGAATTCGAAAGGCTGCATATTGTATGATTCCATAAAGATGACATTCTGGAAAAAGCAAAATGATAAGGACAGAAATGATAAGGATCATTGGTTACCCAGGGAGGGGTCGGGGAGGAGACTGACCACAGAGGGGCATAAGGGAAACTTGGGGGGTAATGGAAATGGTCTATATCTTGATTGTGCTGGTATTAACATGCCTCTATGCATCAGTCAGAATTCATAGACCTGTACACCTAAAAAGGATGAAATGTACAGTATGTAGTTGTATCTGAGGTGGTTAGATAACATCACTGACTCAGTGGACATGAGTTTAAGCAAACTCCAGGAGCTAGTGAAGGACAGGCAAGCCTGGTGTGCTGCAATCCATGGGGTTGCAGAGTCAGACACGACTCAGCAACTGAAGAACAATGACAGTAAACCTCATCAAAAACAAAGAAAAGCAGGAGGAACAAGGTGTAAAGGGAGTACTGCCTTCCAGATGTGAGTGATAGCCTCAGCAAAGGTGACCCTTTGGCATGGAGGAAGGAAGAGCTTGGCTAGAGATGAGAAAAGGAGCACTGGGCCAGGAGTCAGGCACTCAGGTTTGGGTCCACTCTGGGACTGTGAGCAGGTTAATGGATCCCTCTTTCTCTCTGTAAAATAAGGGTCTCCATGGGGCAGCCTGGGAATGGACCAGGCATTTGAAATTAAACAAAGGAAATTCAGTTTCAGCTTCTTTTCTAACTCTCTGAACTCTCTAAACCTTGATTTCTTCGAAAAAAATAAGACTAAGAGGATTCCCTGACGGTCCGGTGGTTAGGACTTGGCACTTCCCCTGTGATCTCTGCTCAGGGAACTAGGATCCCACAAGCTGCACGCCGCCGCCGCCGCCGCCGCCGCCGCCGCCGCCGCTGCCGCTGCTAAGTCGCTCAGTCGTGTCCGACCCTCAGCAACCCCACAGACTGCAGCCCACCAGGCTCCTCCGTCCATGGGGTTTTCCAGGCAAGAGTACTGCAGTGGGGTGCCATTGCCTTCTCCTACAAGCTGCATGGCGCAGCTAATTAAAAACAATAATAATAATAATGACTAATCCCATCTTTAGCTCACATTTGTGAGGATGACATCATGGAATGAGAACCTAGCATGTGATCAGTGCTCAGGAGAGGTCTGCCACGGTGCATCCCTGTCTTAGGCCAATTTCCCCTGCATCCATCTCTTCCCCCCGCCTCAAAGACACACTGTCTCCTCTCTCTGCCATAGTAGCAGTTTCCTCGTCTGTTGGATAAGTCCCATCAGCATACAAATTTGGATAAGTCCCATCAGCATACAAATATGCTCTCATTTTTCTCATCTTAAAAAGAAAATCTCACTTAAGTCCTCCTCCAGCTCTTACCCCCTTAGTAGCCCACATTCTCAGCATCTCCTTCTCTCCACCTTCACACTTGAACCCACTGCACTAATATTATTAATACATTTCCCAGGGTAGCAAAGAGCTTCAAGCTGTCAAACCCAGTGGTCCATCTTTCTCCTCATCTTACCCGGTCTACGTTTAGCACCGTGCCTCATTGCCCCTGCTCCTGGATTAGCACCGTGCCTCATTGCCCCTGCTCCTGGATTAGCACCGTGCCTCATTGCCCCTGCTCCTGGATTAGCACCGTGCCTCATTGCCCCTGCTCCTGGATTAGCACCGTGCCTCATTGCCCCTGCTCCTGGATTAGCACCGTGCCTCATTGCCCCTGCTCCTGGATTAGCACCGTGCCTCATTGCCCCTGCTCCTGGATTAGCACCGTGCCTCATTGCCCCTGCTCCTGGATTAGCACCGTGCCTCATTGCCCCTGCTCCTGGATTAGCACCGTGCCTCATTGCCCCTGCTCCTGGATTAGCACCGTGCCTCATTGCCCCTGCTCCTGGATTAGCACCGTGCCTCATTGCCCCTGCTCCTGGATTAGCACCGTGCCTCATTGCCCCTGCTCCTGGATTAGCACCGTGCCTCATTGCCCCTGCTCCTGGATTAGCACCGTGCCTCATTGCCCCTGCTCCTGGATTAGCACCGTGCCTCATTGCCCCTGCTCCTGGATTAGCACCGTGCCTCATTGCCCCTGCTCCTGGATTAGCACCGTGCCTCATTGCCCCTGCTCCTGGATTAGCACCGTGCCTCATTGCCCCTGCTCCTGGATTAGCACCGTGCCTCATTGCCCCTGCTCCTGGATTAGCACCGTGCCTCATTGCCCCTGCTCCTGGATTAGCACCGTGCCTCATTGCCCCTGCTCCTGGATTAGCACCGTGCCTCATTGCCCCTGCTCCTGGATTAGCACCGTGCCTCATTGCCCCTGCTCCTGGATTAGCACCGTGCCTCATTGCCCCTGCTCCTGGATTAGCACCGTGCCTCATTGCCCCTGCTCCTGGAAACACTTTCCTCTGTTGGCTTCCAGACACTGCTGTCTCCGGGGTTTGTTGCCTCCCTGGCCACCGTCTTGATCTACTTTGTTGGCTCATCTTCATCGCCTGAGTCAACCAGAGGACAGTTCAGTTCTCTGACCTCTTCTCTCCCTCTTCACTTTCTCCCCTAGTGCTCTAGACAGTATCATAGCTTCTTCTTGAATCCCCCACTTGTATGTCCTCCAATTACCTACTGAACATCTTGACTGGGATATTGAGTAGGCATGTCAGTGTGTCCCAAAGTGAACTCAGAGTCTCCTCTTCTCACTCTTGCTTCCTTTAGCTTTCTGCATTTCGGTTGCTGGCAGTCCCATTCTTCCTTGGCCTCATCCTCAATTCCTGTCTTACTCTCACGCTTCGTGTTGAACCCATCAGGAAAACCTGCTGGTGCTGCCTTCAGAGTCGGACTACGTCTCCCTGTCTCCACTGCTCCTCCTGGTCTAAGCCACCAGTATCTCTCACCTGGAGGACTGCAAGGGCTTCCTAACCGGTCTCCCTGCCACCACCCCTCCATCCCGCACTCTGCTCTCAACCCGGTGGCCAGTGGAATCTTTCAAAAGTGAATTGGGTTATTTCAGTTCCCCACTTAAGCCCTTCTGGTGGATTCTCATCTTGCTGTGCATAAGCCAAGTCATTACAATGGCCTACTAGGTCACACACACAAGATTGGCTTCTTGTCAAATCTCTGACTTCATCTGCTACCATTTCCTTGCTTGGTGTGCTCCAGCCACTGGCCTTGTCCCTGTACTTCAAATGTGCCAGAAACACTTCGACCCCTGGGCCTTTGCTTGCACTGTTCCTTTTGCCTGTATATCCCCTAGATATGCTCACGGCCTGTTCCTTCAGCTCCATGTCTTTACTTAGATGTCACTTTCTCGGGGATACCTTCTTTTTTAAAAATTTTTTATGTTTAATTGAAGAATAATTGCCTTACAATATTGTGTTTGTTCCTGCCATACATCAACATGAATCTTAAAGTTACAACCCCCTGCACAGTCACCCACCTCTCCGAACTGCCAACCCCTTTCCTTGCTTTTATTTTTCTCCACAACAATTATCACCATCTGATAAATTGTATATTTTTACTTATTTGTTTCCCCCAAAACATGAGGACAAGTGCCTTGGTCTGTTTTATCCACTTCTGTCTTCCTGGCACCTAAGAATGCTGGCAGAACAGTATTTCCCAACATTTTTTTTCACTATTGCTTCTCACCCCAGGAGTCTTTTTAGACATTTCTCCTAATCGCCCTCCACTCATTAAATTTTAATACCACAGATATACTATGTATTGGTTTCTGTATTATATTTGTATGTGTACTGTATACCATATAATATACACTTTTTGAAGGAGTAGGGGTTTTTGCCTGCCTCGAAGAACTAATTTTCACCTCCTTAGGGGGTTTCTGCTGCTGTGGAGAATGCATGGTGTAGCTGCTGGACACGTTTGTTGAATGGATATGTCTCGCTCCAAGGAGGATGTCGGGGCAGAGCCTGGTTAGCAGGTCTGGGGTTTCTTGGTGGAAACCAGTGATTCTGATAGGAGGGCATTAGTGCAGCATCTGTGAGGAGGGAAGGATGGAGGGGAGAGGTCAGTCCAGCCAGAGACCCCAGGGCCAAAGGAGATGAGGAAGCAGGTTGGCAGTTTTAAGTGTGTTGGGAGTTTCTGGTTGAGAACCAGAATTTGTCCTTTGAGTCAGGCAGTCAGTGGTGACCTTAATAGAAGCTGTTTCTGGGGTTGGTGGTAATCGAAGCTGAATTGAAAGAGCTTTTGGAGAGAATCTGGGACAATGTGGAAATAAAATAGTTGCCAAAGGGATGAGAGCAGCTAGTGTGGATCTTTTTTTTTTTTTTTTAAGAAGTTGAAAGACCTGGCTGGCAACTAGAATGGAATTTCAAATCTCTTTATTAAAAGAAAAATTTTAATCCAACATACTTGGGAGATTGTCAACATGTTAGATGGAAACTGATGGCTGTTTAATAATAAGGTTTAAAGTTTGGAATTTGTGAAAGAATCCACCTCAAATGTTAGCATGACACAGCTCTTTTTTGTTGCCAGGGTGGGAGAATGGGGGGAAACGGACTTGCTCTCTCTGTGTTTCTGTTACTTTGTCCAACACTCCTGCTGTTTCTGGAGGGACCTTATAGCTGAAAAATGTTATAACATTGAAATGGAAATTAAGATATGAATTTCACCTGCAATCCCATCAACACAAAAAGCAAGCCTTTCCTTTGTTTTTTTTTTTTTCCCCCTCTCAAATATATTACTGTAATCATAATGAAGTTCTGAGGTCACATTCTGTTCTTTTTATTCAGGATATAAGCACTCTCCATGTCACATAGATTGTCTTCATAACTACCATTTAGATAACTGCATGGATTTTCCATCAAACTGCTGCCCTGCTGCCTATTAGGTTGACTTCCATTATTTCAGCATTATGGTTACTGCTTCCCATGAACATTTTCAAGTATATACCTTTTTCTTTCTCATTATAGGGGTGGGTGATGTGCAGGAATAACCTTTTTGGAGGGATTCCCAGGAATAGAATGACTTGGGCCAGAATACTAACAGAACACCATCTAGATACGTAGATACAAAGGAATCTAAAGACGGTGAGTTATATTCTGTAACACTGATGTTAAACTCCTGGTTCAAAGCTCAATTCCTCTTTGGGAAGTCTGGAAAGCAGAGATTTCAGACAAGATATTAAGCTAGAAGCAGAGCTAGAAGAAACTAGACGTTGGGTTGACTCTCTTAATAGAATAGAAGGCGTCCAGGTCATAGGAGGGCCTCCCTGGTGGCTCAGGTGGAAAAGAATCTGCCTGTAATGCGGGAGACCAGAGTTCGATCTTTGGGTTGGGAAGATCCCCTGGAGAAGGGAATGGCTTCAACCACTCTAGTATTCTTACCTGGAGAATTACATGAACAGAGAAGCCTGGCAGACTACAGTCCATGGGGTTGCACAGAGTCAGACATGACTGAGCTACTAACACGTACATACATGCATATACAAGTCATAGGAAGGCAGGGGAACCCACATGGCTGAGCACACAGAGAAAGGCTGTGGGACCCTTGTGACTACAGTCTGCTCTCATGAAACAGCCGAGTAAGTCATAAGTTAACGGCTGGGAGTGAAAACACAGTCACAGTGATGCTCTCTGGAGGAAGTTTACCCTCCTGCCGTCGTTCGGTGGGACGCTCTGTTCCTAAGCTGAAAGTCTTGTCTCTGGAACCCCACTCTCCTTGAGCCTCTGAACTGTGGTCTTTCTGCAAAGCCTTTCCCCGCCTTTCTCCCTTCTGTCCCTCTTTGGATATTCCAGATTCCTCAGCTCTTAAGCACCCACCATGCTCCACCTCTGTCTCCCTTAGTCTTACCTGGCTTACAAAAGGCTGAAAAATATCTAGCAAACCGAACTCTTCCATTTCAGAGAGAAAACAGAGGCCATCAGAAGATTTCCCACGTCTAGGCCTACTCCTGGGGCTCTCAGACCCTTTCCCACACTGTCCTTTCTGAATCCATTAATCATCTACCTGTCCCATCTGTCTACAGCCTTTTCCTCCTACTGCTGTATCCCCTCAGTGTAGACTTGTACTCAATATCCTCCCACTATATGTACGAGCACACACACACACACACACCACACACACCCAGGCCTGGCCTTTGGACTCTTCTCGCCACTCCCTGTCCTCAGTCTTCTCTGGGTCCTTACCTCCTCAGCTCCCACAAGCCCTTACCTCCCCCTTCCTACAGGAGGACCACTCCACCAAGACTGCTTTAGCGAAGGTCCCCCGTGACCTTCTGGTATAAGATTCAAAGGACCATTTTCATCGTCTCTCATGTGCCACCTCCGTTGCTCCCTGGTTGAACATTGCTCATCCCATGGTTCCGCCTCAGCCAGTTCCCGCCCAGTTCACTGACCATCTCCTCTCCTCCCCTTTGCATATCCCTCCTCTTCTACCTAGAAATACTAGTGCTTTCTAGAACACATCTTCTTTTGCCTTCTCATTTGATTCTCCCCTCGAGAAGCCTCCTCTTCAGTTGTAGCTCCAAATACCACCTCCAGTCTGCTGGGTCCCACCTCTCTGCCTTCGCCCCCGCCTTGCTCATGACCTCCATATCTGTATAACTGATGGCTGTCTCTTGTTGCTAACCCATACATGAACTCATTAAACATGACCCCAAGTCATTCCACCACCACTCTAAACTGTCCCCTTCTGTATTTATCTTGGCAAGTGAGCCCAACCGTCTAGCCAGTGGAAGCCTGGGGTTCATCCTCTATCACCAAGTTCTGTTGATATTTGCTTCTGATTATTTTGGGAATATTTGCCCCCCCCACTTCCAGCCTTCTGACAATGCTTTGGTTTGGACCTCCAAATCTTGGAGTAACTCCCTGCCTCTCTTTCAGTCTTCTAATCTGTCTTCTGTCCTGACACAAACCTACTTAACGTCCTTAAATTGTATCCCAATGCCTACCAGATAAAGTTAACCAGTGAAGTCCCTCACCTTCTATTCTCTTCTGCTCCAGCCTTACCTTCCTCCTCCTCTTGTCTCTCATGCATCCTCTGCGCTCTGGCCACAGTAGGCTCTTCCTACGTTGGTTCATGCTGTTCCTTTGCTCAGAATGGCTTGTTCAGTGCCATCTAGTGACACCTAACTCTAATCCTTACTTTCCTCTCATCTCTCTGTGCCTCGCCCTGACAGACAGTAGTTCTGTTTCTTGGAAATTTGTAAACAAAAATGATCATGTCAATAATGATAATGGGCACGATTCCACCGTCCATAGTTCTGGTTCTTCCCCATTCTGGGCCCATGGGGATTCATGTTTTTGCTCCTTTGAGGACCCCATCATGTAACATCCTTGGTGTGTCTCAGTTCTAGGTCAGAGAATTTAGTTGCCTGGGTGAGAGCTCTTTGTTACAGTAACTGGAAATATTACAGACAGTGACCAAATCCTGGAATGGAACTACAGCTAATCTCTGATGAATATGTACTGTGAGCAAACCTGCTCCTGGATTAGCACCGTGCCTCATTGCCCCTGCTCCTGGATTAGCACCGTGCCTCATTGCCCCTGCTCCTGGAAACACTTTCCTCTGTTGGCTTCCAGACACTGCTGTCTCCGGGGTTTGTTGCCTCCCTGGCCACCGTCTTGATCTACTTTGTTGGCTCATCTTCATCGCCTGAGTCAACCAGAGGACAGTTCAGTTCTCTGACCTCTTCTCTCCCTCTTCACTTTCTCCCCTAGTGCTCTAGACAGTATCATAGCTTCTTCTTGAATCCCCCACTTGTATGTCCTCCAATTACCTACTGAACATCTTGACTGGGATATTGAGTAGGCATGTCAGTGTGTCCCAAAGTGAACTCAGAGTCTCCTCTTCTCACTCTTGCTTCCTTTAGCTTTCTGCATTTCGGTTGCTGGCAGTCCCATTCTTCCTTGGCCTCATCCTCAATTCCTGTCTTACTCTCACGCTTCGTGTTGAACCCATCAGGAAAACCTGCTGGTGCTGCCTTCAGAGTCGGACTACGTCTCCCTGTCTCCACTGCTCCTCCTGGTCTAAGCCACCAGTATCTCTCACCTGGAGGACTGCAAGGGCTTCCTAACCGGTCTCCCTGCCACCACCCCTCCATCCCGCACTCTGCTCTCAACCCGGTGGCCAGTGGAATCTTTCAAAAGTGAATTGGGTTATTTCAGTTCCCCACTTAAGCCCTTCTGGTGGATTCTCATCTTGCTGTGCATAAGCCAAGTCATTACAATGGCCTACTAGGTCACACACACAAGATTGGCTTCTTGTCAAATCTCTGACTTCATCTGCTACCATTTCCTTGCTTGGTGTGCTCCAGCCACTGGCCTTGTCCCTGTACTTCAAATGTGCCAGAAACACTTCGACCCCTGGGCCTTTGCTTGCACTGTTCCTTTTGCCTGTATATCCCCTAGATATGCTCACGGCCTGTTCCTTCAGCTCCATGTCTTTACTTAGATGTCACTTTCTCGGGGATACCTTCTTTTTTAAAAATTTTTTATGTTTAATTGAAGAATAATTGCCTTACAATATTGTGTTTGTTCCTGCCATACATCAACATGAATCTTAAAGTTACAACCCCCTGCACAGTCACCCACCTCTCCGAACTGCCAACCCCTTTCCTTGCTTTTATTTTTCTCCACAACAATTATCACCATCTGATAAATTGTATATTTTTACTTATTTGTTTCCCCCAAAACATGAGGACAAGTGCCTTGGTCTGTTTTATCCACTTCTGTCTTCCTGGCACCTAAGAATGCTGGCAGAACAGTATTTCCCAACATTTTTTTTCACTATTGCTTCTCACCCCAGGAGTCTTTTTAGACATTTCTCCTAATCGCCCTCCACTCATTAAATTTTAATACCACAGATATACTATGTATTGGTTTCTGTATTATATTTGTATGTGTACTGTATACCATATAATATACACTTTTTGAAGGAGTAGGGGTTTTTGCCTGCCTCGAAGAACTAATTTTCACCTCCTTAGGGGATTTCTGCTGCTGTGGAGAATGCATGGTGTAGCTGCTGGACACATGTGTGTTGAATGGATATGTCTCGCTCCAAGGAAGATGTGGGGGCAGAGCCTGGTTAGCAGGTCTGGGGTTTCTTGGTGGAAACCAGTGATTCTGATAGGAGGGCATTAGTGCAGCATCTGTGAGGAGGGAAGGATGGAGGGGAGAGGTCAGTCCAGCCAGAGACCCCAGGGCCAAAGGAGATGAGGAAGCAGGTTGGCAGTTTTAAGTGTGTTGGGAGTTTCTGGTTGAGAACCAGAATTTGTCCTTTGAGTCAGGCAGTCAGTGGTGACCTTAATAGAAGCTGTTTCTGGGGTTGGTGGTAATCGAAGCTGAATTGAAAGAGCTTTTGGAGAGAATCTGGGACAATGTGGAAATAAAATAGTTGCCAAAGGGATGAGAGCAGCTAGTGTGGATCTTTTTTTTTTTTTTTTAAGAAGTTGAAAGACCTGGCTGGCAACTAGAATGGAATTTCAAATCTCTTTATTAAAAGAAAAATTTTAATCCAACATACTTGGGAGATTGTCAACATGTTAGATGGAAACTGATGGCTGTTTAATAATAAGGTTTAAAGTTTGGAATTTGTGAAAGAATCCACCTCAAATGTTAGCATGACACAGCTCTTTTTTGTTGCCAGGGTGGGAGAATGGGGGGAAACGGACTTGCTCTCTCTGTGTTTCTGTTACTTTGTCCAACACTCCTGCTGTTTCTGGAGGGACCTTATAGCTGAAAAATGTTATAACATTGAAATGGAAATTAAGATATGAATTTCACCTGCAATCCCATCAACACAAAAAGCAAGCCTTTCCTTTGTTTTTTTTTTTTTCCCCCTCTCAAATATATTACTGTAATCATAATGAAGTTCTGAGGTCACATTCTGTTCTTTTTATTCAGGATATAAGCACTCTCCATGTCACATAGATTGTCTTCATAACTACCATTTAGATAACTGCATGGATTTTCCATCAAACTGCTGCCCTGCTGCCTATTAGGTTGACTTCCATTATTTCAGCATTATGGTTACTGCTTCCCATGAACATTTTCAAGTATATACCTTTTTCTTTCTCATTATAGGGGTGGGTGATGTGCAGGAATAACCTTTTTGGAGGGATTCCCAGGAATAGAATGACTTGGGCCAGAATACTAACAGAACACCATCTAGATACGTAGATACAAAGGAATCTAAAGACGGTGAGTTATATTCTGTAACACTGATGTTAAACTCCTGGTTCAAAGCTCAATTCCTCTTTGGGAAGTCTGGAAAGCAGAGATTTCAGACAAGATATTAAGCTAGAAGCAGAGCTAGAAGAAACTAGACGTTGGGTTGACTCTCTTAATAGAATAGAAGGCGTCCAGGTCATAGGAGGGCCTCCCTGGTGGCTCAGGTGGAAAAGAATCTGCCTGTAATGCGGGAGACCAGAGTTCGATCTTTGGGTTGGGAAGATCCCCTGGAGAAGGGAATGGCTTCAACCACTCTAGTATTCTTACCTGGAGAATTACATGAACAGAGAAGCCTGGCAGACTACAGTCCATGGGGTTGCACAGAGTCAGACATGACTGAGCTACTAACACGTACATACATGCATATACAAGTCATAGGAAGGCAGGGGAACCCACATGGCTGAGCACACAGAGAAAGGCTGTGGGACCCTTGTGACTACAGTCTGCTCTCATGAAACAGCCGAGTAAGTCATAAGTTAACGGCTGGGAGTGAAAACACAGTCACAGTGATGCTCTCTGGAGGAAGTTTACCCTCCTGCCATCGTTCGGTGGGACGCTCTGTTCCTAAGCTGAAAGTCTTGTCTCTGGAACCCCACTGTCCTTGAGCCTCTGAACTGTGGTCTTTCTGCAAAGCCTTTCCCCGCCTTTCCCCCTTCTGTCCCTCTTTGGATATTCCAGATTCCTCAGCTCTTAAGCACCCACCATGCTCCACCTCTGTCTCCCTTAGTCTTACCTGGCTTACAAAAGGCTGAAAAATATCTAGCGAACCGAACTCTTCCATTTCAGAGAGAAAACAGAGGCCATCAGAAGATTTCCCACGTCTAGGCCTACTCCTGGGGCTCTCAGACCCTTTCCCACACTGTCCTTTCTGAATCCATTAATCATCTACCTGTCCCATCTGTCTACAGCCTTTTCCTCCTACTGCTGTATCCCCTCAGTGTAGACTTGTACTCAATATCCTCCCACTATATGTACGTACACACACACACACACACACCACACACACCCAGGCCTGGCCTTTGGACTCTTCTCGCCACTCCCTGTCCTCAGTCTTCTCTGGGTCCTTACCTCCTCAGCTCCCACAAGCCCTTACCTCCCCCTTCCTACAGGAGGACCACTCCACCAAGACTGCTTTAGCGAAGGTCCCCCGTGACCTTCTGGTATAAGATTCAAAGGACCATTTTCATCGTCTCTCATGTGACACCTCCGTTGCTCCCTGGTTGAACATTGCTCATCCCATGGTTCCCCCTCAGCCAGTTCCCGCCCAGTTCACTGACCATCTCCTCTCCTCCCCTTTGCATATCCCTCCTCTTCTACCTAGAAATACTAGTGCTTTCTAGAACACATCTTCTTTTGCCTTCTCATTTGATTCTCCCCTCGAGAAGCCTCCTCTTCAGTTGTAGCTCCAAATACCACCTCCAGTCTGCTGGGTCCCACCTCTCTGCCTTCGCCCCCGCCTTGCTCATGACCTCCATATCTGTATAACTGATGGCTGTCTCTTGTTGCTAACCCATACATGAACTCATTAAACATGACCCCAAGTCATTCCACCACCACTCTAAACTGTCCCCTTCTGTATTTATCTTGGCAAGTGAGCCCAACCGTCTAGCCAGTGGAAGCCTGGGGTTCATCCTCTATCACCAAGTTCTGTTGATATTTGCTTCTGATTATTTTGGGAATATTTGCCCCCCCCACTTCCAGCCTTCTGACAATGCTTTGGTTTGGACCTCCAAATCTTGGAGTAACTCCCTGCCTCTCTTTCAGTCTTCTAATCTGTCTTCTGTCCTGACACAAACCTACTTAACGTCCTTAAATTGTATCCCAATGCCTACCAGATAAAGTTAACCAGTGAAGTCCCTCACCTTCTATTCTCTTCTGCTCCAGCCTTACCTTCCTCCTCCTCTTGTCTCTCATGCATCCTCTGCGCTCTGGCCACAGTAGGCTCTTCCTACGTTGGTTCATGCTGTTCCTTTGCTCAGAATGGCTTGTTCAGTGCCATCTAGTGACACCTAACTCTAATCCTTACTTTCCTCTCATCTCTCTGTGCCTCGCCCTGACAGACAGTAGTTCTGTTTCTTGGAAATTTGTAAACAAAAATGATCATGTCAATAATGATAATGGGCACGATTCCACCGTCCATAGTTCTGGTTCTTCCCCATTCTGGGCCCATGGGGATTCATGTTTTTGCTCCTTTGAGGACCCCATCATGTAACATCCTTGGTGTGTCTCAGTTCTAGGTCAGAGAATTTAGTTGCCTGGGTGAGAGCTCTTTGTTACAGTAACTGGAAATATTACAGACAGTGACCAAATCCTGGAATGGAACTACAGCTAATCTCTGATGAATATGTACTGTGAGCAACGAATCAATCTTTGTTAATTTTTTTTTTTTTTTTTGGGGGGGTGCTGCCCTGCATGTCTTGGAAGATCTCAGTTCCCCAACCAGAAACTGAACCTAATCCACAGCAGTGAAGACCCAGAATCCTAGGCCATCATGGAATTCTAAGTCTTTTGTTGATTTAAACCTATAATATTCGAACTTTATTATTAAAACATAGCCTCTCCCATCTTGACTGAGAAAACTGAGCATACAGTTCTTGTAAGTGGTCAGTTATTTAAAAACACTTCTGCTAGATTCTTGGGTGTTTAGGAACAAACTCTCTCATTCCCCTTGTGTCCTCAGAGTCTAGACTAGCACTGGAGCACATAAGCACTGATGATCTTTTCAGGGGGTGGTGAGAGCACACATACTCTAACTTACAAATAATTTGTATTTTACATATGAAGTCACATTGTTTTCAATAGATCATTGGAAAGTAATAAGAATAAAAATTTAAAAAAAAAAAGCTGTTTGTTTTTACTGACTGCTAAGTATGTTCTTTTATTACTTGCCATTAATCCATGCTTTATTTGATCTCTTTAAATGTATGGCTTTCATTTCAGTTGCCTTAAAATTTATTTCATTTCTGTCTCCTGGGTTCTTCTGCTGTATTTTATCCCAAAACCTTGTTCTCTGTTTGTCTCTTACTGATTACATCTTTCACCCTACAATTCTTACAACAGGACTCAGTAAATCTGGTCTAAGCCTATGTTTAGGCACTAATCAAGAGTATGAGGTGGTTAGAATGTCACACATGACCAAAGGAAGAAGAGCAGGGAGCTGGTGGGAAGAGAGAAAAATAGTCAGACATTAATCAAAAATGACAGGCTGGGAAACGAGTAGCTTTTGGAATCGGAAAAGTGAAAGGGTTAGTTGCTCAGTCGTGTCTGACTCTCTGCGACCCCATGGACGGAAGCCTGCCTGGCTCCTCTCTCTGTCCAAGGAATTCTCCAGGCAAGAATATTGGAGTGGGTTGCCATGCCTTCCTGCAGGGGATCTTCCCAACCCAGGGACTGAACCTGGGTTTCCTGCATTTCAGGCAGATTCTTTACCGTCTGAGGCACTAGGGAAGCCCAAGGTTGAGATTAAATCTGGTTTTGCCATTTACTGCTCATGATGCTTCAGCTCCTTATCTGTAAACGTGGATGGTAATAGAAATAAGTTGCAGAACTTTTGAACAACACAATGACATCATTTATATGGAAGTTCTATATATTTTACATAATCACTTAAGCATTTTTTTTAACATAATGAAAATGGCAGAAGAGTTGTACTTTCACCAAGAGTGAGATACTTATGGAATTTCCCTCATGGTCCAGCAGCTAAGACTCTGCTCTCCCAATGCAGGGGGCCTGGGTTTGATCCCTGGTCAAGAAAATAAATCCCACATGTAGAAACTTCAAAAAATAAAAAAAGATCCTGAATGCCACAGCAAAGATCGAAGATCCCGTATGCCACAACGGAGATCCAGTGCAGCCAATAAATAAATATTTTTTGGAAAAAGAGTGGGAGATTCAACTGCCCAGTGCAGTGTGAGAGCACCAGCGTTTTCAAGTCTCAGGATTGATCTCTGGGACTGGTGGGAGTTATCCAGCCCATCGGTGGAGCCGTATCTGTACATTAGGACTTAATATCCTCCCAGAGAAGCCCTGAGATTACATGGCATTCAGATGATCTGTCTTGCAGCTCAGGGTTTTTTGTTTTGTTTTGCTTTGTTTTTTCCTCCTGACCTGACAGGTGACTATTGCTGTACATAATCCAAAACTTCAGATTTGATCACTTATTTGCTCCTTGTCACACACTCCCGTCAGTAACTGATCTGCTGCCCCAATTCTCACTTCTATTTCCCTTGTGCTAGTCCTTGTACATTTTCTGATGGCACACCTCTAAAGAGGGGCCCCGATAGTCTTCAGGAGACAGGGAGATGGAGGCCAAGATACTAGCTTTATCTTGATAAAGTGCTGGAGAAGGTGGTTTAGATTGTCCACCCAGTTCCATTGAATTGGTTGGCCTCACACTCCCAACACCCTCAGCCCATCAGCCCTCGCCTGTCAGCAAAAGTCCTCCTTCCCCCGGGCAGACCTGGCACCCTGACTCTGGCCAGGAGAATAGCAGACTCCTGTAACTGGTGGGCCGATTTGGAAAGACAGAACGCCTTTGAAGCCACTGAGGCTGGGAGCCAACCTTGCTCAGTTTCTTACTATAAATCCACCATTCAGATCTGTTGTTCCCTCCGAGCCCAGGTGGGTGTGGATGAAGTGTGAGACCCTTCCTAGAAATATGCCCACTAAAGGAATGGAAGGCAAGCATTCCAGCTTGAACTTGACCAGAAAACCTCCCAACTGTTTGGGAACAATACTAAACATGACTTCTCCCCTGCCCTCCTTCTGTTGACCTCGTCCAGCCCTAACACAGAGGGCTCCTGACTCTTCGGCCTCACCCGATTCTGCCAGTCTCAGCTGTCATCCGCCACAGTACTTCTCAACCTTGGCTACACATTAGACTCACTTCTAAGCCATCCAGTGCTCAGGCCCCGCCTCCAGAGATCCTGATGCAGCGGCTCAGGGATGGGGCTTTGGCATCGGTAGTTTTCAGGACTCCCTGGGCGATTCTAAAGCACAGCAGGGTTACAGACCACTGATCCAATGGTTTCGGTCTCGTCGACCCTATCTGTCTTCATCTGGCCAGATGTAAATTGCAGGTGACACCATCTGTGAAACTCTCAAAATGAAGGCAGCCTCTGACAATGATGTTAGCAATGACGCCACCTCTTCTTCCTAGATTAAAGCTGTGGTGGCAGCTTCAGAGGTCCTGTTTTTCTTCTCGACTTGTCCTTCACATGAAAGGGATGTTTCAAAAAGAAGTTGTATTTGGCCCCTTGGTGCTCAGCTATTCATTTTCTTGAAAGGGACTAAGGGGGACGATCTCTTTCTTCCTACAGAAGTGCTCTCTGTGTGACTTTTCCCCTCAGCCCGTCTGTAGCCTGTCATTATGAAAATCCAGTAAAAGACATTCCCTGACATAAACTCAATGCATTCATCTCCTTTAATATCACCCCAGATCTCACACCCAGGTATTGAGCCAGGCTTCTGATGGCTCCATGGTCAGGGAGAATGAAACCCATGACCCCAGCACTTGAAAGGAAGAGACTCGATGATATGATAGATCCACTTAAAATGCAGTTTTCTCAGTACCTCGCCTGAATTTCTCTCAGCTGAACTCTACCTATCTGACTCCAGCCTATGGGAAGCAGCCCCATCAGTGAGTCTTAATCACCCACAGCGGCTGAGGGACGGCAGATGCTTTGGTGCATATGTGTCTCCGATAACAGAACCCATTTAACTGCTCCGAATCCACAGGGTATGATTATGTTGGGGTAATAACTCCCAAGAATGGCTTTGCCACAGTTATAACATGCTGAGAGCGAGCGAAATACGAATCCTGCATAAATTAGTCTGCCAGGTACCGTTAGCTATTAGTCAGTGCTATCAGACCTGTAATAAAAGGGTATCACACCACAGCCACTCTGGCTGTTTAGCTACATGACTGGATGAAAGGCAAATCTGATGTTATTTCATTTAAATGAGTTTTTTTTTTAATCTACCTGCTTTTAGCTTTATGAAATCCCTAATACAGTTCAGAGATTAAAATGAGCTTTTATTTGTCATCTTTTGAGAAAAGAGATCTTGATTTGTACCCTAATTCTATCCCATTGACTCCTCATATCAGTTTTTGTAGTGAATCAAATGTACCTGCCTTTTTTTTTTTTTTTTTTAATTCCTGCTTCTGTTTGGAAACCTGTTCTTGTCACCTCAGGAAGGAGTCTGCCATTTTCATCATTGCCGTGGTGAAATAGTTATTGTAGTGCAAGTAACTAAGTGGGGCTTCCCAGGTGGCATGGGTTTGACCCCTGGGTCGGGAAGATTCCTTGGAGACGGAAATGTCAACCCATTCCAGTATTTTTGCTTGGAAAATTTCATGGATAGAAGAGCCTGGTGAGCTATAATCCATGGAGTCACAAAGAGTCAGACACGCCTGAGAACATGTACTCACATAAGTAACTAGCTTTGAAGATCGTACCATAAAGGTTTTCCTCGGCAGAGGTTTCTACATGAGTTAACCACAGTTGAAATCAGGTATCTCTGCCTTCAGCATTAACTATCAACATCAAAGTGATATGATTATATAACCCAAAGATTAGTCACAAGCATGTGATCTGCTCAAGCTAGATCCTTAAACAGGCTTGGCTTAACTATTTTATTTTCTAAAGGTCAAAACTGGGGCTGAAATATCGGGGCCACTGAAATGTGAAATAAAGAGGCAATGAATGAATTCAAATCTTAAAGCCAACTACCATCACTTGGTTGTATGACAACTAGGTCTTGTGAAGTACTAACATAGTGGTTTTTCATCTGTGAGTTTTTTTCTTTTAAAATAAACTGAAGTAACGTCGACTTACAATATTACATTAGTTTTCAATGTATAGCATAGTAGTTTTATCTTTTTATAGATTATACTTCATGCAAAGTTATTATAAAATATTGACTACATTTCCTATGTTGTATCTTACTGGTAGTGGGTAGCTCTTAATCCTCTTCGCCTACTTTGCCTCCGCCACCCATCTCCCCTCTGATAACCACTAGTTTGTTCTCTGTATCTGTGAGCCTTTTTCGGTTTTATTTGTTCACTTTTTATTTCAGATCCCACATATAATTGAAAACATATAGTATTTGTCTTTCTCTGTGTGACTTATTTTGCTAAGTATAACACCCTCCAGGTCAATCCACATGGTCACAAGTGGCAAGATTCATTCTTTTTTATGACTAATATCCCATTGTATATGTGAAACGTATCTTTTTTTTTTTAATCTATTCATCTGTTGATGGACACAGTTTCTATATCTTGGCTATCCTTCCTAAATGATGCCGCTAAGAACACAGGCTTACATATATCTTTTTGAATTAGTGTTTTTGCTTTCTTTGGGTAAATATCTAGGTGTGGAATTGCCAGGTTGTGTGGTCATTTTATTTTTAAGTTTTTGAGGAACCTCCATACTGTTTTCCATAGTAGAAAACAGTTTTACCAATTGACATTCCCACCAACAGTACACAGTATTTCCATTTCCTCCACGTCCTCAGCAGCCCAACATAGTATTTTAAGTAGGTGGTGTAACTAAGTCCTGCTTGCACATTTTCCTCATCTCTTTGCATAATGTATGGAGATAGAAGGTGGTAGAGGAAGGAGTAGATCAAGAATTTCATCCCTAGGTCTGCTACTTACTGGTCTGTGGCTTTGGGAAGTTTTTATGACCTCTCTTGAGTTTCCACTTCTTCCACTTCTATTAGTTGAAGAGAAGCAGGGTCATAAGGCCTCCATCTAAAGGTTGGAGATCATATATGCAAAATGCCTGGCACCCGTGAGGCACCCAGTAAATGGGCAGCTGAAACTAGTATTTTTTCCTTCTGGATTGCCTGAAAGTCCTTGGGGAAGATGAGTCACCCTCAGAGATTAGAAGAGAAGGCCCGATGGGGGCTGGGGTGGGAGGGAGGCTCTAGAGGGAGGGGATATATGTATAATTATAGCTGATTCAATTTGTTGTCCAGCATAAACTAGCACAACATTGTAAAGCAATTATACTCCAGTTTTTTAAACAAGGATGAAAAAAATAAACAAGAAAGCAGAGCAGCAAATTATAAGAACAATTTAGGAGACATCCTCCAACAGATAAAGTTCACACACCAGTGTTAAGTTCCAGAAGTTCCACTGAGAACCTGCCACACAGAGTTTCAGAAGCAGCCCCATCCACCTCTACTTCATCTCTCAGGAAAGCACAGGTCAGTGACATTACTCACTGTCAGGATGGAGGGTAATTTAAAGGGAAGGCAGGGGTGTGTGTGTGTGTGTGTGTGTGTGTGTGTGTGTGTACATATTTTGTTGCTGTTGTTCAGTCACTGAGTCGGATCTATTTTGTGCCTCCTTGGACTGTAGCCCACCAGGCTCCTCTGTCAATGGGATTCTCCAGGCAAGAATACTGGAGTGGGTTACCATTTCTTCCTCCAGAGGATCTTCCCGACCCAGGGATTAAACCTGTGTTTTCTGCATTGCCAGTGGATTCTTTACCACTGAGCCAACAGGGAAGCCTGTTTATACATATAAGCAAGACTATAATTGTCAAACAAGGCTGATTTTGTGGATTATTTTTTTCCAATAAGGATATTAGATGTAGTTGTTAGGAAGGAAGCAGAGATAAATGCTCTTGTCCTGGAGTAGCCAAGGAGAACCAGAAGTTCCTTTTCTCAAAATCACTTTTTCTGTATTTCTCACTAATTTGAGGATGATTTCTGCTTAAGTTCTGCCTTTGGGTAAAGAACACCCTTGGAGTGTTAAATATACTAGTCATTCTTCATTTCTTGACATTACCAGTTAATAAAATCAGATTCAGGAAAAAGGAGTTTTGCAGTGAGGAAGAGGAGTTTCTAGGGAAAAATGAAGAGGAAAAAATAGGAGGAGATTGGACAGCCTCTCCCTGCCTTTAGATCTCCCTTTTTCTCTTTCTCAATAATTCTCTCTTAATTCCTTGAGGGGTTATGGCTGCTCCTGCTCTTTGGAACCGACTAACCCCTCTCCCTAGAATTCCAAAACATCCCATTTTTCACTTTCTCCTTCTTTAACCTGCAATTTTCTACACAAAAAGTGAAAGGATATGACAGGGGAAATAAAAGAAGCACTGACTTTGATAATGAAATTTGTCTGGGTCCTAATAAATGGTAGGTATTTCAGAATACTTCAAAAATCAGGTGCTTTAAGCACGAGAGAGCAAAGGCACACAAAACTCGCCACTTCTAATGATGGTGGCTAACATCTGTCAGTGGAAGCTGTGAGCATTTGAAACTAGAAGGGTCATGCAAATTTAAAGCTGGAGGGACCTTGTCTAGAACAGCCAGCCTCTTGTTATACAGATCATAGAGTGTTTGAACTGGAAGAAATGTTAGAAATCACCTAGTTTCACCTCCCATTTGATAGATGCATCCTGAGCCCTAAGAAGTGACATAATTAGCTTAAAGTCTAATCTCCAGCGAGCGGCAGAGTGCTGCCCCCATCCCACATTGCTTATTCTTGATAGTGTCGCTTTACCAAGCAATGATTAAGCACCCCTTTGTGACATGCATTGTACTAGTCCTAGCATGAGGGAGCACCAGGATGCATAATAGCCCCTGCTTTGTTAGGGCTCAGGATCTCCTTGCAGAGAAATACACTTCTCAAGAACTTTTAATACTGTGATGAAAAATAACAGAGTGAGCATCAAGGTCTGGGAAGGAGAGAGGAGGAAACAGTTATTTGGCCGTTAGAAGTTGGCTTTCTCCTTAGCATTAGTGAAGATAGAACATTACTATCTTCTAATCACTTTTTTTCCCCTCAGTGGGAGGAAAACAACCTCTCTATTGGCTGAACTGTTCTAATGGGTGGTGAGTGAAGCTACGCAATAGGGCACCTAAGCTACAATGCCAGAGGGGCCCTGCAGGCCGAGTGAAACAGTACAAGGGTACCCTACCCACCTCCCTTCCACCAGACAGTCTTCCCTGACTAGGGACACCAGGTAGGTGTCCCTCCTACCCACACTGTGCCTGCTTCCACATGGCAGTAAAGGAGGAGGGGTGAGACAGGCAGTGTTACCAGAAGGAGGAACGTCAAAGACATTTGCAGCCCCCCCAAGTGTAGGCAGAGTGATGGGAAAGATACAGAACATATAAAATGGTGACCAGCAGATCACCTGGAACAGCTGGGATCAGCAGGCAACCACGGGCACAGAGTGCCAGCTCTCAGTGATGGTCACAGAAATCCAGAATCCCAACTATTCTACCCCAAAATATGTTTGAGAAGCCACCTGCTTGCTCACAGAAGTAGTTTCAATGCTCCCTCTGCAATTTGGGTCATATGCCTCAACTGGTCAAGAGGCTCTGCTTCTCTAAAATATGAAGTAAGCTAACCCTCTGTTAAGCTTTTTACAAATTTTCAATAAGGTCCAAATTAAGATGCTTTAAAAAGTATGACTCAAGTTGCAAGCTATGAAATCCTGTGATTGGTTAAATTTTGTTTTTCTGATTAAAAAAAAAAAATTATCCCATATGTTTTCCCCAGCTCATTGAACTGTCTTGGCAATGAAGAGATCAGCACATCTAGGAATGATTAATGCCATATGATTCTTGAAGATCATATTTTGATAATGCTCTGCAGTGTTTCAAACCAAAACAGAAACCCACCCACACACCCTGAACTCAAAACTGATACTTTTTGTCTTGATGGCTACATTTAAAGTTTAACCACCATCATTAAAATTTTACAGGTGACATATCGGGAAAAATTAAGCCGACCAGTTGTGCTGCCTTGAAAGGAAAACAGTCCTTCATTATAATGAATGAAATTGTGTGCTACGTATGAATGCTAGTGATCTCGAGAAGATGAACCGCTGACCCATAAATGGATGAGAATCAGCCAGAGTAAACGAGGCAGAAGTTTTCCCAGCATAATTGTGCAGGCTCACAGGGGAGATTTTTGTTATAATCAAAAGAGACAGAGTGGTCAATGGGGAATATTTAATAGGAGTAAACATGACAACATTGCCTAACTATTTTTCTAGTTCATTCTTCATCCCCATGTTATACTGTATGTCTGGGTTTTAAAAGTGACACATATGTTGCACATAAAAATAATACACATAAGCTTGTATAGCAGAACCAAGCAAAAACTCATTTAGAACATGGACACTGACAATGTCCAATTTATTCAGAATAAATCTCCAACTAAATTTGTCCAATGCAAAATTTTCTTCATTAGGGTGGGGGAAACATTCAGAGAATCACAGGGACTAATGCAATGGTGTGAGGTAGGCAGGGGTATTGTTTAAACCCCACCAGCTCTGAAACTTCACAGAAAGCAAAGGGACCCACAATTAGAACAACTTCATTACAGATAGAGCTGGCATAGGACACAGCCATGAAAAATTGCTTCACTGAACTACAGAGGAATGTGGCCCTAGGAGGATTAAATGAGACAAAATATGCATAGTGCTTACTGTCAAGTACGTATTTAGAAAATATATTATTGTTTTGGAACATATCCTGTGCTATGAGTAAAGTTTATCTTCATTTCACTGTGGAAAATGCAGAGACTCCTGAAAACCCCTGTAGGCTCTCTGCTTTTGTCTAAATTCATTTATGAGAAGCTTTACTCACACTTTAGCTTGCCAATGACTCACGGTTAAATCATTTCACTCATCTTTTTTCCTTTTTTGTCTTTTAATACAGCTGCAATTCGTGTGACATTCTGCTTTGTTCTTACCCCGCGCCCCTTGGGAAGCTAAGCAACTCTAACAGCCCCCTTACCTTAAGGAAATAAAGCCATTCAATAAAAAGGGTGGGGATCCACTTCATCCAATCTAGTCAATGATGATTTCTTAAAAAGCCAAAGACTAATTCTTGGGGGTTTTCTGGAGCCCTGTGCAAATTTCTGTCACTTAATAGCCTATGTGAGTTGAAAGTTGGTGTCCAATGGTGCTAAGAAGTGGTAAGGAATGTTGTGGAAATATAAATAGGCCAGCACTGAAATTTAATTAGACACTGCATATGTTAATAATAAATTCAATTAATTTAGCTTTCCACCTATGCTAGAAAAAAAAAATACCCAGGCAAAATAATAAGTCATTTTAAATGCCTCAATTGGTAACCTCCTTTCCTGAAGACTGATTTATGCAGTAATTTACTGGCTGTGTCTTCATAAGATTGTTCCAAACCAGCCCATTTGAAATAATAATAATTTCTGAATGTGTGCTGGGAGAGATATAACAAATGACTTCTTATTAATTTTCATTTAATGAGTTGCCTATTCACATAGTAATTTAAAAAAAAATTCTCTTCTTAAGACACACAGGTGGTAAATAGTATGGGTAACGCTTCCATTTCACAAATATCGCAATAGGAAAATCTGTCTCTTATGCTCCACGTAATTCAAAGGCCAGTCAGTGGTAAATTTTCCTAAATAGGTATCTAATTCTTTCTCAGGTAGCATGGCACATTATTTTAAATTTCTATAGTCAGGTGATCCAAATTAGATAAGGAAAAAAGAAAAAATATTTATCAACAGTAAAGTTCCTAGCAGGGAAAATGGGGGTATTTTCACTTTCTCCTTCTTTAACCTGCAATTTTCTACACAAAAAGTGAAAGGATATGACAGGGGAAATAAAAGAAGCACTGACTTTGATAATGAAATTTGTCTGGGTCCTAATAAATGGTAGGTATTTCAGAATACTTCAAAAATCAGGTGCTTTAAGCACGAGAGAGCAAAGGCACACAAAACTCGCCACTTCTAATGATGGTGGCTAACATCTGTCAGTGGAAGCTGTGAGCATTTGAAACTAGAAGGGTCATGCAAATTTAAAGCTGGAGGGACCTTGTCTAGAACAGCCAGCCTCTTGTTATACAGATCATAGAGTGTTTGAACTGGAAGAAATGTTAGAAATCACCTAGTTTCACCTCCCATTTGATAGATGCATCCTGAGCCCTAAGAAGTGACATAATTAGCTTAAAGTCTAATCTCCAGCGAGCGGCAGAGTGCTGCCCCCATCCCACATTGCTTATTCTTGATAGTGTCGCTTTACCAAGCAATGATTAAGCACCCCTTTGTGACATGCATTGTACTAGTCCTAGCATGAGGGAGCACCAGGATGCATAATAGCCCCTGCTTTGTTAGGGCTCAGGATCTCCTTGCAGAGAAATACACTTCTCAAGAACTTTTAATACTGTGATGAAAAATAACAGAGTGAGCATCAAGGTCTGGGAAGGAGAGAGGAGGAAACAGTTATTTGGCCGTTAGAAGTTGGCTTTCTCCTTAGCATTAGTGAAGATAGAACATTACTATCTTCTAATCACTTTTTTTCCCCTCAGTGGGAGGAAAACAACCTCTCTATTGGCTGAACTGTTCTAATGGGTGGTGAGTGAAGCTACGCAATAGGGCACCTAAGCTACAATGCCAGAGGGGCCCTGCAGGCCGAGTGAAACAGTACAAGGGTACCCTACCCACCTCCCTTCCACCAGACAGTCTTCCCTGACTAGGGACACCAGGTAGGTGTCCCTCCTACCCACACTGTGCCTGCTTCCACATGGCAGTAAAGGAGGAGGGGTGAGACAGGCAGTGTTACCAGAAGGAGGAACGTCAAAGACATTTGCAGCCCCCCCAAGTGTAGGCAGAGTGATGGGAAAGATACAGAACATATAAAATGGTGACCAGCAGATCACCTGGAACAGCTGGGATCAGCAGGCAACCACGGGCACAGAGTGCCAGCTCTCAGTGATGGTCACAGAAATCCAGAATCCCAACTATTCTACCCCAAAATATGTTTGAGAAGCCACCTGCTTGCTCACAGAAGTAGTTTCAATGCTCCCTCTGCAATTTGGGTCATATGCCTCAACTGGTCAAGAGGCTCTGCTTCTCTAAAATATGAAGTAAGCTAAACCTCTGTTAAGCTTTTTACAAATTTTCAATAAGGTCCAAATTAAGATGCTTTAAAAAGTATGACTCAAGTTGCAAGCTATGAAATCCTGTGATTGGTTAAATTTTGTTTTTCTGATTAAAAAAAAAAAATTATCCCATATGTTTTCCCCAGCTCATTGAACTGTCTTGGCAATGAAGAGATCAGCACATCTAGGAATGATTAATGCCATATGATTCTTGAAGATCATATTTTGATAATGCTCTGCAGTGTTTCAAACCAAAACAGAAACCCACCCACACACCCTGAACTCAAAACTGATACTTTTTGTCTTGATGGCTACATTTAAAGTTTAACCACCATCATTAAAATTTTACAGGTGACATATCGGGAAAAATTAAGCCGACCAGTTGTGCTGCCTTGAAAGGAAAACAGTCCTTCATTATAATGAATGAAATTGTGTGCTACGTATGAATGCTAGTGATCTCGAGAAGATGAACCGCTGACCCATAAATGGATGAGAATCAGCCAGAGTAAACGAGGCAGAAGTTTTCCCAGCATAATTGTGCAGGCTCACAGGGGAGATTTTTGTTATAATCAAAAGAGACAGAGTGGTCAATGGGGAATATTTAATAGGAGTAAACATGACAACATTGCCTAACTATTTTTCTAGTTCATTCTTCATCCCCATGTTATACTGTATGTCTGGGTTTTAAAAGTGACACATATGTTGCACATAAAAATAATACACATAAGCTTGTATAGCAGAACCAAGCAAAAACTCATTTAGAACATGGACACTGACAATGTCCAATTTATTCAGAATAAATCTCCAACTAAATTTGTCCAATGCAAAATTTTCTTCATTAGGGTGGGGGAAACATTCAGAGAATCACAGGGACTAATGCAATGGTGTGAGGTAGGCAGGGGTATTGTTTAAACCCCACCAGCTCTGAAACTTCACAGAAAGCAAAGGGACCCACAATTAGAACAACTTCATTACAGATAGAGCTGGCATAGGACACAGCCATGAAAAATTGCTTCACTGAACTACAGAGGAATGTGGCCCTAGGAGGATTAAATGAGACAAAATATGCATAGTGCTTACTGTCAAGTACGTATTTAGAAAATATATTATTGTTTTGGAACATATCCTGTGCTATGAGTAAAGTTTATCTTCATTTCACTGTGGAAAATGCAGAGACTCCTGAAAACCCCTGTAGGCTCTCTGCTTTTGTCTAAATTCATTTATGAGAAGCTTTACTCACACTTTAGCTTGCCAATGACTCACGGTTAAATCATTTCACTCATCTTTTTTCCTTTTTTGTCTTTTAATACAGCTGCAATTCGTGTGACATTCTGCTTTGTTCTTACCCCGCGCCCCTTGGGAAGCTAAGCAACTCTAACAGCCCCCTTACCTTAAGGAAATAAAGCCACTCAATAAAAAGGGTGGGGATCCACTTCATCCAATCTAGTCAATGATGATTTCTTAAAAAGCCAAAGACTAATTCTTGGGGGTTTTCTGGAGCCCTGTGCAAATTTCTGTCACTTAATAGCCTATGTGAGTTGAAAGTTGGTGTCCAATGGTGCTAAGAAGTGGTAAGGAATGTTGTGGAAATATAAATAGGCCAGCACTGAAATTTAATTAGACACTGCATATGTTAATAATAAATTCAATTAATTTAGCTTTCCACCTATGCTAGAAAAAAAAAATACCCAGGCAAAATAATAAGTCATTTTAAATGCCTCAATTGGTAACCTCCTTTCCTGAAGACTGATTTATGCAGTAATTTACTGGCTGTGTCTTCATAAGATTGTTCCAAACCAGCCCATTTGAAATAATAATAATTTCTGAATGTGTGCTGGGAGAGATATAACAAATGACTTCTTATTAATTTTCATTTAATGAGTTGCCTATTCACATAGTAATTTAAAAAAAAATTCTCTTCTTAAGACACACAGGTGGTAAATAGTATGGGTAACGCTTCCATTTCACAAATATCGCAATAGGAAAATCTGTCTCTTATGCTCCACGTAATTCAAAGGCCAGTCAGTGGTAAATTTTCCTAAATAGGTATCTAATTCTTTCTCAGGTAGCATGGCACATTATTTTAAATTTCTATAGTCAGGTGATCCAAATTAGATAAGGAAAAAAGAAAAAATATTTATCAACAGTAAAGTTCCTAGCAGGGAAAATGGGGGTATAGACAGGAAACAAACTTATGTGTAAGGAGTAAAAACAGCTAGAGTTGGTTTAGGAGCTCATGACACTGGTTCTTTTTTTTTTTTTTTTCTTTTAAACTTTTTATTTTGTATTGGGAAATAGCCAATTAACAATGTTGTGATAGTTTCAGCTGAACAGCAAAGGGACTCAGCCACACATATACATGACACTGGTTCTTTTTTAAAGAACAAAACAAAAATCTTCTCTTACAACTTTCCTATTTCTCCAAGCTCCCCTCTTAAAAAAAAAAAAAAAAGCCCATAATTTCTTACATAAATATTAATATTTAAGAATGTTTATCTTTACCAAAAGTTCAGTTCCCTGGTAACTCATTAACTGTAAGTTGTCATAAGAAAAATAGAAAGAATGAAATAATAAAAACCAGAAAGAAGCTGCTCAGAAGAGATCTATGTATTTCAGATTGTTCATACCTCTTCAACAAGCCCTGCAATAGACAGGGCAAGGTTCTTAAAAATAATTTCTTGCAACAGTTGGAAGAGCTTGCCTACACTATTAAATAATTCAAATGGAATAGTTACTTACACGAGAACCGAAAGGGCCTCTTTCCCAGGCCACACTGTCTCGTGCCCGCTCCATGGAAAAGCCCGTACTGCATCTCGCCCATGAACTTGTCCAGCTCCTGCCCTGAGGCGTTGACGAGCAGAGCCCCAGTTTTGCAGAGAAAGGTGGCTTTGATCCACAAAGTTGTTCCCAGGGCTGTCACAACTCCAAGGGCACACACGAAGCTTAATATCCCAGCCATGCAAAAAATGACTTTCTTCTGTTGGCTTGGCATGATGAGAAATGGTTCTTATGAGGGTGAGGTTCAGAACTCAGACCTTTGTGACCAAGGAGAAATGACTGCCCCTTTGACTGTATTTATTATAGAAGCTGAACAGACAGATCCAAACTGATCACCACTGATGGCATCTCTCGCCAGGTTAAATGTCAGAATCCCAGGGTGGAGGCGGCTTCATCATGCTTGCTTGTTTTTTTTCCTCCTTTTCTCTGCTTCTAATTTGAAATCTTAAGACTAAGAACCTAGAGAATAAACCTCTTTCAGGGTGCCTGCAAGTATCTGCTCTTCTATCCCCTGGTAACAGAGGTCTAAGATAACAGATGGAGTCCTCTGTGTAACCTGAGAAATGCCTCCCCTTTCCTCTGCTTATTGTCTGATTGGGTGAGTTGAAACTTTCAGAAACAGGCTTGGCTCCCTTGGTAAATGATCAGCTACTTGAGAAGTTCATTTATTGATGTGTTTTTATTTTTGTTTTTGTTTTAGGTGGGAGGAGAAGAGGAGTTGCATTAGAGGTAGGAAGAATATATGTATATATTCTTATACATATGTATGTATATATACATATAAATATATATGTACACATCAAATATACTGGCAATTAATAGATTTTGAAAAAATGTTCATTGTAGCAGGATAAAATATTGGACTGAATTGGTTTCTGCATGGATCTAAAACACCATAGACTGACCACTGGGACTTCTAACTCCTTTTCTCCCAGATCAATGATTTAGAACCAGTGTGTTGATGAATTTGATTCATTATCTTTTTCCTGGCACACAGAAATATGGAGATGCAGATGCAAATATCTAGATTTCTAAATGTTTTCTTTTAAAAAGTTGACTGCTTTGGGATAATGACAAGGGAGTGTAGTTCTGGATCTGAGAAATATCAGAATCTGAAAGAAGACAGAGGCGTTGTTGTGGAAAGAATAGATTGTGGTCAGATGGAAGGCGCTGAGAATTCATCACTGAAAAGCAAAGGTCCCAGCAGAGGTAATCAGTCAGGGAGACAAGAGGCAAAGGGATGAGCAAGATTAAGTCACAAAGTGAGTTTGGTTAAATTGTCAAGATCTGAAAACTAAAGTTCAGAATTCAGTGACAAATTTTTAACTCTGCATTTCCAGTGAGATTCCTCTTTCTGCAAACAGATACGGTACTCATTTGTGTGTGTGTGTGTGTGTGTGTGTGTGTGTGTGTGTGTTTAATGAATGTCTATTTATGCCACATTAGTGTGCTAGGCTCTAACTTACAAAGTGAACTTTTAGTTAGAACTTAGTATGTCTGATACTTTGCCAAGTGTCTTACCTAAATTACCTAATTCTCGTGATTACCACATAAAGTGATAAGGAAGAAGATCACAATGATAGGCCCACTTCATAGATAAGGAAACTGGGGTTCAGAGTCAGCAGACAACTTGCCCAAGAGAGTTGTGGAGCTGGATTCAAATCCAGCCTTTGTCCTGGAAGAGATGAGCAGCTCTTCAATTGGGTTGGGTTGGGTTGGGCTAGAAGTAACAGGCTAGAGTATCCTTTCATCTGTTATACATCTTAGGTGCTTGGGGAACACAAACATCTGCAGATAGAATTTTCCCACTTAGTCAAAAACACCTGTTTATGATAGCTTCTAGTCTCTCGATCCACATTTAAGCATGGTAGCTTAGAAGAAATTAATCAATGAAGATTCGACACCTAGAAACATAAGTCTCTAGGTTAATAGAACTTTGAGGGGAACTTTGAACTACTTGGCATAGCTACCCATTTTTAGTAGTTGCCAGAGGCTGTCTTGTTGAAGATTGACAGCTAGGCACAGAACCAATTTAAGAATGCCAGTGTCCCTGCAGGGAAGGAGGTAAGCACATAAACCATGGTCACAGGACAGGGCACACACAAGATTCCAAAGAGGTGCTCAAAATTAGGTTTACAACATAATTCTTTTTATTTCATGGAATGTGACACAACTGAACAAAAACTCATCACCGGCTCTTTGGCTCCCCAATTAATTCTCCACTGGATTTAGAGCAATTGCCATCATTGTCCACTAGCAAAACAAGGGGGGTACTGCGTAACTGTCCCCAGTAAGCAGATATGTGGGGGTACATGTGTCGTACCCATTCCAGAAGCTTTAAGGTGTGCAACCAGAGCTAAGTTAATTAAATCAACATATTCTGTAATTGGAGGAGATAGAACATTTTCAAGCCTTGAAGCAGAAATTACCCATAACTTAATCATTATAGTTAATACCTCCTCAGAATGGACATGGCAAGAGAGGGGTAGCCAGTATAGAATTTTGGTCAATGAACAAAACCAGTCAAATGTACCTAAAGCTGCTCACGAAGATAAGCCCTGACTGTGTGCATGGAGAGCAGTCAGATCATATCAGTGCTTAAGTTTGCATCAGTCTGTAGTGGTTTTCTCTGATCTACAGAGGCATGAGAAAAATAAATATAACATAGTGAACTCACCTTGTATTCTTAAATTTGTGTCCTTCCTAATTTTTGTTAAGATTTCCTTTCCTTAATGAAATAATAGTAGTTGAAACTTTATAAGTTAAAAAATTGGCAAATCTATGTCTGTTCCCAGTGTTAAAAAATTATCTGCTGGTCTATGACATACAACTCATGGATCCTTGAGTGGAAACAAGACCTAAAGCCTCACAGTATCCTGGATGATCTCTTTGTCTTAACCCCCAGCTGCTCAATGGATCACTTGAGATTTTTTTTTAAACTGCTAATGTCTGGGTCCTAATACCTGAGATTCAGATTTGTTTGATTTTAGAGTAGGGCCTTCATGTTGAATCAGCCTTCCCTGATGGCTCAGCAGGTAAAGAACCTGCCTGCCAATGCAGGAGACGTAAGAGATGTGGGTTCAGTCCCTGGGGTGGGAAGATCCCCTGGAGGAGGAAATGGCAACCTACCCCAGTGTTCTTGCCTGGGAAATACCAGGGGCAGAGGAGCCCGACAGTCAAAGAGTAGCAGAGTCGGACATGATGGAGAACTAAGCACACATTCATGCTGAATCACTCCAGGTGACTGCACTGTGTAGTCAGGGCTGGGAATCGGCTCGGACCCCATTCCACACAGCTACCTTCTGATGACTGACTGGGCTTTGCAGGTGTCTCAGCTCTGGAATGCAGCAGGCATGGCCATCTGGTCACTGGAGAGGAAGGTCCCCAATGCAAATTAGTAAACTGGCACTGCCATTGATAGCTCAGACTTTCCTTAATTCTATTCAGCACCAGGAGCATGATCTTGTCAAACTGCCCTGCTGAGGCCAAGTTCTGGTATATCTGAGATGAAAGGCCAGGTCATGGGTCATAGCTTTACCCCAAGTCACCATGTGAACATCCACAGCAATGTCTCCTGATTGTAAAGGGCCCCCTTGGGTCCTACGCCCACCTGCCCTCCTCTCTGTGCAGCTCCCTTTCAGACTTCAATACCAACCACCCACAGGCTGCATAGTAGTGTGTGTGATCCACCCTCTGAGAATGATATAATAGAACCTGGCAGTCATTATGCCTGACAGCCTTCTTTTGAAATTTCATCTTAAGTGTCTTGAATGACAGTGATGACACCATTTTCCTTGCAGTCTCTCCGAGAATTTGAGTCATTAATGTCAGCAAGTTTTCACCAAGTATCCTACTGAAATCTTTACTTCTCTCAATCTTGATAGCAATATACTTGGTGACATAAGGAAAGGAAACTAAGCCTTGTCACCCTCCCCACCATGACCCCTTCTGGGTCTGGATGATGATATAATTCCTCAGTGTGATTGGAATCAGTATCCAGAAAGGAGTACAACTGCAGGTGATTTTGCTACTTCCAATGTAGTATTTATGTCTCTTCTTGTACTAATCTGGGTCCATTGGTTTTCACCCTTACAGTCATTTTCTTAAAAAAAAGAAAAAGCTCCAATCCAGAGCCATAGGGGTTCTTGCCTGATTTGCTCCCTGAGAGTAAGAGGGAACAAGATTTGGTGGGTTGTGGAAAGAGAGCTGGGGAGAGAGATGGGCTCTAGGGTTTGGCTCCAGGTCCGTCACTAAATTAAAAATTCTTTAATTTTTCTGGCATTTGTTTTAGTCAGTTAGTCATAGTGTTCTCAGCTATACACATAGGCAATTCTCAAATTATTTTTAACCAGAGAAATCATTTCCTCAACTAAACTCTTGGGTATAATAAGAGATAAAAATTGAGCTTTTATACTGGGAGAGATGGGGATCCAGGAGCTTTGTCACTGGGCCCCTTTCACTCCTTATTCCCTAAGAGGCCCCCATTCCAACCCTAACATCAGCTCTGACAAGCACAGTGATAAACTTGGACCACATGATCCTTTAATTCCCTTCTAAATTAAAAACCATTTTTTTTCACAAGTTATAGCATTAAAATTTGTCCATTTGCTAGACTATTTCTCTTTTTCTTTGCTGTACTAACCTGTTAGGTATAATAGATCATTACACTGCCAAGAAACACTAGATGGATGATTATTCCAATTATTAATTTTTAGATTAGTTAGTGAGCGTTTCTAGGTTTTGTCTGACTTGTCACTAGTAATAGTGATTTCGATTTTCTTCCAAATGGATCATTATATGCCAAGGCGTCACTAAGAGAGCTTCAACAAGGGTTTATCAAGCTTCCTGTTCTAAAACAAGAGGCCTTTGTGAATCTATCCCATTTTTCTCATCTTTAAAGCAAAATCTGGCAAGTTTGATTGACGTTCCTTGACTAAATCAAGTTGCTGGTGATCCTGAAGTAGCATTGTCATTCTCTAATGACGGTAAGGGAGAAAAAAAAAAACACTCCACAGAAGGAATTGATTGATTTATTAGGGGGAAAATTACCACATGTGCTAGACCTTGATTGCAGCTAATATTTGTAAAGCTAATTGCTTGAACTAGAGGATTAAAAGAGTTGAGGGAAGGGAAGAAAAAGAAAACAAGTTCTCTTGGAATACAGATGAAGCCTCTGTGGATTTGGACTGGGAGGGAGAGTTCAGTGTGGGATTTTCAGGGTTGGTGATGACTATGAGGACATTTAAAGTATTATAAGTACAAGAGTTGGGCTTGTTATACAAAACAGAGAGCCGGAAGTGGAGGAAAGTTGTTGCCTGTGTCAAACAAGATGTGTCATACCCCCAATTTTTCTGGGTTTCTTGTTGGTAACTCATTACAAGGCTTGTTGATACTTAAATCTCTACCCAGCAGGATGCCTGAGCTATTACAGAGGGAAGAAAGTCTGTGATACCTCCTTTAATAAGAATAGATGAACCAGATGCCTAGTACAGGGAAACAGTGATAATTCTTCTTGTTGCTATAACCCAGGGTAGGTGTGTTGAGATGGTAAACTTTGGAGTAGTTTGAGCCTATCATTACTAACTATTATTAATGTATAAATGTTTTCCTTTGTGTGGGTGTGTGACACCTAAAATACTGACAATTTCCTTGATGATCTGCATCAAAATAATAGCAATATTAACAAAAATGTAATACATAGGGAGGCTTACTCTGTTTCGGCACTTATTCTACATATTAACTCATTTCTTTTCAGACACAATGGAGTAATTATTAGGTTTCCTATCCCTTTTCTGGTTAAGATATTCCAGGTAGTAGAATAGCTTAATTTTCAGTCAGACAGATCACAAAGTCTCCTAAAATAGTCTTAAGGTGAAGAACTGAGTTGTAGTACAATTAGGTAAATTCTCTAGAAACAAGGAGTGTTGACTTCTGGAGCTATTTGAGCCAGAGAGAGCTTTAAACTAATCCTAAATTTATTTTTTGTTGTTATATTTTATTTCTACATTTGTTACAAACTCCATAATAAATTATTATATACATTATTTTGTTTAAAAGCAAAATTAAGCATTGCTTATTAGAAATGAGTGCTTTTTGTTTTCTACATATTTACCATTTTCTCTTTAATGTGTTTATTTTTATTGAAGTGTAGTTGATTAAGGTTGTGTTAATTTCAGATGTACAGCAAAATGATTCAATTATACAGATAGACATATCTATACGTTTTCAAATTCTTTGCCTATTTAGGTTACTGTGCTATATAGTAGGTCCTTGTTGGTTATTTATTTTAAACATAGCAGTGTGTACATAGGCATACTGTTTTTTCAGTGACTTGCATCAAAACAAAGACTAGTCTGTTATCCAAAATGTTAACTCCATATCAGACTTTTATTTGAGCACTGACTATGGGCAGAAAGAGCTAAAAATAATAGATGACCAAATGGAGACTTGAGATAGTCTTAATAGTTCTAACGATGGGACCAAAGCAACAGGACGTCTTTAGGTTTGAAAATGTAATTGCCTGGGGAGATCTGGGTTGGCGGGACTTCGTATGAAAAGACAGTTAACCAGACAATGAGCCCAACAGGAGCCAACAGTGTGAAATGGCAACTGCAGGGGCTGCTACCGTGTAACACATACACCTTTGGGTTGTCTGCTCAGCTCCCAGCACTTCCTTTGAAAAATTCCTTCAGTACCCACAGATACCAAGTCTGTGTGACCCACCCTTTCTCCCTGGTATTGATTAAGAATAGTCATCTGGACCAGTCAGAATCCGTCTCCTAGAAACTTAGAGGTATGTTGAGAGGCATAAGGTCAAAGCGTTGGAGGCCAGTCTGCAGAAAGAGAGAAGGAAGCACTCTTGGCCCACAAAGAAGGCCTTGAATTGCCCTCTCCTGCTCTAGCTGACTGCTCCATTTTTCTACCAGCTGTCATCCTTTTCCTTCCTGGAAGTCAAATGTAGGTCTCTGCTGGCAGAATTTTCTTAGTCATTTACCTGTTTGATTGCTTTCCTGGGAAGCGCTGATTTCAGCAGCTCTTCCCACTGTCTGGTTCTTGGTTTGATATACCAAGTGAAACAAGGAGGGGTTCCTGAGTGAAGGGTGTGTGGTGCCAGCCACGTGTGGGACGTGAGTACCTGTGTGTCAGTGCCAGTCACAGGGCCCATGTCCCACTCTGCCCCACTCTGCCCCATCTCATGGGAACCTTCACTCAGGCTGGGCTCATCTGGTCCTCCCTTCATCAGGCGCAAGCTCCTCCCTTTCATGTTGCCCTATCCCCGTAGGTGTCCAGGGCCCCACCCTCCATCCTGGAAGAACCACAAGAATCCTGGGCTGCTACTTCCTGGGACTGACTTTATGGAGAGGAGCAGAAAAGGGTGGGGAGGGCTGAGCTAAGTCCTGGGATGCAGACAGACCACCCTGCTCTTGGTCCACTGCTGGCAATGTGCTGGCTGTTGGCCAGCAGGAGGGGCCTCACTAGATAACAGTGCAATTAGGTCAAACCTAGAAAGACAAAGATCGTATCACGAATGTGTGAAATTTAAAGGAAATTATACAAACAAACTTATTTATAAAACAGAAATGGACTCACAGACATAGAAAACAAACAGGGTTACCAAAGGGGATAGTGTGGGGGCGGGGAGGGGGAGGGTGGAGAGGAGAGAGAGAAATTAGGAGTTTGGGATTAGCATATACACCCTGGTGGTGGTTTAGTTGCTAAGTCATGTCCGACTCTTTGTGAGCCCATGGACTGTAGCCTGCCAGGCTCCTCTGTCCATGGGATTCTGCAGGCAAATATACTGGAGTGGGTTGCCATTTCCTTCTCCAGGAAATCTTCCCAACCCAAGAATCAAACCCTGGTCTCCTGCATTGCAGGCAGATTCTCTACTGACTGAGCTACAAGGGCAGCCCAGACATATACATACTGCTATATATAAAATAAACAACTAAGACCTAATATATAGCATATATATGTGTGTGTACATGTGTGTGTGGATAAAACTGAACCACTTTGCTCTACACCTGAAACTAAACTTTGTAAATTAACTCTACCTCAGTTTAAACAATGGTTAATAATAACAGTAAGTGCACTTAGGTATAGTGATCTGGAACTTAACTTCCACTGAGCTCAAACCCAGTATCCCTCTACACTCCATCCTGAATGCTGGTTCCCTTCCTCTTCTTTGCCTTCCCAGACTACAGTGTCCTTTAGCAAATCTGCAAGCTGCAAGGTATGTCCTACTCAGATCTGATCCTTTCTGTCCACCCTCAGGTGGATCACACTTGAATTAATCGCTCATGTATCTTTCCTTCTACCGCAACCATTCTCTCCCCACCTCCCCAGCTCTCTTTTCCTCAGCTTAATTAGAAAAATAAATATTTTATCCACCCAGGAGAAAATCTTGCCAGGGTGTATATTGGTTTGCCTTTGTAAAACAGTACTGTCCCCTTGGATGGTAAAACATAGCTAGTTAGGACATTAAAGTGTTAAAACTTCAGACCTGGTGGCCAACATGGTTTCATTAAGCTCCTGTAAAGCTGGGTGTTCTTTGGAAGGGATGATGCTAAAGCTGAAACTCCAGTATTTTGGCCACCTCACGCGAAGAGTTGACTCATTGGAAAAGACTCTGATGCTGGGAGGGATTGGGGGCAGGAGGAAAAGGGGACGACAGAGGATGAGATGGCTGGATGGCATCACTGACTCGATGGACGTGAGTTTGAGTGAACTCCAGGAGTTGGTGATGGACAGGGAGGCCTCTCGTGCTGCGATTCATGGGGTCGCAAAGAGTTGGACATGACTGAGCGACTGAACTGAACTGAAAGCAAGGGAAATGTTCTAGATTAAGAGTCTCTTTCCAGGAAATTCAAATTGAAATGAATGTAAGATCTTTATAAGTTTTCTGACTTCTTTGTGCATGGTCCTTATTTGAAAATAAAAAATAGTCATAGCAGATTGTCAACAAAGCAACCTAGAAGGCTACAATTGTCTTATTTTTAGATTCTTTTCAAGAAAAGCACCCAGAGATAGAAAAACAGGTGATGAGTGGTAGGACAGGCTGGTCATGGTGGAGAGGTCTGACAAAATGTGGTCCACTAGAGAAGACAATGGCAAACCACTTCAGTATTCTTGCCTTGAGAACCCCATGAACAGTATGAAAAGGCAAAAAGATAGGACAGTGAAAGATGAACTCCCCAGGTCAGTAGGTGCCCAATATGCTACTGGAGATCAGTGGAGAAATAACTCCAGAAAGAATGAAGAGATGGAGCCAAA
>SJYX01023402.1:247854-259847 GCA_006410675.1 Oreotragus oreotragus | reverse complement strand
AGTTCTAACTGTTGCTTCCTGACCTGCATACAGATTTCTCAAGAGGCAGGTTAGGTGGTCTGGTATTCCCATCTCTTTCAGAATTTTCCACAGTTTATTGGGATCCACACAGTCAAAGGCTTTGGCATAGTCAATAAAGCAGAAATAGATGTTTTTCTGGAACTCTCTTGCTTTTTCCATGATCCAGCGGATGTTGGCAATTTGATCTCTGGTTCCTCTGCCTGTTCTAAAACCAGCTTGAACATCAGGGAGTTCATGGTTCACGTATTGCTGAAGCCTGGCTTGGAGAATTTTGAGCATTACTTTACTAGCATGTGAGATGAGTGCAATTGTGCGGTAGTTTGAGCATTCTTTGGCATTACCACTTAATAAAACGAGCATTCTAATGGGAACATATATATATGATTGTTTTGATTATTTGGTCTGTCTAATTGTTTTGACAACAACAAATTCAACCTTGAACAAATCTGGATAGGATCTCGATGATGTATGTGCCCTGTCCAGGCATGTACCCACAGCTACCTACTGCAACTTCCTAAGACGCCCACACCCTCTTTCTAGTTTGACATCTAGCAGCATTTCTCTGCATCCATGTTGGACACCCTGGCAACCTCTAGTCCAAGATGCAAAAGGGGCATGTTTCTGAGTTTGAACTCTGTATGCCAGGAGTGGGACCTAGCACTTAAGTTCTACTTTATTGCTATAACCAAGCTGGGAAACTTACTCTCAGCCATGAAGCAGCTCCATATATCTGATTTGGACAGGGNGTTTGACATCTAGCAGCATTTCTCTGCATCCATGTTGGACACCCTGGCAACCTCTAGTCCAAGATGCAAAAGGGGCATGTTTCTGAGTTTGAACTCTGTATGCCAGGAGTGGGACCTAGCACTTAAGTTCTACTTTATTGCTATAACCAAGCTGGGAAACTTACTCTCAGCCATGAAGCAGCTCCATATATCTGATTTGGACAGGGCTTCCTTGTGCAAATATTTTTGAAACAGTTGAATATTTTGTCACCCCCAACAATACCTTGATTAAGCAACCCTTGAGTCTGTAATATCCAATACTAGAAATCAGGAATGGTCCTATGTCTTAAATGGGGGATAATAATGGATGGCAAAGATGAATAGAGTAATGATATAAACACCTTAAAATAGTGCTTGGCATATAATAAGTGCTCAATGCATGTTAACTATTCTTTATTATAGTAATAATTATCCATATTATAATTCTTGAACCGCAGAGAACTGTTCAAGAACAGTTTCTTGAACTCTTTCCTCACGGGAAACAATGAAAATCATAAGCACATTTGCAGAAAACCAATGAACTAAGAATTAACACTTGCTAATGTTAGTTTCTATTCTTATATCAAGTTAATAATATTAAACATAAGACTTAAATTTTTGACAAATTTAGACTTAAATTTTTGTTGCCTGACATCCTAGTATGCTTTGTTCAGTTGCTCAGTCATGTCCAGCTCTTTGTGACCCCATGAACTGCAGCATGCCAGGCTTCCCTGTCTTTCACTCTCCTGGAGTTTGCTCAAACTCACGTTCACTGAGTCGGTGATGCCATCCAACCAGCTCATCCTCTGTTGCCCCCTCCTCCTGCCCTCAATCTTTCCTAGCATCAGGGTCTTTTCCTAATATATTTAGTTACCATTCTAATATATTTTTTGTTACAATTCTTTCTGAGACATAACTTTAGAGATTTAGAGTTCTGAAATGGGGCTATTTTGTTTCTTGACAGCAGCTCCCTATGTGAATTCCCTATAGGAACATGCACAATTTGGTGTGTGCAATAGGATTTATTTTAGTTCCATAAAAAAGGCAGACTTTGTTTTTCCTCTAAAAAATTGAGTAACTTTTAGGTAGTATGTGTATGTGCTGTGTGACCCTATTTAGCAGCAGTTGCATGCGCCATCAAAATCATCTCTTCACATCCTTGTGACATTTGCCTTACTTTCAACTTGTAGAAGTAATGTTATCTAGGTCACAGAGGAGAGAAAAATTTCCAAAGCTAATTCTCCAATTGAAAGCTGGTGTATATAAAGACAATTCTATTGGCATTTCCAGGGCATTGAACATCAAAGAGAATATATTTTTATATTTAACTTTGGAGGTGAATATACCTCCAAATCATGGGTCTTCCCTGGTGGCTCAGATGATAAAGAATCTGCCTGCCAATGCAGGAGACCCAGGTTCGACCCCTGGGTCAGGAAGATTCCCTGGAGAAGGGAATGGCTACCCACTTCAATATTCTTGCCTAGAAAATTCCATGGACAGGGGAGCCTGGCGGGCTACAGTCCGTGGGGTCACAAAGAGTTAGAACGACGGAGACACTTACACTAAATACCTATAGGAGAATTATTAATAAAGAAGGTTTATCTACTTCATTATTAGTGCATTATGCCCGGGCATTGGTGTATTTTTTGGTCCCTCAGACTTTGCTGTAATAAGGGGTGAATCTCTGACACAGCCCCCGATGAACTCCCAGTGATGTGGTTCCCAGAAGTATCATGCCTATCACTGTGCCCTTTCCTAAAACTTCGCCCAACACTGAAATGCATGGTTGATTGCAAATATTCTCTCTTCAGCAATTTGGTAAGATGTCTTTGTAACAGAATCCTTTGTGTTGTTTTTTTTTTTAATTAACTGAGTTCCGCACAGAGGTATGAAAGCATCTGACAGAATACACGAAGAGAGCGCTGCCAGTGGCTCTGCTTTGGGAGTCGTCCTGGGAGTAAAGCAGGTTGAGGAGAAGGGATGCTGTTACTACTCCCAGGTCTGCCTGGTTGCACTGTTTATACTCTGCATGTATTAGTGAAGAAAAGAAGCCTGAGGCCTGACCATCTACTCCATCTTCCAGTTCAGAAACCAGGGAGGCAGACGTGCCCTTTTAGAATTTTAATTATTTGTCTGTGTGGTTGTGCTGGGTCTTCACTGCTGAGCGGGCTTTTCTCTGGTTGTGGTGAGCGGGCGCTACTCTAGTTTCAGTGACTTCTCTTGTTGGAGACCAATAAATGTTAATTCCAGACTTAAGTCTCTGGTCTGTTTCCAATTGAAAATGTGACCCAGAACACCTGTGCGTGTGCGCTCAGTCACTAAGTCGTGTCAAACTCTTTTGCAACCCCAGCGACTGTAGCCCATCGGGCTCCTCTGTCCATGGAATTCTCCGGGCAAGAATACTGGAGTGGGTTGCCATTTCCTTCAGGGGATCTTCCCGATCCAGGGATCAATCCTGCGCCTCCTGCGCTGGCAGGTGGATTCTTTGCCACTGTGCCACCAATCCCTAAGGATACCAGTGGCCCTCCAAAAGAGTTCATCCGTGGCCTGGTGTTAAGAATTCTCATCACCCTGTCTTCCCATCTTCCCAGCCTCACGTTCAGCAGCAAGGCCCCTGCAGTTCCCCAAACCCTTCCTCTGTCTCCCACCCTGTCTCCTGGCCTCTGCTGTCTCCTCTTCTGATGATCCTTCCCCACCTTGGCTTCCTTTGAAGTTCCTGCTCTTTTTCCCCAGTGAAGCTTTGCCAGTAGCTCCAGGCAGAGATGGCTCCTCCCTGTCTGATCAGGGCATCATCACACTTTATGGTAATGATTTCATACTTTCCCCTCTACACCATTGTTTCTTTGGGCACAAAGAGCTTATTTATTTATTTTGCTTATATATTTGCATTTTTCATTTTGGCATCCCCAACATTTTCCATGTGCAGTGAATGAACATTGTCTATGAAATATTTATGCAGATTGAATGAGTGAGTAGGTGAATGAGTGCAAGGAGCACAGACTGGAAAGTACCAGCTTTGTGGTCTAGTTTTATTTCTGATATTCAGGCTGGATCTCATTTTTCCTGTTTTTCTTAATAGTACATTAGACACTCCCGGTTTCTATGATTCTAAAATAATTTTTTCAGCTCTCAATTTCATTAGGTTCCAGGTTGTGAATCCTGAGGGACCTCAGAGGAGCCCTGGAGGGAGGAGCTGGGAGGAGGAGCTGAGAGGAGCCCAGCTCCACCCTGGTGCCTCTAATAATTTTTTGCTCTGTGGTTTTCTTCAAATGTAACTGTGCCACCTTGAACAAGTTGTTTAACATCTCTGTGCTTTAATTTCCTCAACCACAATATGTGATGAATAAGGTAGTTGCCTCGTGGAGTGCCATTGAGGATTAGACCAGGTAACATATGAAAAGTTTTTAGAATAATGCCTAGCATACAAAATATGTGGTAAGTGTTCAATAAGTATTGATGATGGTGCTGTTTCCTTGATGTTTTTGAGGGTACTGCACTATTCTGCACAGGAGGAGAGTAAAACATGAGCCTCTGTGAACTATTGTATTCTATAATGATTAAGAAAGTACTGTATCATTGAGTTATATGATTAGAGAGCAATACAGGCATAGATAAGTTCATTTGTCTGCAATGAATTAGGCTTCAAAGACGGTACAGTGAACCCAGGCAATTTTAAATTTTACATAAGTAACTACTCTCATGTTAAAACATTCCATCACTAGAAATGTTATTTGTTAATGGGATATTCTGTCCCCTTCTGAAATGTAGATATTCTAACAAATAGGAACATATGAATCATGTAAACCTTAGTGTGAATGAATTAATTACATCTTTCCCTGTGAGTAGTGTTGATGGGTAAAATAGATTGGTGCTGGGAGGCTAAGTAATAGAGGCGGGGAGGGGAAGTGTAATCTGTAAGAATCAGTCAGATGTGATGGGTCTGGGAACTGTGGTGATTCTTGGAAGGTTGGCAAGGTTACATTTTTAAATTGCAGACTGGCCTCAACCAGGGATCAGGGCTTCCCAGACGGCTGGCTCAGTGGTAGAGAATCTGCCTGCCAATGCAAGAGTCACAAGCACCTCAGGTTTGATCCCTGCATCAGAAAGATCCTCTAGAGTAGGAAATAACAACCTGCTCCAATATTCTTGCCTGGAAAATTCCATGAAGAGAGGAGCCTGGTGGGCTACAGTCCACGGGGATACAAAGAGTGAGACATGACTGAGTGTGTGTGCGCGCACACACACATACACACACACACACACACACACTCAAACAGGGATCAAGTTTTGTTCAAAGGCAGTGCTGTTCTGGTTGCTGAAAGCTTGTGGTGCTGGCCTGGATTGTGGCTGCCTGGTCACTCACTCTTTGACTAGCCATCTTATTTTCTGAATCAGCGAGGATCTTGCTGGCAAGTAACAGAAATGCCAACCAAAAACTGGTTTCGGAGGAAGGGAATTGTTTGGTTTCATGTAACTGAAAAGTAGTGATGCCTTCAGGGCTCAGAGGACGTAGATCACTCCATCCCTTGTCTCAGCTTTTTATTGTGTTGACATCAGTCTTGGGCTCCATGGCTTGATGGTAGCAGTAGTTTCAGTCTCTTGGGTTCAAGGCACATGGGACTTAAACTTGCTTTTGTTTCAGAAATCTCAAGAAAATTCTCCTTGTGTCTCATTGGCTCTGAAGGGGCAATCAGTTCATCTTTGGAGAAATTACTGTGGCTGGGGGAAATGTAAGTACAAATAAATGAAAAGGCATCATGCTCCTGGATTGGAAGATTTAATAGTATTAAGATGTCCACCCTAGTCAAAATGATCTACAGATTTCATGTAGTGAAGTGAAGTGAAGTGAAGTCACTCAGTCGTGTCCGACCCTTGGTGACCCCATGGACTGTAGCCTACCAGGCTCCTCCCTCCATGGGATTCTCCAGGCAAGAGTACTGGAGTGGGTTGCCATTTCATGTAACTTCTATGAAAATCAAAGTGGCGTATTTTTTTCAAAAATAGAAAAAAAAATCCTCCTAAAATTTGCATAAAAATTTTATCTGAGCTCTCAAGAGAGCTCAGAGAGCCAAAACAATTTTGAAAAAGAAGAACAAGGTTGGAGGCCTCACATTTCCTGATTTCAGAGCATATTACAAAATTACAGTGATCCATACAATGTGAAATCTGCATAATGGCAAACATATAGACCAGTGGAATTGGATAAAGAGCCCAGCCATAAACCCTTGCCGATATGTCAAATGATCTTCAACAAAAGTACAAGTACAACAGACAAAGGTAAGTCTCTTCAACAAATGGTGCTGGAAAATTGGATGTCCGTATGCAAAAAAAAAATAAATAAATAAAAAAGCCTGGAAGTTGGACCCTTACACACGCAAAAATCAAAGTGAAGACCTAAATGTAAGAACCAAAACTATAAAACTCCTAGAAGAAAACATGGGGGGAAACCTTAATGACATTGGATTTGGCAATGCTTCCTTGGATATGGCATTAAAAAGCACAGGCAACAAAAGCAAAAATAGACAAATGGGACTATGTCAGCTTAAAACTTTTGTGCATCAAGCAACATAATCAATAGAGTGAAAAACAGCCTATGGAATGTGAGAAAATATTTGCAAACTGTCTATGTGATAAGGGATTGATATCCAGAATATATAATGAACTCCTACAACTCAAAAGCAACAGAAAATCAAATAACCTGATTAAAAATTGGCTAAAGGACTTCAATAGATATTTCTCCAAAGATGATATATAAATGGCCAATAGGTATGTAAAAATATACAGTATCACTAATCATCAGAGAAGCTCATATCAAAATCACAATGAGATATTACCATCATTCCTCACATCCATTAAGATGGCTATTACAAAATGAATCAAAAACACCCCCACAAAGTAGCAAATATTGGTAAGGATGTGAAGAAATTAGAACCCTTGTACACTGATGATGGGAATGTAAAAATGGTGCAGCCACCATGGAAAGCAGTATGAAGGTTTCTCCAAAAATTAAAAATAAAACTGTCATATGATCTGGCAATCCTACTTTGGGATAGGTATGCAAAAGAATAAAGCAGGGTCTTGAAGAGATATTTGCACACCCATGTCCATGTTCACAAGCAGCATTATTCACAGTAGTTAAGAGGTGGAAGCATCCTAAATATGCATCAAAAGGCAAATGGATAAACAAGATGGGGTATAAACATGCATGGGAGTGTTATTTAGCCTCGTCACGTGCTACAGCATTGATGAAACTTAAGGGCATTATACTAAGTGAAATAAGCCAGTCACAAAAAGACAAATACTATGATTCCATTTAAACAGAATATCTAAAGTAGTCTAATTCATAGAGACAGAAGGTAGTATGGTAGTTCCTAGCATCTGGAGAAAGGAGGAAAAGAGTTGATGTTTAGTGGGGATAGAGTTCAGATTTGCAAGATGAAAAAGAGCTAGTTATCTTTTTTGTAACACTAATAAATTTATAAACTGTAAAATAATTATGATGGAAATTGTATTTTTTTTTTTACCACGATTAAAAAAAAAAATTCCAATCCCCAACCAGGTCAATTAAATCAAGTGAAATGAGGGTAGGACTTCAATATTATTTCAAAGCTCCCTGGGTGATTCCATGGTAAATCAGGTTTACAAGTAACTGCCCTAGTCTCTAATCCACCATCCCAATCTGTCTATCCAATTCTTGCTCCTTAGCTAATTCCTGCAAGGGGCAGACCCTTTCTTTCACATAGAGCTACACGAAGTCAGTTTATCGTGCACCTCCATTCAGAGCTGGACTTGGGTACAGATTCTGTAGGAACCCTCAGATCATCCCAGATCAATAAGGAGCAGGGCATTGGTTAACTCAGGTTTCTGTGCACAATTTGAGTAATTTCCAGGCAGACAAAAATGGGAGATGCCTGGTGTAGCTCAGGATGTGGGTGCAGGCAGAGCCAAGGTTCTCTTTAAGGGTAGTTAGCAGAACAGGGAGAGAGGTCAGGCAGAGAGGAAAGAGACCCTGGTAGTCCAGGGTGCTGCACAAGGAATGAAAAGCCGCACTGGGCACCAGGAGGACAGTGACCCCACCCCCCAGTATCATATGATTGGGATAAGGACAGAGAGAAAGTTCCAGAAACCAGAAACAATGGTTGAAAGAGGGAGAAGGGGAAACAGTATCATTCTCTTTTGCCTAGAACTGGACCTATTTGATTTGTTTTTAAATAAAATAAAAACTGCCAGAGTAGAGGGCAACAGGAGGTGGGGGGCAGGGAGAGGCGGAACATCATTCTTTATTAGGGAGAGAGTTGGGAGCAGGTAGTGGGGTTTTTTTGCAAGGAACAGTAATCAATATTCAAAATCTTCCTTCTTAATACACGGATGGATTGAATTCAGGCTTTAGCATAATTTAATTAAATGGACTATTGTTTTTCTTTCTCACTGGTTTTAGTATGAGGTGAGCAGGATTAGGTTCTAATTGAAGCAGATATATCTGCCTCAGAGCCAAGGAGGCCTGGATAAACAGACTGAGAAGGCTTTTATGTAAATTTCATATTCAGAATGGTGTGGGTGCACAGATGGATACACGTTACCTCCTTAGTTTCCAGTTTTAGAAAGCAGGGGAAAATGTTGTGTGAGTCAAATTTTTTTTAAAATTACAGTTGAGTTTCTTCTTAAAACATATTAACTAGGTGGTATTGGAACAGGACTATGTAATTTGTGCTTCTGCAACACTGTCCTCCAGAAAATGTGTTTAGATTTTATTTTCTTTTAAAAGGGGAACCAATCTTTAAGTGCCTATTATATAGCAGCAAGCTCAGAATTTTAAAGGCACTGACTAATGAATTCCCACAATGATGCCCATTGTACAGTTGAAGAAACTGAGGCTCAGGGAGGTTTTTTTAAATAAATTTTCCAAGATCACTTAGTTAATAAATAGCAGAAATGGGTTTGAAGCCAATTATTTTTGTCTCAAAGCCAATGTTCTTTTTGTCAGTTAATGCAGATACTAAAGGAGGTGAACTAAGCTGTAAAATTCCTTTGATTCAGTTTTCAGAGTTAAACTTGGATGATGGATACACATCTTAGCCCTTAAATTCAGAAGTAAAAAAAATCATTTAAAAAATGTTTATAAATCAACTTAATCATAATTTTAGGCCTCTATCCTGTTAGATGTTCTACTAATTTCTGCTGAACTGTTCATTGTCTCAAGTGTTTCCTTAGGATCTTCAAGGATTAGTGTTATTTGCTAATTATATATGTATGTCGGGGAAGGCAATGGCACCCCACCCCAGTACTCTTGCCTGGAAAATCCAATGGACAGAGTAGCCTGGTGGGCTGCAGTCCATGGGGTCGCTAACAGTCGGACAGACTGAGCGACTTCACTTTCACTTTTCTCTTTCATGCATTGAAGGAAATGGCAACCCACTCCAATGTTCTTGCCTGGAGAATCCCAGAGATGGGGGAGCCTGGTGGGCTGCCGTCTATGGGGTCACACAGAGTCGGACACGACTGAAGTGACTTCGCAGCAGCAGCAGCAGCAGCATATATGTATGTGTGTGTAGTATTTGCTAAATGGAAGTATTTAACATGGAATAGTGGCTGATTTCATTTGATCTTGATGACCACTGAGTATTCTTTTTTTTCAGTGGGTTTTTTGTTTTTTTTTTTAATGGCAGCTTTCAGTCAGTTCAGTTCAGTCCCTTGGTTGTGTCCAACTCTTTGTGACCCCATGGACTACAATATACCAGGCTTCTTTTTTTTTGAGACGTAATTGACATAACGTAAAATGCATTCCTTTAAAATATACAATTGAGTTTTTTCTGAACATTCACAAAATTGTACAGCCATCACTATAATCTAATTCCAGAATATTTTCATCACCCTGTGAGCAGTCACTCTCCACTCCCCCCAAACACTGGCCCTGGCAACTACTAATCTGTCTTGATGAATTTTGCCTTTATGGATATTTCATATAAGTTGACTTGTATGATATAATGATACAATGATACCTAGATAAATGGAATCATAAGGTAACCCTTATGTCTGGCTTCTTTCACTTAGCATATTGTTTTCAAGATTTGTCATAGTACTCTTGCCTGGAAAATCCATGGATGGAGGAGCCTGGTAGGCTGCAGTCCCATGAGGTCGCTGAGGGTCAGACACAACTGAGCGACTTCACTTTCACTTTTCACTTTCATGCGTTGGAGAAGGAAATGGCAACCCACTCCAGTGTTCTTGCCTGGAGAATCCCAGGGACGGGGGAGCCTGGTGGGCTGCCGTCTATGGGGTCGCACAGAGTCGGACACGACTGAAGCGACTTAGCAGCAGCAGCATGAATCAGTACTTCATTCATTTTTATGATGGCCACTGAGCATTTTTATGTGTTTAAAATACTTTTGAGAACAGACATGAAAATATTCCATGTACTTACTGAATTCACAAAATATGTTTATCCATTTTTAGTACAACATTTTAAAGGTTATCATGTTTTAACTTATAGCTATTTCCACACCACACTTAGACCTTGCTGGTCCTTAGCACGTCATGGCTACAGCCTAGGGCCCAGTCACTGTGGTCCAGTCCCTGGGGCTTTGTTCTAGAAAAGTCCTTCCAGGAAGTCATGCTTCCTGGAAAAATATTCATGTCTCACCTCTAATTTGGCCTCAACAATGAGTTTTGGCTTTTGAAAATAAAAACCAGGAAGAGGATAACAGTTATACCTACCTCAAAATGTTCTTGTGAAGATTAAACGGATTATCTTTCAAGTATGTAATACTTTCCAGTCATATCATATAAGTTCTGTAAATACTAGCTATTATAGCATTATTTTAGAATATATTTACAAACTAATTTTTCTCTAGTTTTACTTGTATGACTTACAAAATATATAGTAAGATACAAAATTTATGATAATTTGCATATAATCAGTGGGAATATTGGCTTATGCCTTATGGGCACAGGAAGTCTATTATTCACACAATTCCCTTAAAAGATGGGAGGGAAAAGTACAGTGCTGTTACACTTGTATACACTGAATCGTACAATGTATTCTTGCCAAGAGAGAACTTCCATTTTGTCTAGGCATCAATGAGAAATCACAACTGATGACTGGAAGGATTTTCCAAAGACTAGTTTCTGGCTCTCTTTCTTTCAAATCTTGTTTCTCCTCTGCACCCATATACCCATTATCATGTGCTGTAGGTCACTTTCCTCTCTGGCCCTGAGCTTTGTTTCATGATGAATCAGTAGAGTGGACAGCAAAAACATTCCTAGAAACCATCCCTACACTGGGATGATTATAAACCACCTAAAAAGATTCCACTGCACCCAAATAAAATGTAATCTCAACTCAACTTCTCATTAGTCAGAACCAAAATTCCCACAGATACTCAATGTCCCCTGATAAGAAGGAAAGCGTGGTGGTAGGGAATTCTGGATGGAAAGAGTCGGTCATTTTAATCAGTTAATATGAACACAGCTTCTACTTGTTTAGTCACTAAGTTGTGTCTGACTCTTTGCGACCGCGTGGAACGTAGCCCCCAAGGCTCCTCTGTGCGTGGGACTTCCCAGACGAGAATAATGGAGTGGGTTGCCACTTCTTTCTCCAGGGAATCTCCTCGACTCAGGGATCTAACTTTCATCTCCTGCACTGGTGGCAGATTCTCGACCACCGAGCCACCAGAGAAGCCTTCTATTAATACTTACAAACTTTCTAAAAATACAACCGTGTACATTTATTAGGATGTTTGTGCTAGTGAGAGGCCCTGAAGCTTCTTGGTTAGTTTCGTGGTAAACCATTTCATGAGTAGGCAGTAGGACTATCCGTGTAAAGGACATAGGACCGTGCCTAACACATTAAAAAAATGTCAGCCCTCACTGGCTATCAGTTAACTTAGGTGTCTGTGCATAACCTTTTGTGTAACTTCCAGGCACACAGAAATGGGAAATGTCTGCTATAGCTCAGGGTGGGGGTGCAGGCAGAGCCAAGCCTCTCTTTAAGGGTAGTTAGCAGAACAAAGAAGCCAGGCAGAGAAGAAAGAGACCCTAATAGCCCAGGGTGCTGCCCTGAGCAGTGGTGAGGGTAGTAGAGATCCCTTGTGCTGACTTTTCCCCACATGCCCACTGCAGCTTGCCCATCCCTTCCCTGTCTTGCTCATGCCCCAGGAAGCTGAACTGTGTGTTCTGTCTCACACAGATTTCCTTAACACCACCACCACC
>SJYX01023402.1:224140-242883 GCA_006410675.1 Oreotragus oreotragus | reverse complement strand
TGACGGGAGAGGCCCTGTTCAAGGTGTGAAAGATAATGCAATGAATGTGGCAGAGCTCTTACCCTCCGGAGGCTTACGTTCTAGCAGGAGAGGAAGGCAATAACAAGTAGACAAGTGAATAACATACGCAATATATTATCACTTTAGTTAGTGACAAGTGCGCTGAGGCAGTACTGCAGAGTGTATTTATTATAACCAATAAATATCTTAATACTGTTGGTATGAAGAAAATAATGAACCAGTAAGCCTGAGGCTGCAATGTTGAAAAAGACTTCTTGCTGGTATCTGGGAACTTGAATGGTAAAAGTTCTCTGCACTGATAGGAAAGCAGAGTGGTAAGAGTGGCTTACTTGCCTAAACTGTCTGAACAGCTGCTTTCCCTCTGGAGGTCTGAGATTTTGGTATGAGCTGGGCAGAGGGTGTCTGTGTAACCATCCCCCAATAAAAACTCTGGCACTGAATCTTCAGTGGCTTCCCTGGTAGACATTTCATACGTGATATCATGATATATTGTGAGAGGGACTAATCACATCCTATGTGACTCCACTGGAAAAGCCTCTGTTGGTTTCCTCCAGACTTCAACCCATGTGCCTCTTCCCTTGGCTGATTGCCCTGTATTCTTTGTTGGTAATCAGTCACAGCTAGGAATCTGATTATTTGCTGAGTCCTGTGAATCCTAGTGAATCGCCAAACCTGGGCATAGTCTTTGAGATCTATGACGCAGTTGGGGACTCCAGAATTTCTAGAAGTAGAAGATCAAGAAGATGATCCAATTGGAAGATGGTGGTGGGGTAGATTAGAGTGCCACATAAAAACTAGTGTGGGTCTCAATAAAGCTATTATTTTTTAAAAGATACAAAACAGCAATAAAAAGAACTGGAACAATGCCTAAGGGATATTTAGAGGACGTGAACTCTCCTTGACTAAAAGACACCCTAGTAGTGACATAACCTAAAATAATGATGGCCACACATGGGTCCCCCTCCAAGGGTTAGTAAGCTTCTTGAAAATAGGGTGTTACAAGTTCTTCCTATCTTCATACTCAGAGAAGATCCTTTTGTAGAATGATGAGATGAATGGATTTACAGACTTAAAAAAAAAAAAAAAATGTACAGGGACTCAGAGTTTAAGTGGAAGACCCATGATCACCCAACCAGCCAATGGCTGAAGAAAGTTTTAAACATCCCAACTTGTTTTAATTTCCATGAGCACAATAGACTGGTTTTGAGATTTAGCGATGTTCTGTTACATTTACATTGAGGTAAAATAATGAAAAGAGAAGACATTTCTGCAGTTATATCCTTGTAGCTTCCCTTAGACACCACTGTCCCTTTAATTGAGAGACGTTTTAAAAAAAGATTTTTTTTAATTTGGCTGCACTGGGTCTTAGTTGCAATATGCAGGCTCTTTAGCTGTGGCGTGCTCAGTCTAGTTCCCTGACCAAGGATTGAACCCAGGCCCCCTGCACTGAGAGCTTAGAATCTTAACTACGGGATCATCAGGGAGGTCCTGACAGAGATCTTTTAAAACAAAAAGGCCTAGACTTTGAGCAGTAAGGTGGAAGGCCTGGGTGAGAATGGGTGTACTTTCCTGATACCAACAAAAAGCGTTTTACAGGTGGGGCCCCAGGCCCAACTCCCAAGGCAGATGGAGGGGTGGGGCTGGTTCCCGGGCAGACTTCCAGGTTCCGGAGTTGGAGCTAACCTCTTCCTTCCTGCTTCATTCCTCACTCCTCTTGTTAGTGCTTCTGCCTCTTCCCTGGCCTTTCATTCTCCTCCCTCGCCCGCTCCTTTCTTTGTTTTCGCATTCCCTTTAGTTCCCTCTGTCCTTGACTGCTGCTCCTTGTCCCTTAATTGTTACTGCCTTCTCTCTGGCTGTTTCTTGATCCCATCTTCTCAGTTTAAGTTTTCACCCTCCCCTTGCTAGGCTCTGGCCACCGCTTTGTCTTACGTCTCAAACTTCCTGAAACATGACCAACTTAGCCTGCATGAGAATGAACCCTTTCATGTGCTAATTCACTTCAGTGTCCGACTCTTTGCGGCCCCATGGACTATAGCCCACCAGGGTCCACTGTCCATGGGATTCTCCAGGCAACAATACAGGAGTGGGTTGCCATTTCCTCCTCCAGGGGATCTTCCCCACCCAGGGATCGAACCTGTTACCGCTAGCGCCCCCTGGGATGCCCAAAGGGGATACTGTGGCAGCCCTTTCAGTCAGCTGAAAATTGGAGAAACAGTTGTGGTAAGAGCCTTCTTGAGCCAAGTGTTACTTTCCTCCTGTTACACTTAAACTTGGGGAATGTGTGAAAGATGACACCAAGAGTTCAGTTGAGGTTTTCTGAACATTTACTGCTTTGAAGATGACAGTGATCCTTGCTTTTTTCACTAGGACTGTATTTTTAGCCATAGTATTTGCCACCCCTAAATATAATATTACCATGTGCTATAGTAAACAGATGCTGAATATCTGAGCACGTCTCTCAGGGGTTAGAGAAAAATCTNGACAGTGACCCTTGCTTTTTTCACTAGGACTGTATTTTTAGCCATAGTATTTGCCACCCCTAAATATAATATTACCATGTGCTATAGTAAACAGATGCTGAATATCTGAGCACGTCTCTCAGGGGTTAGAGAAAAATCTCTCACTCACTCAAACCGCTGGCGTCTAGCCTCAGCTGGATGTTTGGGACCAGTCAACAGCCCCTGTGGTGATTCTAAGCAAGTCCCTACTCCCCTTCCTACCCAGGGACTCTGACAGCCGTTTGCCATCCTCCTTGAGATCTTTACCTCCAACCCACAGTTCTCACATTCGCCAAATGACCCTCTCTCTACTTTATCAAGAAAGTGATTGGACATAATCTGACTTTATAAACTTCCCCTTTCTCGTAATTTTCTCCTCTCCACCATTCATAGGGATACTGAGTTCCTTTTTTAGTTCAAAGCCACCCCTTTCACCTGCATTCTTGTTCTACTTCTCATTTCTGGCATCTTCTTCTATACATTATCATCTATCTTATGTCTTTCTCGCTGTCTTATCCGACTCTTTACAACCCCACGGACTACAGCCCACCAGGCTCCTGTCCATGGAATTCCCCAGGCAAGAATACTGGAGAGGGCTGCCTTTCTCTTCTCCAGGGGATCTTCCTGACCCAGGGATCGAACCCAGGCCCCCTGCAGTTACCATCTGAGCTAGCAGGGAAGCCCCATCATCTCTCTTACACGTTACCAGTTGTTCTCCTCTCTGCTGGCTCTCTGCATACAATCCGTGAATATGCTCCATGACTCCCCTGTAGAAAGAAGCCATCTCTTTTGACCCTTTCCACATTCCAGTGCCCTGGCTGCTGCCCAGATCTGTTCTAGTCAAGTTTCTGGAAAGAGGAAAATTTACTTGTTTTTCCATTTGCTGCCCAGATCTTTCTGGTCAAGCTTCCCTTTCTAGTCAAGTTTCTGGAAGGAGGAAAATTTGCTTGTTTTTCCATTAGCTCACCTCTCAGTCAGTCCTCACATCCCTGAGATCTCACTTCCATCATCCATCTCTCTGTCGAAAATGAAGCTGGCCAAGATCTCTCCTCTGGCAAAGATTTTGAAGGGTCTTCACGTTGACAACACCAGTAGTCACTTTTAATCCTTATCTTATCAGATCGTTCTGTAGTACTTAATGCTATTGAACTTCCCATTCTTGAAATTTCTTGGCAACTAGGGTATTCCTCTCCTGGTTCTTTGCCATTTCTCTAACTGTGCTTCTTGATCTCTCTAGTGGGATCCTCTTTCTTTACTCACCTTCTAAGCTGAGAATTAAAAACTCAAGTATCTACCAGGGCCAGGGAAGTAATATAAATAAATGAAGCAAGTATATGAAACAGCAGCACCAGAGTAATAATTAATGAGGTCTGACATTAGCCTTGGTGTTAGAAAGACAGTGGGGAGCCGCAGGGGCTGTAAACAATGGGAGAATGTGTATCCTGTTTAAAAGGGGAAGCTTCCTCTCACAGCTGTGGAATACCACAGTGTAAAAGTACAAGTGGGTACAGCGCTCTGTACCAGTGGGTACAGAGCTCCTAATTTTAAGAGAATCTGAAAATTTTCATTTTCTGGTTAAATTTCCTGATTTTAAATGTTGGCCACAGAATCAAAGGAAACATGCTGAACTTATTTATAAAATCTGCCTTAAATACTGGCACGTCACAGTTGTATGCTAGCTCCATGGCTATTTCTTTACATACTCTCCTTGTCCTGGCTCAATTATTCTGATTTTAACTCCCATTGAGGAACTAAAGCCCCTCCTCTCCTAGTCTGGTCTCCTCTGTGACATTCAGATACATAAATCCAATANCTTGCCTGGCTTGGAATCTAGTCAGCCTCTTCTACTGGTTACCATGGACACTCCACACTCCCTCATCCCATGGCCGTCACCAACCTTGTGTCATCAACTTCCTCTGGCCATATTTCCTTTCTTAGACCCTGAACTGCTGCTGGGGAAAGTTTGGAAATCTTCAGACCTAAATCACTCCAAGTTTTAGTATGCTACCAGCTGAGTCATTTTTCTTCAGCCCTTACACATCACCATGCTGGCTCTTTCCAAACCAACCACTCAATATGGCCCTAGTCCTCCTCCCAGAGGACCTGACCTACCTCTTTAATGAGGCTACTATCCTTCAACTGTCCCATCGACACTCACCTCCCTTTCAGACCAATCCCTGGTTCAGAAGGGCTATCTCTCTCAGTTCTAAGAAGACACTCTTCCCCTGACCTCTGGACTTTGGCTCCTCTTGAATACTTATCTCCTCAGACATCCTCCTCAACTCTGACTTCAGGCCTCAAATCCAGTTCTGAATGTCTACTGGGCTACAGGACATGTGTGCTGAGTGTCACGACACCACCGAGTTCCCTGACAGCATGCTCCACGTAGAACTTACCATTTATCACAACCCTCTTCCAGTGTGCCTATGACCACCCCGTTTCCTCATGGCTGCCTTCCTTCACAGCCATCTGGTCACCACGGAGGGATGAGCATAAAAGAGAGACTAGGAACTCTGCAGAGATTGGTCAAGCCTCTGAACCACAGACAGCAGCTGCTTCCCTCCAGACTTCTAGAGATTGGACAAAAAATTTAAAAGGTTAGTTTGAACCATTGTAAGTTTGGTATTCTGTTACTTGAACTAAAATGCCCTAAGAAACGGTGTACCAATTCCAACTGACTTCAGAATCCGTGTTCTTTCTGGCATGTGGCTCACTGAGACTTATCAGGAATTTAGAATGGCTGTTGAAACATTCCCTGAATTTACATGTTTGTTAAATGAATGAATGAATGAATTCAACGTCAAAGCATTTTTTGGACAAACAGTAACCATTAGAAATCTCATATGTCAGTTCAAATCTTGTTTTCTGGAGAGCTTTGAACTGTGGTGTTGGAGAAGACTATTGAGAGTCCCTTGGACTGCAAGGAGATCAAACCAGTCAATCCTAAAGGAAATCAATCCTAAATATTCATTAGAAGGACTAATGCTGAAGCCGAAGCTCCAGTACTTCAGCTACCTGATTCAAAGAGCTAACTCATTGGAAAAGACCCTGATGCTGGGAAAGATTGAAGACAGGAGGAGAAGGGGACGACAGAGGATGAGATGGTTGGATGGCATCACTGATGCAATTGAGATGACTTTGAGCAAGCTCTGGGAGATGGTGAAGAACAGGGAAGCCTGGTGTGCTACAGTCCGTGGGGTCCCAAAGAGTCAGACACGACTGAGTGACTCATCAATAACAAGGTTGGTTTTTGTTTTTTCTGTGGGAGTAGAGGCACTGATAAATAAATTTTGATTAGACTAATACTTTTTTTTAAGGCAGCGTGGTTGCAGCTACAATAGGTTAGGAATTTTCTGGTCTGTCACAGTGGATTGTTAGGATTGGGTCTGAACCCTTTTTGTAAACCCTGGGATTACTAATCAGCACTTGTTTTCCTGCCTCTGGTTGTTAACTGTTCATTTGGCAAAATGCCAATGTGGTTAATCACATCCTGGTTTCCTAAATCTCCATGTTTTCAACAAGCGCCTTCATTTCCTGGGATAAGCTGCTCCTAAGTGTTTGATAACTGAGGCGTAAAGGATGAGTTTTCAGAGGGATGAACTTTCCTGACCAGGTGACCGGAAAAGTGTAGCTGTCAGTCATATCTCATGTGTTCCAGTAGTCAGATTCTGATTACCAAAGGCAGGCATTGCCAAGAAGTTGTAGGTTGGAAACACAGAATCTTCATGTTTCTCCAGTCACTTGTTTCAGTGGTTGTCTGACTCTCTTTCAGGTAACCTGTCAATGTTTGCAGTTGCTGATGCTAATGGAGGCTAGTGAAACTGGTGACAAACTTTTGCATTAATCAAAAATCCTGTTCTTGCAGAATTCCTTGGCGGTCCAGTGGTTAGAACTCTGCACTCTCACTACTGGGGGCCTGGATTCGATGCCTGGGCTGGGAACTAAGATCCCAGAAGCTGCACAGTGAGAAGGAAAAAAAGTCCTGTTCTCCTAGTTCATCTGCTGCTGCTGCCGCTGCGAAGTCACTTCAGTCGTGTCCGACTCTGTGTGACCCCATAGACGGCAGCCCACCAGGCTCCCCCTCACCAATGCCTGCTGAGTCAAGTCCAAGGTAGAGAGTAAGATTTTTGGTGACCTCACCCTTCCTTGTCTGGTCCTTGATGCTCTAGTAGTTCCAAAGACCCTATAACTCCTCATACGTGCCATCATGCTTTCTTTCTTCTTGACTTCACTCTTTCTGTCCTTTCATCTTCTTGCTATCTTCTCAGCACCTTCTAATTCTTTGTTCAAGAGTCTTCTTTTTCTGGGAACCCTTCCCTGAATTTCCAGCTTGGGCCAAGAGTCACTCATCTGGGCCCCCATAACCACTGTGTTTCTATATTTCTTGACTTCACTCTTTCTGTCCTTTCATCTTCTTGCTATCTTCTCAGCACCTTCTAATTCTTTGTTCAAGAGTCTTCTTTTTCTGGGAACCCTTCCCTGAATTTCCAGCTTGGGCCAAGAGTCACTCATCTGGGCCCCCATAACCACTGTGTTTCTATATCACAGTTCACCTGTATCACATTGTAATGGTGTGTTCATGTATAGTATCAGTGTAGAAATCATAACCTAATTTCATTTGTATCCTCTCTCCTCACCTTAGCATCCAGTACAATTCCTGGCACATAGCAATGACTCTATACATAATACGAAACAAAACTGGACTAGCATATCAGTTGAGGAAATGGAAGCAGCAGTCATGGCAATGGGTAAAGAGAAACTTCCCAGGGATCAGAATGAGATGTGGAATTTCGCCGAAGACTTCAGAGAAAGAGGATTCGGGACAAGTTTCATATATAATTTTGGTTACAAAACCACAGGAAGAAAGCAGAGCCAAGTGGTAGTACACTGAAATCCCAGAAGATGGGGTTATAGCCTCATCAAACTAAAGAGATGAATGCACTCTTAGGCTAGAGTAGTTGTACCATGAGTGTCCAGTTTAGAGAAAAGGGTAGTTCCACTGTTCTTCATCCCAGTCAGCCTGCATCCTAAAGGCAGTGTTCAGGTTTGGGTGCATCATTCTTACACGACCAACTGAGAGATGAAGACCGGCATGGTGAGGAGTCCCAAAGCCATCCCAATGAAAGGGAAGGTAAAGGACTGGGGGTATTTGGTCTCAAAAAATAAAGTCTTAGCGGGAACCTGAGAGGAGCGCTGAAACATTGGAAGGACCCTCATTTGGGGAAGGGAAAGTATCCACTTCATGAGACATCGCAGGATGAAACTGGGACAAATAAAGGAAAGCTACATGGAAGCAAATAACAATCCCGTTTCAGGACAGTTGTCTCAGAAGCAAGAGTTCCCAGAAAGTAATGGACTGTTGCACCAAGTAACAGTTCCCNATCTACTTCATGAGACATCGCAGGATGAAACTGGGACAAATAAAGAAAAGCTACATGGAAGCAAATAACAATCCCGTATCAGGACAGTTGTCTCAGAAGCAAGAGTTCCCAGAAAGTAATGGACTGTTGCACCAAGTAACAGTTCCCCCAGGCATGTTTGAGGAGATGCTAAACAGCCCACTGCCAAGGCAGTTTCAGAAGTGCCAGCTGCTTTGGTGGCAGCCTGGCCTAGATGGCCAGTAGATGACCTTCCATTACTAAGAACCTAGAATTCTGTGAGACTAGGGAAACCGTCTTTCTTTGCTAAAGAGAAGGCTACAGTTCTGAGGTGAAGATGTGGACAGACGACAGAGCTGTCATTTGATTTCACCAGTTGAGCAACCATCACGGTACCCTTTCCTCCCCTTGAAAATTTCACATTTGGCATTCTTGGTGCTCTCCAGTCACATCCTTCTACTTTCCTTAGACTTGGACCTCTACCCACAATGGATCTTTCAATCACTCCCAATTTACCTTCCTGTGGTGCTGCAGGAGTTTGAGCAACATCCCCCCAAACCAGGAATGACTGTGAGGGGCCGCAGAAGTAGAGATGACCATCCTGTGACAAGTGGATGGCTGATTCTGCGTTAATGCCTCTACTGGTTAGAGTTTGGTTGAAGGAGTCTATTTAAAGAATGTATCAGCATGTCCTTCTTCACAGGGAAGGAGGTTTGGAGAGCCCCACTCTTAAAAAGATAAGAATAAGAAAGTATGAAAATAACAGAAAGTGTGTCCGTTCAGCCGAATTTAGAGTTCACCCCTCAGAAGTAATCTGGGATCTGGAGATAAAGTTCTGCTACACTCGAGTTTGCTGGAAACTGGCTAAGTTCCTCATTGTTTGATTCTAATTGTCCCTTCTTTGTTTTCTCTTGGAAAACTCATCTACCCCTGGTGCCCTGTAGCTGGTCTTGTAGGGAGAGGGATCCCAAAGTTCCTGGACCCAAGTAGGACCAGGAGGAGCCTGAGACCTGGGCTTCCTGGTAGAGGGTTGACTCCATGAACGGTCTTCTTGCCTGGCTTGGAATCTAGTCAGCCTCTTCTACTGGTTACCATGGACACTCCACACTCCCTCATCCCATGGCCGTCACCAACCTTGTGTCATCAACTTCCTCTGGCCATATTTCCTTTCTTAGACCCTGAACTGCTGCTGGGGAAAGTTTGGAAATCTTCAGACCTAAATCACTCCAAGTTTTAGTATGCTACCAGCTGAGTCATTTTTCTTCAGCCCTTACACATCACCATGCTGGCTCTTTCCAAACCAACCACTCAATATGGCCCTAGTCCTCCTCCCAGAGGACCTGACCTACCTCTTTAATGAGGCTACTATCCTTCAACTGTCCCATCGACACTCACCTCCCTTTCAGACCAATCCCTGGTTCAGAAGGGCTATCTCTCTCAGTTCTAAGAAGACACTCTTCCCCTGACCTCTGGACTTTGACTCCTCTTGAATACTTATCTCCTCAGACATCCTCCTCAACTCTGACTTCAGGCCTTAAATCCAGTTCTGTATGTCTACTGGGCTACAGGACATGTGTGCTGAGTGTCACGACACCACCGAGTTCCCTGACAGCATGCTCCACGTAGAACTTACCATTTATCACAACCCTCTTCCAGTGTGCCTATGACCACCCCGTTTCCTCATGGCTGCCTTCCTTCACAGCCATCTGGTCACCACGGAGGGATGAGCATAAAAGAGAGACTAGGAACTCTGCAGAGATTGGTCAAGCCTCTGAACCACAGACAGCAGCTGCTTCCCTCCAGACTTCTAGAGATTGGACAAAAAATTTAAAAGGTTAGTTTGAACCATTGTAAGTTTGGTATTCTGTTACTTGAACTAAAATGCCCTAAGAAACGGTGTACCAATTCCAACTGACTTCAGAATCCGTGTTCTTTCTGGCATGTGGCTCACTGAGACTTATCAGGAATTTAGAATGGCTGTTGAAACATTCCCTGAATTTACATGTTTGTTAAATGAATGAATGAATGAATTCAACGTCAAAGCATTTTTTGGACAAACAGTAACCATTAGAAATCTCATATGTCAGTTCAAATCTTGTTTTCTGGAGAGCTTTGAACTGTGGTGTTGGAGAAGACTATTGAGAGTCCCTTGGACTGCAAGGAGATCAAACCAGTCAATCCTAAAGGAAATCAATCCTAAATATTCATTAGAAGGACTAATGCTGAAGCCGAAGCTCCAGTACTTCAGCTACCTGATTCAAAGAGCTAACTCATTGGAAAAGACCCTGATGCTGGGAAAGATTGAAGACAGGAGGAGAAGGGGACGACAGAGGATGAGATGGTTGGATGGCATCACTGATGCAATTGAGATGACTTTGAGCAAGCTCTGGGAGATGGTGAAGAACAGGGAAGCCTGGTGTGCTACAGTCCGTGGGGTCCCAAAGAGTCAGACACGACTGAGTGACTCATCAATAACAAGGTTGGTTTTTGTTTTTTCTGTGGGAGTAGAGGCACTGATAAATAAATTTTGATTAGACTAATACTTTTTTTTAAGGCAGCGTGGTTGCAGCTACAATAGGTTAGGAATTTTCTGGTCTGTCACAGTGGATTGTTAGGATTGGGTCTGAACCCTTTTTGTAAACCCTGGGATTACTAATCAGCACTTGTTTTCCTGCCTCTGGTTGTTAACTGTTCATTTGGCAAAATGCCAATGTGGTTAATCACATCCTGGTTTCCTAAATCTCCATGTTTTCAACAAGCGCCTTCATTTCCTGGGATAAGCTGCTCCTAAGTGTTTGATAACTGAGGCGTAAAGGATGAGTTTTCAGAGGGATGAACTTTCCTGACCAGGTGACCGGAAAAGTGTAGCTGTCAGTCATATCTCATGTGTTCCAGTAGTCAGATTCTGATTACCAAAGGCAGGCATTGCCAAGAAGTTGTAGGTTGGAAACACAGAATCTTCATGTTTCTCCAGTCACTTATTTCAGTGGTTGTCTGACTCTCTTTCAGGTAACCTGTCAATGTTTGCAGTTGCTGATGCTAATGGAGGCTAGTGAAACTGGTGACAAACTTTTGCATTAATCAAAAATCCTGTTCTTGCAGAATTCCTTGGCGGTCCAGTGGTTAGAACTCTGCACTCTCACTACTGGGGGCCTGGATTCGATGCCTGGGCTGGGAACTAAGATCCCAGAAGCTGCACAGTGAGAGGGAAAAAAAGTCCTGTTCTCCTAGTTCATCTGCTGCTGCTGCCGCTGCGAAGTCACTTCAGTCGTGTCCGACTCTGTGTGACCCCATAGACGGCAGCCCACCAGGCTCCCCCATCCCTGGGATTCTCCAGGCAAGAATACTGGAGTGGGTTGCCATTTCCTTCTCCAATGCATGAAAGAGAAAAGTGAAAGCGAAGTCGCTCAGTCTGTCCGACTGTTAGCGACCCCATGGACTGCAGCCCACCAGGCTACTCCGTCCATTGGATTTTCCAGGCAGGAGTACTGGGGTGGGGTGCCATTGCCTTCTCCGCCTAGTTCATCTAACTACAAGGAAATGTTGTAAATTTACATTTTAAATTTTCCACTAATATATAGTCCTTGATGAGTTTCATATTTTAGGGTTCCAGTGAGGTTTCATTTTTTTAAAAAAGAGCTCTTCTGTTAAAAAGATTGAAACTGTTGCAAGGTCAATGTGGTGGAGAATCCTTGCTGAGTGATAAGCAATATTTTCTGCCTTAGAGAGAAATCTTAAGGGTTAAACCAAATAATTTGTGTGAGAGCATTTGGCACAGTGCTTGATATAAAGGTTAGTAAAAGTCAGTGGAAAGAAGGGGAACAGGAAGAAAGGAAAGGAGGAGGGACTTTATTAAAAGCAGGTATGCTATGGCGACCTGAATGGGAAGAACATCTAAAAAAGAATGGGTCTATGTACATGTATAACCGATTTACTTTGCTGCATAGCATAAACTGACACAACATTGTAAAGCAACTATACTCCAATAAAAAAAATTTTTTATAAAGTGTGTTAGGTATCGTTAGCCTCTCTAGATTCACTTTTTGCCTTTCCCCATCCTCCTCCCTACTGGGAGGCTGTACTTTGTAGACACATCACCAGAGCGCCCTTGTCTTGACCTCCAGCTCATTTTGGTTAACAGGAAGTCCTGGTGGGACCCTAGAGGGTGGAATAAGGGCCTTGTGCTCAGTCACTCACTCGTGTCTGACTCTGCAACCTCACGGACTATAGCCTGCCAGGCTCCTCTGTCCATGGGATTTCTCAGGGAAGAATCCTGGAGCGGATTGCCATGTCCTCCTCCAGGGCATCTTCCTGACCCCATCTGTCTTCCTGACAGAACCTGTGTCTTCTGCGATGGCATGCAGATTCTTTACCGCTGAGCCACTTGGGAAGCCCAGAATGAGGGGCAGGCCAGGGTATTTACTCCTGGGCCCTCCCTTGGGCTGCTTGAGTTTCTTCACTAACACAGCTACTCCTCTCAAGGCAGCCTCTTCCGCACACTCTCTTTCCGGGGTCTGATATCAGTGTTCTCCCCTGTTTCTTTGGGGCTGGGCTGCTATCATATGGTGATTTGTAATAAGAAATATATATATTTGGTCTTTGTCCCAATCCTGGCACATAGTTCCTAAAACCTTTGGTATTCCCTAAATGATGGGAGGAGGGGGGTACTTTTGTTAAGGAGGCAACTTTAGATAGCCCCCAGATAACCTAAGAAAGGCAACTGGTTGCCAGGGGATACTACCAAGTAATTGAAGGGTTGGAACTTTCAGTCCCACCCCCTGACTTCCCGGGAAGGTGGTGGGGGATAGAGAATGAATTCAACCACCCGTGGCCATTGATGTGATCAATCACCCTATGTAGTGAAGCCTCCATAAAAATGGACAAGGATGGGGTTTGGAGAGCTTCCAGGTTGGTGAACCAGAATGCTTCCACGTGCCACTGTACCAGGCCCCAGACTCGGTGGGGACAGAAGCTTCTTTGTTTTGGATCTTGCCCTATCTCTTCATCTGGCCGTTGCTTTGTATCCTTTAATATCTTTTATAATAAATCAGTAATCTAGTGGGTAAACTTTTCCTGAGTTCAGTGAGCCTCTCTTGCAAATTAACTGAACCCAAGGAGGAGGTCATGGGAACCTCTAATTTATAGCCTGTTTGTAAGTAACACACATAACAATCTGGACTTTTTTTTTAAATAATATTTTTTATTTATTTAATTTTGGTTATGCTGGGTCTTTGTTGCTGCACAGGTTTTTCTTTAGTTGCTGCAAACAGGGACTACTCTCTGTTTTCGGTGAGTGGGCTTCTCTGCAGCGGTTTTTCTTGTTGCAGAACATGGGCTTCAGGGAACTCAGGCTTCAGTAGCTGCAGCACAGGGCTCAGTAGTTGCGGTTCCCAGGCTCTGGAGCACAGGCTCAACAGTTGCGCGACATGGATCTTGTTGCTCCAAGGCTTGTGGGATCTTCGGTGGTATCTGATTTCTTCTCCAGGTAGATAGTATCAGAGCTGAACTGTAGAATGCCCATTTGGTGTTGGGAAAAAGAGCCCACATGTGGAATTGGTATTAGAATCACTAGGTGATAACAGGTCCACTGCTATTAACTCCAGGTTACTACTTTGACCTCTGTGGTTCCCCTGTGTTCTGCCCACACTTTTGTAAATAGATGCCTTGTAAAGGAACTCTTGATGTATTATTCTAACTAAGGGTTACCATTTGTTCCTGCTGGACTCTGACAGAGTGAGTAGCTCTGTATTCTTTGACACACCAAAAATATTTACCCTTTTGCCCAGTCTTCTGTATCACCAGAAGAAGATCTCTGGAGGCCTTGAGTTGGGTTTGGCCAGTCAAAGATCTGAGGGCTGGAGGGGAGGGGAGGGGTTATTTATCCCCTGCCAGGCTTTGGCTTGGCAGCTGTGTTCTACTTATGACCACAGCTCCTGCCAGGCAGGCCCTCTCCCAGGGCTCAGCAGTTATGAGGGCCATCACTTTGCCCTTCCAACTCTATGGATGGAAAAAGCTCCCCAGTGGGCCTCATCCCTGGGTGCCTCACCATTGCTGTTTGGTTCACCCGACTCTGACCCATCTTCATGAAATAATTCTTTCCTTAAACTGTCCTTGTGTCCTCCCGAGGTAATTGTGTCATTATTCCTGCCAGGACCCTGACTGCTGTAGTGGATTTTAAGACTCGTGGTGTTATATGCAGATTGGAGTTGTATTACAGCCAATGATTCATTTTTAAAGAGGTCTTAATAAAGCTCTGAGATTACTCAAATTCAGACAAGTAGCAAACACAAGGTTTTCCTTTTATCCCCCTTTCCCATCTCAAGAGAGTAAAGTTCATAGAGCAGGAAAAAAACAATACATTTATTGGTTCTCTGTCCAGCCCCAGGCAGGGTGTGTAGTCAGGGAGGGAGCAAGATGACAGTACAGGGATGAGGAAAACTAGCAACTGAAAAGCAGAAGCTATATAACGAATTCAAAACATGTGGCAAACAGAATGGTAATCTTCACCTATAGGATGTACTTACGTTAAAGGACACCTCATAGATTTAAGCTCCAAAGGAACATAACCAATGACATCTTACTCTTGAAAATTCAGTAAGTCAGCTACCACCATGGAAGGGAGTATGAGCTCTCAGCTACCACCATGGAAGGGAGTATGAGCTCCTCAGTTTAGAACTTGGGAGAGAAGGGTGTGAGAAATAAAAAGGCATAACAGAAAGATATATCATGGCCCCATGGTCTATGATTCCTAAGACTTTCCAAGTGAGAAAACCTGTTGTGTATGTAACGAATTTCAGAGAATAGCAGCCTGTCTCTCTTGATCACCATCACTTGATACCATAACATTGATTGAGAGCTCCCTCTTTATGAGGCACTGTAGGTGTTGTGGCTGCAAAAATGAATAAGGATGGCAGACAAATTCACTGATGACTCCATATCAAAGTGGACTATGATATTTACACAAGAAAATCTCTCATAGTATAAACATGAGTGACTTGAGAGCATGAAAGTTGTATTCCTCAGGCTGCAGTTAAAACCCAGTCCTGTTTCATTTCTAAGAAGAAATAGAGAGCAGCTATTTACTATCTTTTTATTATTATTATTATTATTATTATTTTACTTTAGAATATTGTATTGGTTTTGCCATCAGTTCAGTTCAGTTCAGTCGCTCAGTCATGTCCGACTCTTTGCGACCCCATGAATAGCAGCATGCCANCATTTCTAAGAAGAAATAGAGAGCAGCTATTTACTATCTTTTTATTATTATTATTATTATTATTATTTTACTTTAGAATATTGTATTGGTTTTGCCATCAGTTCAGTTCAGTTCAGTCGCTCAGTCATGTCCGACTCTTTGCGACCCCATGAATAGCAGCATGCCAGGCTTCCCTGTCCAACATTAATTTACTATCTTTCATGTAATTGCATCTAGAAGGGTAATTTAATGATGACTTCACCTTTCCTCTCCATCCTTCCTGCTAATTCACCTTCATTATCCCAGTATGGACATCCCAGGTCTTCTGTCCTACAAGCCTATTTCCTTGGCACATCCAGAGAGGCATCCAGTGCTTTGAGTTGAAAGTGCACATGTTCTAGGATAATAACCACAGTTCATTATGCCTCCTCATTGCATTAGTGCTTCCTGGTCTTTTTACTCATCAATGTATAGGAAACAGTAATATTTTTAGGCTGAACGGAAGAGATTATTTGTGGCTTAAGGCAAGGAGCTTAGGACTATGATGGTCTTGAGTCCTGCCTCGTTACCCCAAGTTCTAAGAGGATATGGGTAGCCCTTTCACTATAGAGAGACTAGGAGATTCTGGCTTCCAGAATAAAGTCCAAATACCTTAAGTTTGTGTGGCAGGTGACACATCCAATCTAAATGGGGACCTTGTTACCTGGTTTTGTCCATTCTGGACACTGAACTCTTGACTCTCTTCTCAGCACAGACATCTGTGTACCAAACTCTATTCAAAGGGGTTCTTTAACTGGGGAATATAAGAAGATGGCAAAAGATGATGACTGAAGACACACTCTAAAATGAGAACACTATAAAGTTTATTATACACAGTTACACTCAGCTGATCATAAAGAAGATATATAACGGGTTGTTTATTTGTCTCATGTTGATCCTCCCGGGACCCCATGGACTATAGCCCACCAGGCTCCTCTGTCCATGGGATTCTCCAGGCAAGAATACTGGAGTGGGTTGAAATTTCCTTCTCCAGGTGATCTTTCCCACCCAGGAATCAAACCCGGGTCTCCTGCATTGCAGGCAGATTCTCTACTGACTGAGCTATGAGGGAGTCGCAAGAAACTGGTAGTAACCCTTAATGATATTCCTCTGTGTGCTTCTGTTTGATTCTAGGATACCTGTGCAGTGATGCTCACTTTTTAGCTCAGGTTTTTATTACTTTCACAGGTATTAATAGTTATTAATAGTTTTTAGCTTCTGAACATACGCCACAGGAATGGTTGGTCTTAGGCAAATCTGTCTCTGGACCTCTTAGAACATGTAGTACCCCCTGTGGGAATGTATTATTTGGAGATATAATGGTAGAGATGGGGAAACGGGATTAAATGTTTATTTGCTGTAAAAGATTACTTCTGTTTGGAGTGGGCTCTGAAAATAAATCCTCCATTGTATAGATGGGTGGTTGCCATGACACTTCCTGTGTAACACCGTCAACCATCTTCTCCTGGCATTAATAGTCCAGACACTATTGCTCTCTCCCCAGTCAAGGCCCTCACCAGCTGGATGCCAATTATCTTTCTGTTTTTCTCTACTGCCCACCATGCATCTTGTTCTCTGGCCACAGCCACACACTTTTTAACTTTCCCTGCATATGTTTTTCCTTTTCAGCCTTTGCATTCCTTCTGTGTATCAACAACAACAAAAAATCTTTCCCAATTTGACTTTGTGGTAAATATTCACTCATCAAGATCTGTGAATCCTTCCTACCTCCCTGGTGGAATAAGTTCATTCCTTCTTTTCATTCTCATCTTACTTCCTCTTCTACAATATTTATCATGCTGAATTATAGTCATAGTGAAGTTTATGTGTTTATGTGTCTATCTCCTCCCCATCCCTATGAGACTATTGACCCTTGAGGTTAGCAGTGGTATCTTATTGAGCTAGTGCTCAGTAAGTGCCCAGCACATATTCTGGCATGGAGAAGATGCTTGACAAATGTCAAGTGAATAATGGCAGGGCAGGCAAGAGCTTTCAGCAACTTTAGTGAAGCTCTTCCCTGTCTGGTAGAGACTCAAGTGGAATAAAACCTTGAATACAATCCTGAGGTTTTATATCCAGGTTCTTAAAATTTTCACAGGAATTAGTTGTTGATTCCATGCCTAGCTAGCATCATGCATGCTTAGGGAATAGCACACGATTGTGATGATAGTTATTTGATAAAAGACATGCAGTTTCCTCTGCTTGGAGCACTCTTTCCCATGCCCACACCAAACTAGCCACTGCAGCCTGGTTATCTGAACTTCCTTAATCATCATACTGTGTAATGATAGTCTATTTATTAAACTGGGGCTTCCCTGGTCGCTCAGTGGTAAAGAATCTGCCTGTCAGTGCAAGGGATGTGGATTCCATCCCTGGTCCAGGAATATCTCCTAGAGAAGCAAATGGCAACCAACTCCAGTATTCTTGTCTGGAGAACCCCATGGAGCCTGGCAGGTTATAGCTCATGAGATCTCAATGCATCAGACATTACTTAGTGACTGAACAACAAGAATTTATTGAACTGACTGCTCCTACTAAACTATAAATCCATGAAGACAGGATATATGTCAGGTATGTTCATCACTGTATCCTCCATCTTACTAGAAGCCTTGTGTGTAATCGATGTTAAGTATTTTTTGAATGAATGAGTGAGTGAATGAATGAAGCTAGTTATCCTTGTTGGCTCAGCCAGCAATCTTTCATAAAAGGATAACTAAATATTACCTGATGGAGTTTCACCAATATAGATCCAGCTTCTTTGAAAGTTAGCAGAGCGAAGCAGGTGAGCAAGATAAATCTGGCAGTGCTTTAGAACCTTGCAAGAGAGAAGACATAAAGTCAGTGCAGATTATTTAGCAAACCCTGAAAAAAATTTCCCTGCTGACTTTTATATACTTAAACGAGAGCTATTCTTACAATGATTTTAATGATTCGTTTGTGTTGCATCAGGTACCTTAGTAGGCAGGAATATTTTTACTGTCTTACTCACCAGAATGTTTTCCCAAAGCAGCTTTTTGAGAGTAACAGAATAGCTTAGATGGTATGAAACTCAGTCCTTCACTGCTCCATGGTGATATTGTTGGAAGGGGAAAGTTTTCCTATCCCTTTGTCCCACAGAAGATGGTTTGCCTTTCATTTGGCAACAGTTGTTTCAGGCTGGAAGGTTATGAACAGGCAAATCAGAGAAATAATACAAGTGGCTGGTGCATATGCTTCATACGCTTCTATCATTTTTCACCTGATTTGGTGCTGTGGTTCAGTCACTCAGTGACGTCTTACTCTTTGTGAACCCATGGATGGCAGCACACCAGGCTTCCCTGTCCTTCACCGTCTCCCAGAGTTTGCTCAAACTCATGTCCATTGAGTTGATGAAGGCATTCAGCTATCTCGTACTCTGCCTTCAATCTTTCCCAGCAACAGGGTCTTTTCTAATAAATTGGCTCTTCATGTCAGGTGGCCAAAGTATTGGAGTTTCAGCTTCAGCATCAGTCCTTCCAATGAATATTCAGGGTTGATATCCTTTACGATTGACTGGTTTGATCTCCTTGCAGTCCAAGGGACTCTCAAGAATCTTCTTCAACACCACAGTCTGAAAGCATCAATTCTTTGGTG